>JAWWLV010000045.1:50951869-50985215 GCA_035041135.1 Platyrinchus mystaceus | reverse complement strand
GTGGGGTTGGATCAAGGGTTGGACTTGATGATCTTGGAGGTCTCTTCCAACCCAGTTAATTCTATGATTCTATGATTTACCAGCAGTCCTGGCTAATCAGAGAGGCCCCAGGTGACTGGAGGTTGGCCAGTGTTATGCTCATCTACAAGCAGGACTAGAAGGAGAATCCAGGCAACTACAGGCCTGTCAACCTGCCCTCAGTGCCAGGAAAGGTCATGAAGAAAATCACCTTGCCATCACACAGCACATGCAGCACAACCAGGGAATCAGGTCCAGCCAGTATGAGTTTGGGAAAGGCAGGTCCTGCTTGAGCAACCTGATCTCCTTCTATGACAAGGTGACATGCTTAGTGGATGAGGGAAATGCTGTGGATATAGTCCACCTGGAATTCATTAAAGCCTTTGGCACTGTCTCCCACAGCATTCTCTTGCAGAAACTGTCTGTCTTGGGTGGATGCACTGTTCACTGGGTAGAAGACCGGCTGCATAGCCAGGCCCAGAGAGTGGTGCTGAATGGAGTTACTCCAGTGAATGGAGCAGCCCAGGCAGTGGAGCTGCTCCGCCACAGACCTACATCCTGGGATGAGAAATGGCCATGTCTGGACATGGCTGATTAGTCTGTCTGTGCTCTTTCTCAAATGCACTTCCATATTACCTCACTTTCTCTTCCTCTTTTCTCCTTCCTCCTCTGCCACCTGCTTGCTGTGTCTGCTTCTTCCTCTCAGTCCTGCTATTTCCTTCCTTATCCCTCTCCTTCTTCCCCGCTTCCTGTTGCTTCTTAAACCAGTTCCAAATAGATATTGAGATGCTGTTTTTCAGCTTTTAGGTCAGGGGTTGTGTGGGACATAATTTCCTCAGCCATTCCCCCCATAGCACATCTGTTGGGTGCCCAGAGAAGGCTCCTGAGCTCCCTGTTTGTCTTTCTGCCCTCATCTCATCTGCAGTTTTGAAGGGGTGATTCTGCTGCTCCTGAAGGAAAAGGCTCATCAGGTTTTCACTTCTTTTGTGAAATGACAGAACAGTGATGTTACAAGTCTAGCTTTGGTTGATGTCCTCCCTAATTTCCCCTCTACTTGCCTCTAGCAAAAAGAGAGGCTTTATTTTTTTTTATGGTTTTTTTGGGCCTTCCATCTAGACCAAGGTCTTGCACATCTCTGCCTCTTTATCAAATATATCTATAACACTTCCCTGGGCAAAACTCTCATCTCCAAAGCAAGCAGAATTTTTTGGACCCATCCTACTGGTAATTTTAATGCAAACGATTCCCCCTGTACATACATTTTGTATGACCTCCTTCCCCTAACAAATTCTCTGAGTGTCTTATTGTGTGTCTTTACTAGAAAGGCCTGGAACAAGGGAGCCCTTGTGCTGGAGCTTTCAGGCTCCAACACCATGCAAACAGCAAACACCAGTGCTAATAACCCTCATTGGTCTCTATACCAGGCTGCAGCTGTGAGGTCTGTCCTTTGCTTCCAAACCTCCCCTTGGGATATTAGACTTTATTAAAAATAAATAGTTACAAATTCAGTTTTACAGCTGATGGCAGCAGGGAGAAGAACAGAGGAGGTAAATGGGGCAAATGGAGGGTCTGCTGTCCAGTCAGGTTAGTTGTCTGTCATCCTGGCTGTGCCGTGCCAGGGATCAGTCTGAGTGTGGCAAGAACTGGGCCCTGCCTCCTCCACCAGGTGTTTCAGGAGAGGAGCAGGATGTGTTTTTCAAGAGGACCGGGAGAACTGGGTCTGAGTCCGTGGAGCTGAGCTGCTTCTGGAGGTGACAGATACCAAAAGCCAAGAGTAGGCTGTGTAGAACGTCCTTGTCTCCTACCTTCATATTTGCAGTGGAAGAATATGGATTTCATTCCTTCTTCTCTTTTATATACAGAGTCATGTTCAACAAGCAACAAATATGCAAGTAAACTCATCCCTTGAGATCCTTCCCCACTCCCTCCAGGAGTCCTGAACTCTCCCTTCCTTCCTCATCTGGTCAGTCCTTAGGAATTGCTCCTCTCCTAGAGACAGCCATGACCCCTGACAGCCATGGGGCCCACCCATACCGAGAGGGGACAGAAAGTCTGCTGTTGCCTCAGCAGCAGATACACTTGCTGCAGGTCCCAGTCTGTCCTTTGAAGGTAGGGACTCCTGTCACCTCTCCAGAGACAAGAAACCAGGCCTGCTGCTCTCCTGTCTCTGGGCAGGAAAGGGATGCTAGTATAAGTTGCATACCTGGGAAGAGTAGTGTATCCTCACTCCTCTTCCAGGCAGTATGACTTCATGGGAAAGGGAGTATATCAGAGCAGCTCCAGGCCTTGATGTACTCAGGGGTTGAGAGGCAGTCATGAGAGGCATTGTTTGGTGGCCAAGGGACTTATCCAGTGTATGGGTGCAGAACAGAGGAGACTGGGCAATATGAATGGAACGGGGAGACTGGAGGAATTAGATGGCTGACTCCCTGCGGTATGAGATTGTATCTAGAGGCAGAGTAGCCTGGAGCCGCTCCAGGTCCAGGTGGCTTCCAAAATCCATCATCTGGATGATACCTCCCTCCTCCTTGGTGCTGCCCCCTAACACCACACCCACTTCATCATCATCTTCATCTTCATCTTGACTGACAAGTGCCAGCTCATTCTCATAGCAGAAGGCACTGGGAGGTGGGGGAGAAGGTAGGATAGTCATCTTGCTTTCTTGTAGCTCCCGGGCTGAGCAGCGAGGTGTGCCAGCTACCTCATAGGTCTTGTGAAAGCGTGAATAATCCACTTTGTAGTGGTTCTTCTCCTCAAACACTACTGGTTCAAAACGATGACCCCAAAGGATTTCACTAGCGAGGTAAGAGCTTCGTGCCTGTGTGGTCATGGCTGTGGCTTCCACCATCCCCTCCAGAATAACCACAATCTCAAAGTTCTCCGTCTCCAGCTCCTCCTTGCCAATCCCATAGAGTGGGCTCTCCTCATCAATCTCATGAACGATAATAATGGGTGAGACCAAAAATATACGATCAAGACCCACATCATAGCCCACATTTAGGTCCCGCTGGTCCAGGGGAAGGTATTCCCCTTCCTCTGTCATGTAGGGCTTGATGAGCTGGGCTCGGACATGGGCCTCCACGATGTGACTCCTCCTCAGGTTGCCCACCCTCCACATGAGGCACAGTTTGCCATCCCGCACAGAGATGACTGCATGATGACTGAAGAGGAGGGTCTGGGCCCGCTTCTTGGGCCTTGCCATCTTGGCCATGATAGTGCCAATCATGAAGGAGTCAATAACACAGCCCACAATGGACTGGACCACAACTGCCATGATAGCCAGCGGGCACTCCTCAGTCACACAGCGGAAGCCATACCCAATGGTTGTCTGTGTCTCCACCGAGAAAAGAAAAGCCCCTAGGAAGCTGTTCACGTGCATGATGCAGGGCTTGAGGAGAGAGGGACCACCTCCCACCGCCGGTGCATTGAGGTCACCATGGAAGAAAGCGATGCACCAGAAGAGGAAGCCAAAGAAGAGCCAGGAGGCCAGGAAGGCAGCCGAGAAGATCATAAGCATGTACCGCCAGCGCGTGTCCACACAGGTGGTGAAGATGTCGGCCATGTAGCGCTGAGACTTGTTGCTCAGGTTGGCAAAGTAGACGTTGCACTGGCCATTCTTCTTCACAAAACGGTTGCGGTGCTTCCGCCTGGGAGCGTGGCCCTTCCCGTTCCGGCTGTGCCCGTTCATGCTGCCCAGTGCAGAGACCTTGTGTCCATCCTCTTCAGTTGAGACGATGCTGTACCTGGGAAGAGGAGAAACAGGCATTTCCATCAGAAATATGTGAAGAGTAACAGCGATCACTGAGACAGCAAAGGCAGGAGACATGTAGGTGGCTCACAGGGCTAGAGTAACACTCTTGGAATTTCACAACAGCACATTTCATTGGTTATTGCACCATGGAGCCTCTCTGACCGAATTGGTGGAGGTCGGCTGCAATATTTGCTGAGTCTTGCTACCAGGAGGTTGTGTCTAACAAAGTCCTGACAAGGCAGCAAAGCAACAGAAGCTTGTAGCCCTGTGGTACCTTCCAGCCCTTGTGGTCAGGAGAGGTACAAGTCTTTGGAACCTGACAGCGGCTGGGATAGCCAGGAAGCCTAGGAGCAAGCACTGACAGCCTTGCCACATTTTGGCCCTGATATTATGCAAGGCTGGGAGTTTCTATTTTCTCCTCTGCTCTGCTCACTGATTTCATGGTGTGTGCTGACAATGTTTATACACTTCCTGCACTCAGGACAATTCTGTTGCCACAGCAACATACATGGCTTCCAGCATCCTGCATCCAAGGCCAAAGGTGTAATTTGGAGATCAACAGTCGAAGTGCTGGCAGTTTCCTTGGCAGAAGCTACACACACTTTCTGGGAGATGTTTGCCCCTCTGGCTCCCCTCCCTTGCAGGCGACTCTGATGCTGCCCCTCATGTGATGCTGAGACAGTTGCAGGTACTCCTTAAAGATGGGATGGCATCCTCACCACTGAGGAAATCGAGAGATTGCACTGAACTGCCAAGACCACTTTGCCCTCATGCCTACTGAGCTGCAGCCTCACAGGACCCTGGGAGTGTCTCTCTACCACCCCATAGTGTTGACATGTCAGATGGAGTCCACCAGTGTGGACTTCAAGACACCCATCCACATCTCAAAGCAAGGGAAGATCTGGTGGCTGGAGTCGTGATTCCTAGGGACATGTGGCTTCTGCAGCACTGCTGGAATCTGTAATTTCTGGTCCAGCACCATGCAGTGCTTTTCTTCTCCTCAATAGTACTCCTCCAAGCACTGCCCCTATGTACGGCATGTTTCGGTTTGGAGAAGGAGAGAGGAGTCATACCTTGGAACAGGAAAGGGAAAGACCCTGACAAGTAATTTGAGAAGAATAAGCCAGAAGGTAGGCTGAAGGTAGGCCCTGAGGGGCCAGATGATGAGGACCAGGCCACCCAGGGCAGCAGCAGTCCTTGACAGGAGGGTTACTCACCTGTTGACTCGGACGCTGCCCATGGCTCACTGTATCATCAGATGTCAGGGGGCCACGGCAGCTGGAATGGCACGGGAACTCATGCAGCAGCACTCACATGGGACTGAGTGGCTCCAGGTTTCACCTCTGGTGAGCTGGGACTGGCACTGCCATTGCAAGTGTTCCTGGGCATGTGCCTGGCAGAGAAGGACAAAGCAAAGCCCAGTCAGAGCCTCCCCTGGCAGCACCCATCGCAGCCCAGAGCGGCAGGCACAGGGCTCACAGCTGTTTGCTCAGGATGGGTCTGGACGTCTCCATGGGCACAGTGCCACAGCCTGGCTCAGGCAGCTGAGGAGCTGATGGATGCAGACTGGGTTGCACAGCCCACAGCCCCCTCCCTCCCCAACTTCTACTGCCAGCAGGGGAGCGGGGCTGGCTGGTCACTGCTCTCCAGACCAAGGGCACAACAGCTGAGCAGCTCACAGGGCCCTCACCCTGAGCCATTATATTAATATCAGAGCTTACACCAGGACGAGAGCTCAGCCAGGCTAAATACCTCACAGGCAAGGGCTAACAAAGCATGGGCATGCACAGCAGCCCCCATCAGCCCAGCGTGACCTAGAGGAGATTTATTTCCAGGGTGCACAGAACATCACCCCTGTTTCAAAGAAAAGAAGAATATTAAGGGGTAGAGCCATAAACGAGAACTGATGGAAAGGAAGGGCTTAGGAGTAGCCAAGGAGAAGTCAGTTAGAGGAAACAAACCTTGCACATGCCCTGTGTACAGCTTCCAAGGAGCAGCTCAGCAGAGTCCTGGGAGGAGGTGCAGCAGATGTTATGTCTCGATCCAGTCCTCCCAGAAAGGAAGAACTGGGAAGCCAAAGACTCGAGAGCTCACCTATCTGTCTGCCCAGAGCTGCTGCGAAGCGAAATGCAGTGAAGGGGTAATGACCCACAGATTAGGAAGGGCTTTGTACACCCATGCTAATCCTGCTCTGTAGCCTTTGGATTACAGCAACCGGTGCAGAGTGTGGGATGCATACAGAGCCAGCTAATTTGCTTACTCCCAACCTCACTGGTGAGCAACCAATGTTGCCAGATATGGGACAAATGCAAGGATTTGGGGGTCAAATCTAGGGTTTAGAGCTGCTTGCAAGTGATCGTGAATGGATAGGAGAGAGGAACAGCAAGTGATGTCTAGAATGGAAAAGCTGGTGAGAACCATCCTTGTCTCAACCATCAGTTGTGCAGAATGGGGCTTCATGTGGTTGAGGAAGCCCACCAGCTTTCCCCAGTTAGGAGCACAGACTGGAAAGCAGCAAGTAAGGAGCTTCAGACATCACCTCTGATGGGATGGTTTAACCACAGGTTTCTCCTCCTGGTTACTGAGGCACTTTAAGCTCTGTGGCAACACAAACATGGTTGTTCAGATGAAGGGTATTATGGGACTGGGAGAGGACAACAACCTTGTTATCCACAACTCACCATACAGAGGTTAAAGTAAACAGCTGCCCAAAAATTCCCATCAGGAAAAAGCACTTTGGCACTGAACTCTGCCAGCTCCAACCCCCTCACTACCCTACAGTATCCAAGTCTTTAAGGAGGGTCAGTTTGGCCAGATACAGGAACTTCTGCTGTGTAGCTGGGTAAACTTACAGCAGAACCTGGGCCAACCTATGGCAGAACCTGGGTTGGTAACCTGAATTAATCAGAAATCTTGATGTGATGAAGAAAGGTCACTTCATGCCCACAGATGGTCCTGCTAGGATAAAGTTAAAATGCAACTCCCATGATTACATGGTGAGTCTGGGCCACAGGCTCCCATGTGGCTCTGGGAGGTGACAAAGGCAGTCAGTTTAGGTACACCCATCTATGCCAGCCCCAGCCAGGAGAGGAAGGGCATCCTCTCCAACTGGCACCTTCCTTAGGCAGCCTGCATATGCCAAGGTCATCCTTATCCAGCATTGACACCAGTACAGGAGAGAAGGCACTGCCACAGCTCACATATATGAATACTTCACAGCTTCCCAGAGGTTTCTCACCCCGACAACCGTCTTTCCCCAGCTGCAGGAACGGGTGCACAATTTCTAGAGACTGGATTTGTGGCCCAGGACACAGCCAGCTCCAAAGAAAGAGGAAGGAAGGAGCTTCTACTCACTGAAGCCATGTGCAACAGCATCTGGATCTCTGCTCCTCACCCTTCCCACCTCTCCAAGAAGGGGCAAAGGAAGCAGGATGAAATACAAGGGCTTTGCTCATCTCTGATTGTGGCTGGTACAGCTATGGGAATGGATGAGCACACTGTTTTAAGAGCACTGCATCCTGTGCTGTTATGCTTCCTCCTGGGTCCCACACAGGAGTTCATGTCAGCCACAGTTGTGGCACAGCCTCTTGCGGAGAGCCCACCACAGCTCGACCATGCAGCTCAGAGCCTGGGCAGTGTTGGTTTTGCTGTTGGTTCCGCAGCACCTGAACAGAGTATCAGCAGCTAAAGCCACACCACTACCTGCAACTGATACTTAATCACAAGGAAATTATCTCCACAAAGGATAAAGGCTACCAGTCTGAGCACACACATTTGAGAATGGAAAAGCAAATGCTTTTATTTACAGCAAATAGCTGTGAGTAGAAGACCCATGGTCTCAGTCTGTACGCTCATCCATAGAACTCACAGAATTGCGCTCACAGGTCTTTTTCTGCTTACAATTTGAGAATTTTGCTGGTAGATTCCAGGACCTCAGCAATAACGGGCAGAACCTTCATTCCCGAGGCAGGATCGGCCTGATGGAGCCCATTATGAGCTTGTGGAGGTTTTGCCACAGGAAGTCCAAGTTGTGCTACACTGCTTCCAGACAGATCCGCTCTCAGGTTTTCGTTCTCCAGCTTGGATCTCTCCAGCTGTCCTTGGAGAATAATGATCTTCCGCTTCAGCCTCTCCATGTTTCCTTCTGCATCCAGAGCCCGCTGGGTCATTAGCTGGAGATGACACTTAGTCTGCTGGACTAAGGACTGGAGCTTTCGGGCTTCCTTCTTCCGTTCGGCCAGGTTGGTTTTCACCTGCTCCTGCAGGCTTGACACCATGCACGCCTGGGTCTCCAAGCTCTTCTGAAAGGTCTTAAACATTCTACTGATCATGGCATTGCCCTCTCGGAGTGTGTCATTCTCCTCCCTGAGCCTGTCATACTGCTCCCTGAACTCGTTATATTCCATACTAAGCATGACATTCTCCTCCTTGAGCAAAACGTTTTCATCCCTGAGCCCATAGAAAAGCTCCCTGAGCTCATAGTTTTTCTCCTCGAGTGCAAGATTCTTATCCTTGACCGCTTTGTTTTCCTCTCTGATCATGCTGTTCTCCTCCCTTAGGATGCTGTAGGCCAGATGCAGGGATGGAAAATCCCTGTCCCCAATGGCCTCCTTGTGCAGCATGCAGTGCTCTGCTCCTGTGGTGCACTGTGGAGGCCCCACATAGGAGTCACTGGCATGAGCCTGTGGGACAGTGGCCTCCATCTGCGAGTGCTGGTCTGTGTTACTCTGGAAATAGTCTTGGGAGCCACACGGTGCCATACTGGACCTTTGGAGAGCAGGCGACCCCTGATGCCCAGGAAAATGTTGGGTCAGGCTGGGCTCCTTATCTCCAGACAAGTTGTCAGACTTTTTAAAGTGGTCTTTGTAAAATGGTTCCTGAAACTCCTGACCCTCCTCCTCAAGCTCCACTTGTTCACCTTCCACCATGTTAGAGTGCCTGGGAGTTGTGAAAAATGGGATGGGTTCTCCCAGATCCTCTGTCTGACTGTCATCTAAGCTGTCATTGCTCTCGCTCGGGGGTGAAGAATGTGCAGAGTGGCAAGAGTACCTGAATTCATCCCTGTCATCATCATCATCTTCCAAGCCTTGAGATTCTGGTAAGATGCTCACCGTTGGCTCAGAGATGCCAAGTGGCCACGACATTTTTCAGCATGCTCTGGGCTGCAAGTGGGAGAATCCCCTTATCCTCCTGGAGCCCAGATCACACAGGCTGGTGACACTGACAAGCAGTGTGCCAACTTCTGCAGCCTCACTGATGCTTGTGGGGAAAGAGGCAGCCACCAAAATCCCTCCGTCTATAACAGCAGGGTGTTCAGGAGGCAGTGGAAGGCCAGACACCTCTATGTCTTGGCTCTGGGCAACAGCTGGAACAACCAACATTCCAAGGTCTGTGATGTCATCGAGTTCCATGGGTGCTAAGTGGTCAGGAGTTGGTGGGGGAGGGCAGGAAACAATTAACTGCTGTCCTGTTTCTGGAAGGGACTGAGTTAATTTTCCCCCTTGTAGCCAAGTACAGTGCTGTGTGTTGGATTCAGTATGAGAATAATGCTGATTACCCATGGGTGTTACAGTTGTTGCTAAGTAGTGCATTACTTTAAGCCAAGGATTTTTCAATTTCCCATGTTCTGCCAGTGAGGAGCTGCACAAGAATCCAGGAGGGACTGTGGCCAGGACAGCTGATCCAAACTGGCCAAAGGGATATTCCATACCATAGAGCATCATGCCCAGTATATAGACTGGGGGATTTACTTAAAGGGGCCAATCACTGCTCTGGGATGGGATGGGCATCCGTCAGTGGGGTGGTGAGCAATTGGGTTGTGCATCACTTATTTCTCTTAGATCCTGTTAGTCTCTCTCCCACTAGTTATTATTACAATTCTTACTATTAATTTGTTGTTGGCATTGTCGTTCCAGTTATTAAATTGTTCTTCTCTCAATCTGCAAGGTTTACCTTCTCTTTCCGATTCTCCTCCCGACAGGGGCTGAGGACACAGGGAGGGAGCCAGCAGCTGAGTGATACTTTAGTTGCCAGCTGGGGTTAAACCACAACAACTGCAACACCTCTTTTTGACATCAGGAGGATAAACTATCCTGCTGGCTACAGAGCCAACCCCAACTTGGGGACGCTGCCAGTGGGCAGAGAGCACGTCACGAAGCCACCTGAGACCTCCAGCATGAAGGAGGGACAGGGACCATCCAGCCCCTGGCAGGCAGCATGGGTCAGAGGGGACAACCCTGCCCACAGGTTACTGAGACGTTCATTACCAGCAGCATGTTCAGGTCACTGGCATTTTGGTGCCAGGGCTCACCCTGGGCAGGGGCAAGAGATATCACCAATGCTTTGGCCAGAGGCATCACTCCAAGCTGGATGGCCAGTGAGGGGTCCACACAGTGGTGCTGCCAATCTGATTCATCCCCTGCTGCCAGCTGGCACAGGGAAGAGTTAGTAATACCGAGTGTCACAAACTCAGAGTGGCACAAGCCAGGAGACGAACGAAAATAAACACACTTCCCACTTCCACCTCAACACACCCCCACAGTGCGTGGTGCCACCATGAGAAGGACAGACAGGCAGGCAAGAAGCCCTGGGTGGGGGACTGCTATCACACTGGTGCTGACATTTGCCTTAGCCCCCTGGAGATGTCACTGTCCCTCCTCAGCAGCTGGTGGCCCAGGGCCACCACTGACATCTCTGCCTGCAAAATAGATGCTGCCAACTCGGCAAGGCCAGAGGCCCTACCAGGAGCCCAAAATCTACACAAACACAGTTCAAATGCCTGTGAAAAGGTTTCATTCCAGCTTGAAAACCTGAAACACAAACTGGACGAAAGGGGAAGGCTCAGACACATCTCCGGAAAAAGGGGGGGACATTCACATTCTGAACAAGTGCTGCCTGTCACATGGACAAGGGGGAAGAAAGGCTAGCTGAGGACAGAGATGGAAATCCCAGAGCATGTCCAAGGATCTTTCTTGGAGCTTGCTCTGCCACCTGGGACCCACAGGTGGAGGAGGAATCTGTGGGGTCAGTGGTGACTCCTGGGGAGAGCGATGAAACCAAGCTGGTGGGTGCAGCTTGGGGCACCTTGGCAGATGCAGGATACTGCAGTCCAGAGAGATGCCTCTCCATCCCTCTGCTACCCTGTCCCTGGTGTATGTGAATACCCATATATTTCATAGCCTGAGGAAGCACTCCCAGCACTGTGGGAAGCTGCTGCAGCATAGGCATCACAGCCACTGTCTTGCAGCATTGAAGATGTCAGCCAGGTGGGGCTCCAGGGGCCAACATCCACCTCCAGCCCCACAGTGTGGGCTGCCCTGCCTTCCTTCCCAACCACTTTTCCCTTCCTGTGTCCTAGATTGAGCAGTGCTGGGGACACCACCATGGTGCTGCAGTCATCTCCACCTTCCCGTGTGACACTGTGCTCCAGCAGCACAAGCCATCGCACCAGCCCACACTGCCACCCCGCTTCTGCTCTGACCCTGAGCAGACACAGGGGGATGGGTTGTTGCTGTCCTTTTCCGAGGGATCTGTGGGCCAATAATGTCAAGGCACTTGGTGCTGACGCAATGCCTCCATTTCTCCATCCTCAGTACCCGGTGCAGTGCCTCGCACATCCCAGTCTTTCTTCAGCCCCTGCCAGAGTGGATCATATATTGTCAATCCTTCCTTAAATTTGCAGTGGAAGAGTCTCATGAAACAGAACAGAAAAGTCCATGCTGAAGCACTCCCCCACTTCTCTTTTTATAACAACCATATCTGGTGCTCTGGGATGTACACTGTGAACGACGACGATGGAAAAATCCCAGGGTATTTTTACACTCTTAGTCTTTGCTTTATCTGGAGTCGTCTGGCAAATGCTTCCCTCCTGTCTGTGGTCAATATCGCAGCCGCTGGTTGCGCTCCACTTTGTGCCTTTATCCCCATTACAGGCTGTGTAGCACTGGCTGGCTTTGAGATCAGCATCCACAGACTCAGCCTGCCAGCTCGGGCACGGTGACAACACAGCAGATGAGCCTCTTGCCTCTTGAGGGGTCAGGATGGAAACATGCACGAGCTGAGAGGGGACCTCTTTGCCTTTCTGCAGAGCTTTGCAGACCCGCAGCATTCGGTTTGTCCTCTTCATTATCTTTCTAACTCCATCTCCTCCTATTCCTCACCAATATTCACAGGGTTCATGCTAGGGCTCATAAGGCAGCTCAGTGTCATGGGGCTGTCCTGCCACAGGAGTCAGTGGCCGAGCTCTCACTCCTCCGTGCCAGCAGGGCTGGGTGCCAGGCACTGTATGGGCACACACGAAGGCACAGTCACCGTGCAGGAGAGTTTTACCATATTAAAAAGGCAAGTGACATATGGAAGGTGAGGGGAGGAAGCTGTAATCAACTCTATACCATTTTTATATACACACTTCTGCCTTTTCGTTCAATAATTATAAATAGATTAAGTGCCAACAGTCCCCATCTGCCCCTCAAGGCATGATCCGCTGACCAGTTTCCCTCTCCAAGAGAGGATTTTAGTAATGTACCTCTGCCTGGTTTACATTTTGGGATGGAGTGAGAAGGGGGGATATTTTTACCCCCCTGTGAAGCTCTGGAGCCTGAGGATGGGTAATATGAAAACAAAACAAAATGATTTGAAGTTAAACCATCTCAGTGTGTGACTCAGAGCTATTCATAGCTCCCTGAAGCCAGCTGCAGCAACGGAGCCAGAAGGATTCTGCCCGTATTATTATTCCAATTACCATCTGAATTAAAAGTTTGAGCAGTGATCAGCCCACATGCTGATGGGAGGGGGAGAGAAGAAAGCGAAGAGAGAAGGAGAGAAAGAGTGAGAGGTAGAAAAAAACAGATAAAAATGGGAACCACACAAAGGTCCCCAGGATGACAAAGTCAGGAAGAGGCACAGAGAGGTGACAGCATCACCTCCTGCCTGCTCCCACACCACCCCGGCGAACCCTGCTCCGGTTGCACCGTCCAGGCAACGGCACTGCAAGAACAGCTGCCTTCTCCCCAGGATCTCGGACTAGACAGGGGATACTCCATGGTGGGGATGGTGGGACTGGCACTGGTCTTCACCCACTCTTCTCTGGCCAAAACGGGGTTGAGAGGGACAAGACACAGGGGCTGGGGGTTGGCTGAGCAGGATTGTAAGGAGAGGATGCTGCTGGCACAGCAGCTGGGGAGAAATCCCTTCTTCATGAGTGAGGTAGGTGGCTGTTTTTCTTTGTAGCTGGTGTCACAGGGAAAATAAAATGCTCAGAAGGCCCCTGGCCTTCCCTGGGTGGTTTTTTGGCCAAAAGGAGTGGAGCTTTTTTTTTGGCAGCCAGGGCACAGACCGCGTCCCACCTGCGCCTGAGGAAATGTGGGGACTGATGCATGCCCCAGCACCCTGCCTGCCAAAACCATGAACTAGACCCCAAAGGGTTGGTGCAAAACCCACAAGTACTGAAAAATTAAAGGTGCTGGAGTGTCCCTGAGGTCCTCACATCCTAGGCGGCTTCAGTACGCTCAGGTTGCTTCCTCCAGCTTTCCAGCATAACTGCACCAGTGAAAAGGACATCTCCTCTAACCTCCCCATCCCAGGAACTCCCTTCACTGAGCACCCTGTCTTGCAGGAGCCTTGATGAAAGGCCATTCCCAGTAGCATCCCTATGCCTCAGTATCTCTGCAACACAGACCCTGGCCGAGAAGAGCTGCCCACGCAAGGCCTCTTGATGGTTTTTGGCTTGTTCAGGGGAAAGGGATTATTATTAGTGTGCAGGAAAGGGGGGCAAGGGTGGCTCACGTCATCTGCCTGCCCGCTGCGGTTGCACTCCTGACAGGGCAGTACCTCTGCCAAGCACCCAGCAAGGCAGGTGCCTGCAAATGGATTATGGATGATGACAACAACAATGACAGCAGCAAAGGGCAAGCAATAACCAGAGCACAGCCTGCTCTGCACCAAGACCCTGATCAAGAGAGGCGACAGCCACTGCTCCGCACCCAGCTGCTGCACAAGAGCTGAGTTCCCAGCCTGGCCTGGCTGCTGAGCACTAACCCATCAGCTATAGGAAAAAAAACAACCTCCCCTCAAACCCTTTGTTGCTATGCTAACAAGAAGCCCAAGGAGCCCAGCAAAGCCCCGATTCTCCTGGAAGGGAAGCTTCTCCCTTTCAGCCATGCCTGCAAGGCACCAGAAACAGAGTGGAGGGAGCATTGTAGATAAGCTGGAAAACTGCATTCCCGCAGTGAGCGGATCAATTATTTCACTACAGGTCTGTTGACTTGTATTGCTGCAGCTTGATAAGTCTTGTTTAACAAATGCATCTAGAAGATGTCAAGCCCAAGTGCTGCCCGCCTCATGCAGTATGGAAGACCATTGCCCCTTCCTTCACCTGCCCCCCCAGCTCCCCAACATGGCAGGGGCTGCCATCACGGATGGGATCGGACCAGGGAGAGCGGTGAGGAGCCGGACACGGTGGCTGCATTTGCACACTGTTATGATTGCAATATCCCCCCCACCATCTCTACAGGTTGCTGTCAGACCCCTGCTCCTCCAGGCTGCAATAGTTGCTCCCACTGGCATCCTGCCTGCTCACCTGCCTCTTGCCTGCTGGCACTCGGTGCTGCTCACAGCTTCTGCCTGGTCACCTCCACCCAGACATGAGGCTCTTTCTTGGTGGTGGGGACAGGAGAGGAGAGGACTTCTGGGGCCGCTGTGCCTACTCCCGTGGCAGGCACCGCCTCTTCATAATGCCATCGAGCTTTTCAGAGGGATGAAGCGCCTGTCTGTCCAGCCTCTGGGATCCTGGGTGCCCTTCAGCCCCCGCACTCACAGTGCTGCTGGCAGGGCCAATCTATACAGCTCTCATGGGGCTTTACCCTCCTCTATAGCAGAGTCATTTTTGACATGCACTTTCTATAAGACTGCTTTCAGCTGGTCCCTCTGAGCGGGTGCTGAGGCAGGCTGCCAGCAGAAAGAGAGCAGGCAAGAGGAGAGGGGAGAGTGAAGCTGAAGGCAGGGGAAAGGAGAACAGGCACTGGAGAGGCAGCTGGGACAACACCAGCAGCTCATTGTACCAGTGCTGGTGCCACTCACCAGGGAGGGAAGAAGGTGAGGAGGGAGGCAAGGGGAAGTGTCAGGTCGTTTTTCTGAACCTTTTGCAGGGGACAGAATGGGGGACGCTGCCTCCCATGTTTTCACACAACACCAGGCTCCCTCTGAAGCGTTTTGGGAGAAATGTTGCCATAGAAATAAAACAGCCGTCCAGATCGTGAGGGGCAAACCCACTGCCATGGTGGTAGGGGCTGGTGCAGGCATGGGCAAAGTAGCTGCAGGAGTCCCTGGCTGGCAGCATGGGGCAGTGCCAGGCTGGAGGATACCTTGTTCTCCACCCTCTGCTCCCTAATCTCCAATGACAGCAGCAGTGGTGCTGGTGCCAGGAGATGTGGGCATCTTCTCCCCAGATAAACCAGTGCATGAATGCCAAAACTGTCCCTGAAGCAAGCTGCCTGCTTCCAGGTTCCCAGAAGGACAGGCATGGAGGTGCATGGGTCTCTGGGACCATTGGGGCAGGGTTACATGGCAGCCAGCTCACATCCCTCATCTGCCTGGTCCTTGGCACCATCTTCACTGCTGGAGAACAAGCCTGAGAAGTCTGAGGGTCAGAACCAGCTCAAAGGAGCCCTGTCGGACCCAAGACAGAGAATCAACATCTCTCACAAGAAGAGTCTTCAAGCCCAACCATCCCCACTAAAGCCACCTTGTTTGGGGAGGAGAACCAGTGCCGGTGCCTCCCGGGGCTCCATGTGAGGCCCCTCTGCCCTGGGGCACAGAGGCAGTGCTGTGAAGGAGCATGAATTTAGCCTGACTCGGTTTTGCAGTGCTGTGAGGCAAGCGCAGACAGCTTCACTCAGTCCTTGCCATTCACAGAAAAACGAGCGCCAGCGGGAGGCTGGAGCCGTGTGTATGAGTAAGGGATCGATTGCTAAGACGCCAGCATCCATCTATTGATTCCCGGCTGCACTGTCGGGTTAAGCCAACCCAGTGCAATAATGAGACAGGACAGGGGAACATGCTGAGGGCAGATTGCCATTAACTGCTCCACTTATGGTCTGCACTGATGTCAGCGCGCGGCGGGCATAGGTATCCATCACCATGTCATCCTCCCCGTTGCTGCCACCCTCCCATCGGTGATACCACCCCAGGAATGCAGCTGCTCCCAGGGTGGTGGCCAGTGGCTGAGCTTGGGGTGGCCAAGTGGCCAGAGGGGACAGTGAGGATCCATCCTGTCAGACAACTCCATCCTTCTCCAGCCACCTCCTCACTTTCCTTGAAAACCATGGTGGGGGGCTGCAAGGGGCAAGGACCACTGCCAGCCCCCTGTCAGCACCACACATTGGGGCACTTGATCTTGGCACCCGAATGGGGGGAGAGATGGAAGAGGAGAAAGGTGGAGGAGATGGAGCCACACTTCCCTCCAGACCAGCCCTCTCCAGTTTATCCTGTCTGTGGTCATTCCTCATCATCCCTCCTCTTTCCCACCACCCACTGTCCCCACCAGACTCATGTTTCCATCCAAAGGCACATATTTCCCTTTACTTATTATTACTGTCAGTGGTCACAAACAGGGGTGGTCATGTGCCAGGGTGTCTCAGGCTTCTGTGGGTGCCACTTCTGATGGTGAATGAAGAAGGGGCGTATTTGCATGTCTCCACCAAGATGTGTTCCCCATGCACCCACCTGTCCTCTTCCAGGCTCTGGGTGGCCCCAGACCCTGAGCTCATCTCCACACCTCCCACCCCCTTTGAATGCCTCCTCCTGAGAAGCCAAGGAGAGCACAGAGCAGGGGTAGAGGGTAGCCTTGGAGCCACATCACCTTCACCATGCATCCCATGTGTGTGCTGTCACTGTCTGCCCTTCACAGCACAACTCCCCAGAAAGACGAATGGGAAAAGGTAGAGGCCTCAGAGCCTCTGTTCACTTTGCCATGGGTGGAGTCTGGATGGGGCAGTGGGGACAGGATCTCCAAGTTCTTGTCAGAGGGATTTGGTTGACTTCAGGTGTTTTGCCCAGAAGAGAGGGCCTTGCGAGCTGAAGGTGGCACCAGGGATATCTGAAATGACCTGCCAGCACCACACAAACCTGCCTGCACATTCATGCCCTGGTGGGGATGCTGACCTTGCCAACAGGGAGCAAAGACAGTTTCTCTGGCAGTTTGCTCATGGCTTCCTCCTGAACTCCTTTCACCCAAACCCGGTATGCAGAAGACCCTTTTCATCGTGCCTATCTGGGGGCTGTTGGACCACCAGCAGCAGGATCAGCCATGCTGGGACTAAGAAAGGTGGAAGGCAAGGGAGGGAGGGGCAGGTCTGGAGCCCAAAAAGCTCCACAGGCAGTAGGAGAACACATCCACTTCAGCCCCATTTGCACCCGAGCACTTGGAAAACAGATGTCCAGCTGCATTCTTCCCTGCGAACAGTCTGGGTGAGCAAGACCCAGCCCAGGACAAGAAGACACTAAGGAAACATGGGGAGCCGTAAAAATGAAGAAGTTACTTGCAAAGCGACCAAAGTCAGGGTGGCAAGGGGCGGGGAGGGAAGTTGGGGAGGTTTACAGGCAGGTGCCCACCCCTGCCCCTTGGCCCGTGGCCACCCTGGTAGCTGTACGTGCATATGCCATGCACACAGGCAACTTTATTATTCACTGGCACACTCACACGAAGCCACACATCTCTCCCTAAGTTATATTTATAGCTGTTGCTCAGAGTGAACGCAAATGAAACAATACACTATTTTCCTAAGAGGAAAAAAAAAACCCTTCCAGGTCTCATGCCGGTGAGGGGAGCAGCGCGCCCCGGCACCGCCTCTTACCCGGGTCCTGCCGAGGGCTGCTGCCTGCTCCAGCCGTGCCGAGCCAACATCAGAGGAAGGGGAAAGCGGACGGTTTCTCCATCTCACCATGAAATGTCTCAGCCGGACCGGAGGAATCAGGGAAGTGTCTCTGCAGCCCTCGCTCACCTCCAGCTTAGGTTTATTTTTTTCCCCCCGAAGAGCTACTTCTCTGCTGCGACCTGCTCCTCTCCTAACTCTGCCCTGCCCACGCCAGCGCTCTCCTCCTGCCTCTGCCTCTCAGAATTTTTTGCTCCCAAAAGCTTCCATCCCACGGAGTGCTGATGTGCCTTCGTGGCTCGGCGATGGGTTCAGGTCTCCCCCTCCTGCCTGGTTCCCTCCTTCTCTGGCATTATTTGCCTGTGCCTCTCGCTGCCTCCCTGCTCTAGTCCCCAAATCCCCCCTCTCTCTTCCACTCTGCCTTCCTTTGCGCTCCGCTCCCTTTCCCTGGCTGCCTCTCCCCCTCGCTGATTGCTATGCAGTCTGTAGCTGAGAAGTCAGTAACTCTGTGGTAGGATCCAACAGCTTTCCGCTACTTTAGCCCATCCTCGCATGTGAGCTCAGAGCTGCGGAACCGCCATGGGGGAGACCAGAGCAACCATCGGCAGAGGGGAAGGGATGGCGGGGCCACCAGATGCCCCCAAGGAGGTGAATCCTCCCGCTGGGCTGGTGCATAGAGATGAATTATCCACTGTCCGGGTTTTTTTTCCCCACCTGGATTTGGGGTGCTGGGCTGACACCTTGCTCTGAGGAAGGACCAGGCTCTCCCAGCTGATGCGGAGCATTTGCCATGAGGCATTGCCTCCCCACCCTACAGAGCTGGGGATTTCCTTCTGGGATGGGTAATGCTGGGGACAGAGTGTGGGCACAGAGGGACCAGCCCTCAGGGCTCCAGGATAATGCACAGCCGCCCTGCCAGGAAACATGTCCAGGCAACCTCCTCTGGGTCTCCATGGGCAGCAGCATCTCAGAGGCTTTGAAGAGGTCACTTCTTGGTGACAAGATGAGAAGCTGGGGGACAGCCCTGCTCCAGGACAGTGTGGTTTGAGGACATGGTTTCCATATTGATGTCTATTCTGCTGTCCCTAGTGTTAAAGCCTGTGCTGAAAAGTAAAAAATATCAAAAAATCCATTTTGAGTCTCCTCTGGATTCCAGTCCTGCAAGAATGAATCACAACCCTCCCTTCCAAAATCATCCCAAGATCCCCTTGCACAAGACGCTGTGGGGCCTGCTGTCCCCCACTGGCATCAGCAAGCACTGCCGTGGTGAGCACAGCCCGCTCCCACCTGGCAAAGCCACCACCAGGGAAGCAGAGGGTGAGTTTGGTAGCTCCATACAGATGAGCAGCTGAAAACCAGGAGCTCATCAGCCTCCTGCATGGGCCAGCTCATCTCAGTGCCCCCATGGCTCCTCCATCTTGCCCCTGTGGGGGATCCTGGGG
Source organism: Platyrinchus mystaceus (assembly GCA_035041135.1). Lineage (NCBI taxonomy): Eukaryota > Metazoa > Chordata > Aves > Passeriformes > Tyrannidae > Platyrinchus > Platyrinchus mystaceus. The sequence goes on along the minus strand of JAWWLV010000045.1, from coordinate 50,966,136 downwards.
AGCTGCTGTGACTGGATGGAATGGGGCCAGCCTGTTCATGCCCTCTGTAGCCATCCCTATGGGAACCCTGTTCAGGTTCATAGGGGTACTTGCTTTCCCAAAAGCCCTGTCCTTAGGGACCACAGGGCTGCTTCCCAAGAGCTACAGGCCAGTAGCTGCCCATTTGCCCTGTAGCAAAGCATGCCACCCCTCTGGCAACATGACAGGCCTTTCTCCTCCATGCAGTAAAGGGATGAAGATGCTGCTGAGACATCTTGCTCCTTCCTGGAGTAGGCAAAGCCGCCAAATACCTGCACAACCCTGTGATCGCCTCAGCTTCAGGTTGGGTTTCCTCTTCTCTGTCTTTTGCTCCTCATTGCTGGCTCCCCACAAGACCTCGCCATGTTTCCCTCCGCCTGCGCAGAAAGAAGATGAACAGCTACACCTCGTGCATGGTGTGGCAGCCTGACATGGCCAAGAGGCAGCTGGCACTGCTGGAGCCATTGAGAGGGACATGGGGATGTCGCACCAAGGATGCCACTGGCCCCTCTCTGTCTTTGTGCCCCCAAGGTGCCACGCCCTGACCGCCCCATGGCCACCGGGCCCAGCAGCAGGGTGGCTCACACTCGCCACCCCCGCCCGTCTCCACCAGCACCGTCTTTAATAAGAAGCGTGGAATATTTTAGCACCTATGGAAAAGCCACCACAGACGGTGGTGGCAGCCGTTGCCAGGGAGACGCTCCCAAAAATAGCCCCACTCCGCCAACCTTTCCCAATGCTGCTGTGGGGATGAGGGAGGCAAAGGGATAGAAGGATGGAGGGATGAAAGAGTGGAGGGAAGGATGGATAGAGGAATAGATGAAAGGAGGGAAAGAGAGATGGAGAGATGGATGGAGAAATGTTTGGAGGGATGAATGGAGGAACATTTGGAGGGATGAATGGAGGGATGAATGAAGAAAGAGGGAGGGAGGGAGGGAGAGAGGCAGTAAAGAAGGAAGGGAGAAGCAAGAGTTCCTGGGAAGGTGAACGACTGCTGCCTGACCCCTCTCCTGCCTGGGGATGAAGACAAGTGCTACCTTCGTGCCAGCAGCCCCTGCTTGGACACCTATGGTCCCACATTCCTGTGACACCAGCTAAGCCAGCACAAACCTTCAAGTGCTCTCTGCCCTGGGCAGTTCTGACTTTGAGTGTTTAAACCAGACAACAACGTTTTGGACTCCTTAGCACCTGCAAGGCTCCCTCTACAATTTTCCTGCAATCATCCCATCCTTATCTCCCACCAGTGCTCTAGGACTGCCCCAGCCAAACAGATCTGGTCATGGAGGACAGAGATGGTGAGACACAGAGGTGGTGGTCTTCAACCCCACTATGTTTCCAAGCCCCTCCAGGTATGCTGAATCATTTCCCTCTCTTGGATGAATTCCTGAGGCTGCCCACTCTCCCAGGAGGTCTGGATGCAGCTTGAGCCACATCCTGCAGTAGAAATGGGGGGGGACGCCAAGCCAAGCTCGTCTGTGGCAAAAGCACAGAAGCCTTCCTGGTAGCAGGAGACAAATGTTTTAGTAAGAAGGAAACCCCCTTTGTCCCTCTTCTCATCCCAATGCCATTGCCTTGCAGGACAGGCAGAGGTGGAGAACAGCACTGGGTGGAGCTGCTGCTGCCCAGCCCAGAGGCTCTGCAGGAGGAGCCTTCCAGACCAGCAGAGGCTGAGAGGGAAACCCCAAAAATAGAACTGAAGGGGGAGGGGGAGAGAGGGGAGAAAAATAAATCCAACAACCCCAAATTCTTGGTTTTAATGCCAAATCCCAGCTCACTTGCCTCCCTGTCACCCTGGCGACATTCCTTGTGGTCACCATGGAAACAGGAGGCATGGAGAGAGCATCGCCGTGCAGGGTGTTGGCAGCACCCGGCATTATTTCGGGAGGCAGGGAGACACCCGGCACAAGACACTTTGTGTTTTGGCAGGGAGGGAGGAGGGAAGATTTATTTTTACTTGCTCCCACTTCATGTGCCCAATATTTCATCTCTTAGGGCCTGGCTGCCCCTTGGCCTCCTGGCCACTTTCCCATGGCCCTCATGCGTGCCACACAGGGATGTCCCATGGGGAGACCCCAGCCCCACCACCACGTCCCAGCTGGGTGAGCTCAATTGGGCTGCTCCCAGGAAAACCCTCTGATGGTCACCTCAGCTGGTGATTCCTGGTGCCACAGCAGGAGATAATGCTGGGCCTTGGAGCCAATCAGTTCTTCTTGGGAAGGTGCAAGATTAAGAGCATAAACCTTTGCCACCCACAATATGTTACCCCTCTGCAGGGGGCTTCTTTCCCTGGGTGAGACAAGAAGCTGAAAAGAGGAGTGCAGGGACAAGAGAAAGATGAGAGCTCTCAGACATTGCACTCCAGAGGCTTGGAAGGGGATCAGTTGGAAGAGAAGACCCCAAATCTGTTCCTTCCCCTAAACCTTCCATCCCTGCTCCATGGCTCAGACCATTCCTTGCCCACCTGCAAAAGGACCTGGGATACTAGGGCCCTGCAGGGCCACCACGGCTGGGGCTTGGCTTTCACCAGCACCCACATGGCCCTGCTAAAATCCCAGGCAGCACCGCTCTGATGGCTGGGAGCCCAATTTCAGCCAGTCCCTACCCTGTCATTCCTTTGCCAGTGCTCTCCTTTGGTCTTCTGCTCTTCTCCCACCGCACCAACCTCTGCCTCGGTGCCCTGGCAGGGCCATCCCCAGTTTCTTGGGGCTGAGCAGGTGTTTTCCAACACAGCTTGTGAATCCATCTGGAAAAGCCCGATGATGCAGGTGCTGGAGCATCAGAGAGGGAAAACACAACTGACAGCCTAATGGGCAGGGAGGAAATGTATGCAAATGTATTCAGAAAGGGATCCAGTGATGCTAATAGGCTTGTTAATCCTCTCAGAAAGCAACAGGAATAATATTTTTACACTTTAATCTTTAAGGATTTTACTCCAATCAAGTTCATAAGGACAGAGAGATATGTGCAGGAGACAGCCACGGGTGATGGCTGGGGACAGGGAGGGCGGCAGCCAGAGCTGACTTTGGGGCAAGAGCAGGCAGGATCACACAACCCAAGGGTAACCAATTAGACCTACAGCCAGTGATTTGCTCAGGGATGAGGTGACAAATTGAAACATCCATTTGGTTATATTAAAGCAACTTAATATAAAGTTAAATACATTTATTTAATTTATTTATTATATTTATTTATATTATATTTTAAAAATTAAGGCACTTAATAAAAAGTGATTAGATATTCAATATCTAATTGCTGGCTCTTGATGCAGAGGTCCCCCCACTGCCGCCATGAGATCTCGCTGTGTAACCACTTCTCTAAGGACAAGGTTTATCTGAATCAGACTGGTCACCCAGAGCTGTTTTCAAATATATTAGAACTTTCTAACAGTCACTACTGAGCTCCTTCCTATGAAATCTACAAAATCAGCAGCACCCATGCGCTTCTTTCACTCAACACATGAACTACTTTGTTTGTAGCACACTTGCAGGAATCCAGGATTAATACTTTCAGTGAAGTTTGTTTCAAACCAGCCCTTGGGAGGATCTTTTCTTTTCTCCTGGGCTGGGGTCTGGGATCCACGCTGCTCCAGATGGAGCACCTGAAGGCAGGATTTCCTGGTGGGGCAATACCTGTGCATGAACTGCTGTGGAAGAGCTGCAATAGCTTGGTAATTCAAATCTCTCCCCACTTCTTCTTTTGCTCGGGGAGACAAGGTGGAGCACTGAGGAGAAGGTGCTGGGGCCAGCAAGAACAGAGGGTAGAAGGCTGCCAGCTGGGAGCAGGACAGAGGTTAGTGTGCCCATGGTGAACTTCCCTGGGAGGCCTGGCCCTCGCAGGAGGGTGTGTCCTCAAGGCCAGGGGATGGGAATCCCGTTCCCTCTGCCTTTTCCCCTTTAACCACACTTCCGTGTGTAACTTGAGACAAGCTGGGGAAGAAAAAAGAGGAAAGAAAAAAAAGAAAAAGGAAAAAATAGCGCAGTTATTCCCGCCTCTGCCTCCTCCTCTCTCTCCTCCCCGGCCAGCCAGGAGCCACGTCACCGTCACCCAGCGCTGGCTTCAAGGCTGCTCAGCCTGGGGCTCTCCAGGGGACAAACCCCAACTTTCAGCCTAAAGCAGGGAGAGGAAGGCCCTAGCCTGGGAGAGGGAAAATCCAGCTTGGTGAAAAAGTAAATAAAGGGGACATCCAGCCTGGAAGGGGAAAGGCACCCACAACCAGGGGAGAGGAGAGCCTGAACTTCGCTCCACAAGAAGGGAGGGCTCTGTGCTCAGGGAAAAAGGAAAGTTGAGCCGGAGGAGACCGTTCACTCAGTTGAGGCTCAGGGAAGAAAAACTCCCTGCCCTTGCCCTCTCTGCCTGCAGAAAGAGCCACACTCCCTTCGCCCCAGAGGAGCCCCTCCAGCACCATGAACATCTTCCGCATCCTGGGGGATATCTCCCACTTGCTGGCCATCATCATTCTCCTGCTGAAGATCCTGAAGTCCAAGTCCTGTGCCGGTGAGTGCTCCCATGCCCCAGGGAAGGAGGGTGGTCTTTCTTGGAGGGCAGCTTGATGAAGTGTGCAAGCAAAATGGGTGCTGGAAAGACTAGTGATAACCCACACAAACTGGAAGCCCTCCCCACTGGGCTCTTGCAGGGAAGTCATCCTCCTCCTCTGGAAGGTGTCCCTGGCAGAAGGAGAGCGCTGTTGGAAGGATGTGATGTGGCAAGGCACACAGCCTTGGGCTGGTGTTGGTCTTGGGGTGGTGAAGTGAAGGGGAGGGCAGCAAGGCCAGAGGGAGGTGGAAAATGAGAGTAAGAAGTTGTGGCAGCACCAACACGAACAACCTGCAGAGAAAGCTGCTTTAGGTTGGAGGTCCTGCCAGTGGTGGACAGCTGCCAGAGGCTGCCCCATCCTGGGGTAAGGAAACTAGGACAACAGCTTCCTGCAGGAGGATTTTGCTGAGTTCACAGTTTCCTGGTGATAGATTTTGGGGCTGGGCTGCTGGGGCTGTGACCATTATCACTGGTAGAGAAATGGGTGGGCCTGACTGCATCTCCCTGCCAGTGATGACCAAGCTCCATCAGCGTCCCTGGGCTGGTCCCACAGCTCTTCCCTCCTATGTCAGATGTCACATCACACAATCCCTGGTGAGGTGGGCAGCGAAGGGGAAAAGGAGGGAGGAGAAAGGTCTTTTGACGACAGTAAGGACTGAATTGGCCAAAGCAGTGAACGTGACCACTGGGCGCCAGTCCCTACAAGCGGGGCTCAGTGGCATCAGCAGGACCTTGCCCTGTTACTTGGGAGACTCCAGCCAGTCCTGGGGTAGGAATCAAGCTACATCAGCACCTGCACACCAGACCTGGCTTACAAAACAACATGCATATATACAAATGCTTCCAAAGAAGGCGTAAGGAAAAACCACCACCCTACGGGTCCTTCCCTTCATCTGCTTTACCTTCTTTTTGTCTCCCTGCCATGCAGGAATCTCTGGGAAGAGTCAGATTCTTTTTGCCCTTGTCTTCACAACCCGCTATCTGGACCTGTTCACAAACTTCATCTCTGTCTATAACACTGTGATGAAGGTAAGGAGAGGGCAGTACAGCAGCAGATGTTCCCCTCAGCTTGCTGTGGTTTTTCAGGGAGGTGAGGGTACATGGTCACTAAGCGAATTTTTCAGCCAGGAAGAGGGGGTAGAGATGCTTCCTTTGGTGTCACTGGCCCTCCATGGATGAAAAAAACCCCTCACGAGAATCAGTGGGTGAGCTGAGCCACATTTAGTACCACTAAAACTAAAATGAGATGCTGTGAACTAAGCCTGGGTATCCTTGCACAGCGGGAATGTTAACAGGAGGCTGCTACCAAGCCAACCTCTGCACACAGAGAACCTGAGGGACTCAAACACGTGTGATCCTCATGGTGGGACAAGCTTTGCTTGACCACTGGAATATCTCCAGCAGAAGTCAATCCACAAACCAGCACAGGAAAAGCATTCACCACTATCTCACCCTGGCATGGCCACACCAGAACCAGCTTTACAGACCTTCGGCAAAGCCATCCTCTAAGCACAGAGGGTGCAATTTCAGGTGAGGTCTTGCCATCTCCCTTCTCTCCCCCAGGTCATTTTTTTGATATGTGCCTACGTCACCGTGTACATGATCTATGTGAAATTCCGGAAAACATTTGACAGTGAGAATGACTCTTTTCGCCTCGAGTTCCTGCTGGTCCCTGTCACAGGCCTGTCATTTCTGGAGAACCACAGCTTCACCCCCTTGGAGGTAAGGAAAAGCTGACGCAGGAAAAGGGAGGGGAAGCAGTAGCCTGACACCAGGCAGCAGAGGGAGAACTATGTTGAATAACGGAGATTTTTAACAGTAAAAGCAGGCAGGAAAGGCAAAGTGGGCAGGCCTTGAAGATGCTCAGCGCTGTCTCCTTTCAGTCCCAGCACAGCAGGCTCATTTCCCCCAACTTCAGTAGCAGTACTCATGCCACTCACACATCAGTGCTTTGCCAAAGGAAAAGCTTTGGGTCTTAACACATATTAACCAGCACTGACTCCCCACTGCCTTCATTTTGCACCTCACAGATACTCTGGACCTTCTCCATCTACCTGGAGTCTGTGGCTATCCTTCCTCAGCTCTTCATGATCAGCAAGACAGGGGAAGCAGAGACCATCACGACACACTACCTTTTCTTCCTGGGCCTCTACCGCGCTCTCTACATTGCCAACTGGGTCTGGCGCTATCACACAGAGAATTTCTATGACCAGATCGCTGTAGTTTCTGGGGTGGTACAAACCATCTTCTACTGTGACTTCTTCTATCTCTACGTCACCAAAGGTAGGTAAATAGGTTGGTATAAATCCAAAATGTTCATTCAACACTCTTGCAATGCACGGTGGAGCTGCAGCTTTCCATGTGTTAATCCTTGCATGACTTCATTCTTCACTGTATTTGTGATGCATATTGTGCACCTAAAGTCCAGTTTAAAAAACCTATTTATTGAATGCAAGTGGGCATCACTGCTCACAGAGCTCTAAAAGTGTATGTGAAACACAGCAGAAATCGAACCAGAGCTAAGCCTAGTTTAACCCTGCCTTGGGAGGTACATTTCAATTCTACATACATTCTGAAAGATTATGAATCACGCAAAAAAAAAAAAAAAAAAAAAAACTTCGAGGGGGAAAAAATAGCTGCAGGCAGACAATGTACCTGAGAAGGCAACTGCAGACATATGGAGATATTATTAAGCCTACTTTTCCTTTGATGGGAAAGATGTAACATTGTCAAGAACTAATTCTGTAGGAAGATGGGCATCTGCACAGAAGAGACACTTTCCAAAATCAGATGCCCCTTCCATTTCAGTGCCGTGTTTTGGTAAACGGCTACCAGAGCTAACAAGTGCACCGAGGGCATAAATCCTGGTAGAACACACTGTGGTTTGCCAAGGCTGAAGCACACTTTAAAACACCTTTCTGTTGAGGACAGAATTAGATGAAATTGCCTGAGTGGACAATCATTTTCGAGTCTGCCAAAAGCAGTAGTGATGGCCTGTGTTTGATGTTTCAAGGGATGGATTTTTGGTAGCTTCATGCACTGTCCCTGCTGATAGAGAGGTGACAGGAGCACTGAGCAGGTGGCTGGCCTTGGCAGATTAAGACTTCCTTCTGTCATTCAATACTTTTGTAGCCAGAAAATTACTTTGTAAAACTGCCATCAAGGTGCTCCACGTCAATTCCTTTTTTTTTTTTTCTTTTCTAAACTAATTCCCATTTTAGCTTCATTCCATTCATGTGTCCTGAGTCCTTCTGTATTTTGTGAGAAATCCATACCCTTTGTAGTTGTGATGGTGGAACAAAAGGGGGGAAAAAACACAACTCCTGGCTTTCAGGCTCACAGCGCTAGTGACAGAGCTGCAAAATTTAGATGATAGAGGAGGCAGAAGAAAAAACATTTGTCCCTGGAACATCACAGCAGGAAGAGACTTGCTTTTTTCCCCTCTTTTCTTTTACACAAACGTTCTGGATCATGGGAGAAAAATAGTGTCTGAAGATATGCAAATGCTTAGCAGTTGTTTAGGAGGGCCAGCAATATTATAGCAGGTTGCATCTCTCTTACATTCTTTCAAAAACCCCAACTTTTCAAAACATTTCTAACACTGAAGAACTCAGACAAAAGGGCAGCAATGCTGGAAAAGAAAAAAAGTGTTATATAAAGAAATGTATCAAATAAGACTTCAGAGCCTATACCAAAGCATTGCAAAGGGATTTTTATAGAATGCTACCTCTTTTTGTTTTCAAAACTAGATGAGCTCCTTTCTGTTTAACACAAGGACATGAAAGATATCCCGAGGAAGCTTTCAGCTCCCCAAAGCTTGTATTTCACTGAATGACCATGATTGGAAGCAGAGAGGGGAAGGAAAGGGGGAATCATCTAATCCATGCCCCCACTCACAGCACATTGCTCAAGGTCCTGTCCAGTCAGGTTTTGGCTAAGTACAGGATGCAGCCTCTCTGGGCAACCTGTGCTGATGTCTGACCACCCTCTGTAAAATGTTATTTTCTGATGTTAAAGTGGAATTTCCCATTGCCCCATGCCCTGTCACTGGGCAACACTCAGCAGAGTCTGGGTCTGTCTCCTTTATTGTTCCATGAGACATTTGAACACATGGGTGACATCCCCCTCAGCCTTCTCAAGGCTGAACAGTCACAGCCTGCAGCCTGCGCTCTTACGTGAGGTGCTCCTGTGGTCCTTTGTGACTTGCTCCAGTATGTCCTTGTCTCTTGTTCTGGGAGTCCAGAGCTGAACCCACCACTCCAGCTGTGGCCTCCCCAAGGCTGAGTAGAGAGGAAGGACCCCCCTACTAGCCCTGCAGCTCCAGAGGCCATTTGCTTCTTTGCCACAAGGGCACACTGCTGGCTTGTGCTCAACTTGGTGTCCACCAGCACACCCCAGGGCTTTTTCTGCCAAGCCACCTTCCACCTGGGCAGCCCCCAGCACATTCTGGTGCCTGGGGTTGTTCCACCCCAGGGGCAGGACATCCATTTGCATTCACCAACCCTCACAAGTTCCCCCCAGCCTATTTCTCCAGCCTGGCACAGTCCCTGTGGTCCCACCTGGTGCATCAGGTACTCACTGCCCTCTGAGGTCCATTGTCGGCACATTACTGCCCTTCCCTCTGGCACCCAACAGACAGGTCCCAGCACCCACCCCCAGGGCGCACCCCGGTACCAGGCCGACAGCCACTGTGCCTTGCCAACCACCACGCATCCAGGGCAGCCACCGCTCCATGCACCCCACCAGAGGCATCCTGCCATCCCAAGTTTCGGATCAGACAGGGTGGGGCAGGCTCAGGAGGGCCTGGCCACAGACCACTTATTCAGGCCATGGTCTATATCAAAAGGAGAAAGCACTAAGGATAGCACATCATTAGAAAAAAAATTCAAAGGGTCCACAAGACAGAGCAAGTAACCATGGCAGAGGAAACAGGAACCTTTTCCTTTAGCAAAAAGGAGAATAGCTAGCTTGTGGAGTTTCCCCTCTTAGCAGCAATTTTGTAGTGGTTGACTCCCATCTGCAGTTTGCAAAGCTGGCCTGCCACTATCCTGTGCTCTAAATAGCAATTTAGAAAAAATAAAATTGTTGAAACAATAAAACAATTGAATTTCCCAGAGTTCATTCAGTACCTTTTCTCTTTGCACAGTCCTAAAGGGAAAGAAGCTAAGTCTCCCCATGCCTGTTTGAAGACATTCCACAAACACAAGAAATTCTGAAGACAAAGCTTTGAAGATCACAGCTTTCCTTCCCTGGCCCTTTTTGACTAACGGATGGCTCAGCCAAGTTTCAACCCGGTGCCAGGAAGATGAGGCTTGGAAAGCTGAAACGCTTTTCATCCACAAGACTCTTCCCCTCCATTTTTTTATTTCTTCTCACTTGAATTTGGTGCTAGTCTAAGTAGTGCTGGCCAATACTGAAGTAGTGCAAATTATTCTCTCCTGGCTCTTCCCAGCATCTACCTCTAAAACACATCTCTACCTTGAACATGAGGCAGCACAAGGAGTATAAGGGAATTAGTCACTCCCTTTAGTCCTTTGGCAAGTCCCCATGGTAAAGGGACCATGGTACTATTAAGTCTGATAGCACAGACAAAAGCCACTGACCTGTTTCACAGGTGGCCACATCTGACACAGTAGATGCCACAAACTGTTACTTTAACTAACACCCTCTTCAAAATTAACTCTGCTTGACCCTCTCCCTATTCAGGTCCTGTAACATTCAAGAAAAACACATTCCCTTTGAATGACATGAATCTTCCAGTTCCACAAGTATTCAAACATCCTCCCCGCTCACTCACTTTCAGTTCCTCATATCCTACAGATGGGAACGATTTCAATTAAAATTCAGTGGGTTGCCAAGAGGTGTTTCCATCTCCTTGAATTTGACTGTAAGAACTGGGAAGAACAGGGGCAAAGATGGCTATACATTTCATAAATAAAGACAAAATTCACAATTTATTGACAACAGTGTTTTTATTTATACCTACAAAAGAAAACAAGATGGTATCAAAAGGACAATTTACAAACTAAGAATAGTAACATAGCTCTTAGTATCCTGTGCCTGAACACCACAGATCTATGAATCTCTCAATTCAAGTCTTCATTAATACAACAGGAATGTGTTCAGAGACCAGCAGGTGTGTGAAACAAGATGCTGATCCCACACAAAGCCACTAACCCTTCCATTGTTCAGAGAAGTCCAAACAGTAAATTGCTTCAGGAAGTGGGAGGGGAGGAGACACCCAACTCATCTGACACTCCCACAAACTTTTTACAGATTGAAAACAATGCAAACAACACTAGAGACTACTGCTTTATCGACAAGGGCCCTCCAGCTGGTATATGGAACAGAGCAGTGAGCACCAGGTGGGACAGGGGCAGCACATGCCACAGTGCATTTATGCACTCAACAGTCTGGTTGACACTCTGAACTGAACTGAGACCCTGGACTTCAGCTGACCTCAATGGCAATAAAGCAAGACTTGGCATTGATGTTTACAGGTGCACAAGTCCCCCCCAAAAGAAGTGAAAGCTATAACAGACTATAAGGCAGCTTTGGCAGTCCAGAGACCCTTTTTAAAGCCAGTCCTACTCCTACACCCCTCAAACACATTTCTGCATTCAACTCTCAAATTAAAAACAAAGAAATTTAAAAAAAAAAAAAAAGCTCTACATTTGCTTTTGAGGGAGGCCAAAGACAAATCAGTCAGTGCCTGGATAAGCAAAATGTTTCTGGCTTTCACTTAACACAAGCAAAGGAACTTCCTGCCCATGCATTGGAAATATAAAATGGGATGAGGGAACAGAGGTTCTGGAAGATCTCTCTCCTTGTCAGCAACCTACCTGTATACTGCACTCAAAAAAAAAAAAAAAAAAGCACATTCAGCCCACAAAATTTTACTCTGGGAAGAAATTAAATTTAAAAAGAAATCATTTCTGTATAAGCAAGCTCTTTTCCAGGGCTATAAGAAGTTCCACTCTGCTACAGAAGGAGTGGGCTGCCTTGTTCATCCATATGCAAGAACGCCAACAGAAAAAACCCACAAACCCCTGCATTCTCATAATGCAAAGAGCATGCCTCAAACCAGGAGACTTATCCATTCTTTTGTCATATTATCAGATCAAGAGCAGCCAACTCCTGTTATCATCTACTGTCTCTGAACCGTCTGGTATTAGAAATAACAAGTCAACAACATGCTTTACTAAAGAGGGGAACCCCCTCACACCCACCTTAGCCTGCAAAATAAACAAGTTTTATTTACGTATTTACTAAAATTTCACTCTTTTCTAACATTTTCTAAAATACTACCTACCTGCAAGAGCTCAGCTCAAAGGGACCAATGGAGCAGGGAAATGCACTCAAAAGCCAAAGAAAGCAATAGTCAGAGCAGGGTACAAAAGAAATCAAGCTTCAGAATCAAGATGCACTAACCAGCTCACCGCTTACCTCATGGAAAGGAGATCCCAGTCAATCTCCTCCTCCTTCTCTCTTCCTCCCCCCCTTGCCCTCCCCCCCAGCCCACTCTATTCAAGCCCACTCTTAAATTCAAGTGTGGAAAACTCTGTCACATTTTATTGAGCATAGTGGCATTCAGAATATTCCCCATGGCAAAAGGGAGGGAGTTTGTGAAGGACAAATGAACAAGATCCATTGTTCATCATTTGTTTAGTTTCTGGGCTCTCAAGTAAGACTCCTCTCAATAAACCCAACAACAGGAATTTAAGAGCAGAAACTAATTTAACAATAACCAGGCTCTGCATGAAAGAACTTACTTGACTTAGTATTTTAGCAGTGGTACCCATAGCAACTATCAGGTTTTCAGGTATCAAATCCAAGGCAGGTTTGGTCTCAGACACTGGATTTTTAATTCCAACCTCCCTACTGTTGGGTGCTACACGTATAAGATGGGGCTTCCAGAGCTGCGGAAAACGCCAATAATAAAGGCATTACTCCGAACACTGCCAGCTCAGACAAATGAGCAGAGTTTTCCTATAGAAAGTCATCTACGATAAGATTACAAGCAATAATAGTGATCTACTTAAAAAAAAAAATATTAGAAGTGAGCATTGCTCCCTTGCATTTATATTTTAAATTAAGTGCTTTTTGGCTCCCCAAAGTTTCCCACCTCTCTTGATACTTCCTGAAATTAACGTGTTAAAGAATAGAAACTCCTTCCTCTCAAAACCAAGTTTTCACACAAACCTTAGACACCAAGATGATTGAGCTGGGACCTATCTGCCTTATACCCATTTCCTTTAGAGAAAATAAAATTTCCAAATTCAACATGCAAGATAAAAATAATAAATTTTCCAGTCAACTATATATATCTCTTAAAAAAAAAAAAAAAAAAGAAAAAAACCAAAGAGGACGGGGTCATTAATGTGGACTGGGGGCCATTTTTGATGGGCTCAAGGGATTTGAATGGTGAATTCTAAGTCTAACCTGCATGAGAGACATCACAATGGGAAAGAAGAGAAAGAAAAGGTTCCTTTAAATTCAAGAGGTCTACACTGGTCACCAAGTGGTCTCATTTGCGGGAGGGGGGCGGGGGTGGGGGAGGGGGTGGGTACTGGTAGGTGGCAGTCTGTCCCATATAGCCCATCACGTTAGTGGCAGGGGGCTGCGGAAACTGTTGTGACATGAGCGGCTGTGGCTGCTGGCCCGAGCGCCCCACCATCCCTGCATACTGCTGTTGGGTAGTGCTCTGTGAGGTTCTCCCAGCGGTGGCAGCTGTGGTGCTGGCACCATAGCCACTAGCACTGTACTCTGCAGTGCCATAGCCACTCGTGCCATAGGCAGCTGCTCCATAGCTCCCTTGAGTGTAACCATACTGGCTCTGTGCTGCCCCAAAAGCAGAATTTGGGCTCCCGTAGGCACTGCCATAGGTCTTGTTGGCTCCGTTGGCATAACTGTCAGCACGCTCACGGTCTCTGAAGCCACCTGAGTCTCTCCGGCCCTCTTTCACTCCCCGGAGCCTCCTGTCACACTCTTCCTGGTACATCAGGTTAGGGTTGTTTACTGAACTGCTCGTTCGGTAACGAGAACGACCTCCTGGCGATGGATATATTAAGATTTAGTACCATGAACAAGTCTTAAACAATGAATTCCGGTACAACTGCGCCCCCGTTTTTCCCCTTCTACATCCCCAATTTTGCCCAAAAGGAGCATGTTCTTTTGACCATAACTTCCCTGCACAGCTGTGCATATCTCTCATCATTTTGTTCAAGGTGTAAACATGAAGTTTAACAAGGATTCTTTATGCATATGCTTGGAGACAAAAGAAATGAAATAAATTCAGGGCTAACTCTGAAATATAAGGAAACTTCTTATTCCTTCAAGGAATGGGAGCAAAAATAGTCTCAGTCCCTGAAGAAAAGTCAGTGTATCCCTTGACCGATTTCAATTTTGCATACACATCCACATGCATAGTGTTGTGTGTCCTTAGGTAGGAGCTGTAAGGAATTACTCACTTCAAACTAAATCAGCCCTGTTATGACCTTATCAGGAGAAAAAAAATTCTACAGCTCAGGTAAAACAGGTGACTGCCTCTCTGTTGGGACATTATGTAGATGTACTACATCTAGATAACATGTTGTGACATCGAGTAAAGAACAGCTTTATTACTAATCTGTTTGCTGTCTCAGACTTGCACTTACTACTTCCCTACCCTTTTTTAATCTTCCCTCCCTCAAATATGGGGAACCTATTCCCTGTAT
>JAWWLV010000045.1:50933898-50951769 GCA_035041135.1 Platyrinchus mystaceus | reverse complement strand
CTCAGACTTGCACTTACTACTTCCCTACCCTTTTTTAATCTTCCCTCCCTCAAATATGGGGAACCTATTCCCTGTATGGCCCTTCTCCCATATGCCTTTACCTCCACCACCACCTCCTCCTCCTCTGTGGTCCACAAGCTGCATCAGCTTTGGATTGATGGCTTGATTGGCTTCTTCCAACACTTTGATAAGCTCCCTGGCTTGTTTCAGGTTTCCTGGTGTGAAGAAGGTGTAGGCAGTACCTTTGTTGGTACTACGTGCGGTACGGCCAATACGGTGCACATAATCTTCGGAGCTGTTCGGATAGTCGTAGTTTATCACAAATTTAACATCTTCCACATCTTGTGAAGTGCCCAGGAGCGAAGCACAGTGAAGGGGTGGGGTTGAGGAAAGGGGAGAAGAAGAGAGGACGTGCCAACGAAAGGTGGGGAGCACGAATGCAGGTGACAGTAATAAGAAAAAAAAAATGCAAAGTTAGTAATTGCATGGAATAAATACAAGACAGACTCATCCCAAAAGAGTAGAAGACTTAAATTTAAGACCATCAGGAAGAAAGGTCAATGTCCTGAAAGACGGTCATAATTTTAAAGCAGCTTTGCCCTGCACTCAAAGTTATCCTCCCCAGAATGCATTTCTCTGTCTTCCTGTATCAAAGACATCAGTGTTTGTGAATAAGCTAATTGAATTTTGTGTTTAATTTTCTTTTTAAACACAATCTGTAAAGTGAAAATGTCACCAACAGACAGAGCAAACTGGGGTGGAGGAAGGGCAGAACTGCCATGGTAAAGCTTTTACTCTGTTGGGAGAAGTCTAACAAAAAATAACGGTAATGAGATCACTTACCTTCCACTCGGTAACATGAAATAAAAGGCAATCTTAAAAATATTTACTTTTACAGTCCTAACAAAATACAGTGAACTAATTTCCCTAACCTAAAGCTTAAGACACTCCAATTACATTAGTATTACTCAGTCAACTCATTAAAAATTATGCAGACCTAGAATACATTTACTTAGCTTTGTAGTTATCGCCAGAATGCACTGCACTAACATTTCACTGTGCTGCTCTGTCCAGTTCTGGCAAGCTTGCATAATCTGGACAATCCTGAATTCCGTTAGCAATTCCCTACTTCCAGTGTCAGATGGAAGCAGGAAACAAAATGATCAAAATCACTTTGTATGCAAAATAGTATTAAAATTTGGAGATCAGAATTGTGTGCTTTACAAAAAGACAGACTTTGTAAACTTGCGGGACAGAAACCAAGTGAATGTTAGTGTAACGCTTCAGTGAAAGCACCTTAAGTACCAAAAGCACCTATTTACTATAGTATACAATGTTTTCAAATGCAGTTTTACAGTAAATGCCCTAACAGCTCATAAAAAAAATATTTAAAATCTGCATTTTAACAAGAATATTCTGAAAATATCCAAGATAAAACACAGATTTTTGTGATTTCCTTTCCTTTTTTTTTTTTGGTTTTAAAGAGAGAAACATTCTCTGTTTGTTACCAGACCGATGCACACTCCCTCCTCCTGTGGGAAACCGCTGCAGCCGATCCCGTCTCTTTGCCTTTTATTTTTGGCGGCCTCCTTTCGAAAACTCCGCCCTCTGACACGGGACCACTGGAGCGCGGGGAGCATGCATCAAGGGTCCGTGGCAGCGAGAAGTCCCCACACACGCTCGCTCTGTGAACTGGCTTAGACGCTTCTCTGTAGCCCCATTTGGTTGTGAAGCGCCAGAGAACCTGGGTTCAGGTAAGTTTCAGGTCCTCCAACGCTTTTTGTCCCCTATTTGGGGTTCTTAGGGGCAATTGTCAAAAAAATGAAGATACAAAAATTACATCCAAAGGGTCAGACTGCATCTATTGCCCAGACTGCATCAATTTCAAAGGGGTTGTAGGAAAAATAAAAACATGAGGGTTGTAGTTACAGGAGGGGGACTTTATGTCTGTTTCTTATTACAGCAAAGGGGGGGGCTCCTCAGTCTTTGCTGACTCCAAAGTCCTGAATCACACCAAAAAAAAGGGAGTGAGAAGGCAGGTTTCACAGGGGGCTGCGCGAGTCTCCAGCTAGGGTCCTTGATGCAACAGGTTTTTTTAAAAAAGGAAAGTGAAGTAAAGAGAGGAGTACGTGTGACAGATTGCATCTTCACAGCCAGACTGTAACTAGACTGACAAGCTCCCGGCTACACAGTCCTCAGTCAGTCCCGTTTTGCACATCCAGTAGCAAGTGACTTCAATTACCAGAGAGGATACAAGGACGTGCTTTCCCAGCAGAAAGCACAGGAAACTGTAGCTACCAATGTAGACAGAACTGACTTGAATGGGGAGGAGCAGGAAGAATGGGAAGGCAGGAAGAGGAAGATGGAAGGGTGTTTTCCAGACTAGAAAGTGGTCCTCGTAGAGCACGCAGCTCACTGAAGAAAAGACCAGAGCACGTACAAGACTCGGCTTCTCCAGTCTAGCATGCTCCAAAGTGTTTTCACACACTCACAATCTTCCTGCACTTTTAGAAGATAATGCAGCAGGATCAAGAATTGAGACTGTAAATCATTTTTGACAGCTACCTGGGAAACATTCCCTTTGTCAGACCATCAGAACACCCTATGGCACAGACAGTCTCCAATTACTAATCGGGACAGACATAAACTAGCAAACATGCTAGTCTAGAAAGCTGTTTAGACCATCACTGTAGATGTGCCCCCACCCCTGCACTGAGAATGATCTGCAGCTGATATCAAAGCTTCTGTTAAAGAAAACAAAACAAAACAAATTCAGTGTTTTTAGTTTAATAAGACTGAACAAAAAAAAAATAAAGTAAAAAAAAAAAAATCAGTGCAGAGAGAGGACCTCACTCCAGGGAATTATCACAAAGAAGTTATTATGGGACTCAGAACTTACCTGGAAGAAGCTTTTTTGAAATCAATGTTCCATTAGGAAGAGGGAAAGCCCTGGTGACTCAGCCAAAAGGCGCGCGCCCCTGTTTTATGTTATTTAGGTAGAAGCCTTCACTTTCCAGGATCTTGGAGGAAGTCGTCCAGAAGTTTGCCAGTTAAGTGACTTATTTTAAGCAGCAAACTCAGGGCCCCAAAACAAGCAGAGATGTTGTTCAGTAACAAGAAACAGACTCTGAGACCTTTCCCCCTTCGCTGAGGTGAAGTGGAGGACGGGAAGTGGGAAGACTGTTTTCTGAAGTGTTATCCAATTGAGTTGTTTTGGGGGGAGTGGTTTGGGTTTTTTTGAGGGGGGTGAGGCTGTTTTAAATGTCTAGGCAAGATGCACAAAGAAGCTACCAGCACATAGCAAGCCTGTTTAAAAAATGCTGCTAGAGAAAGCAGCTCTCTTTCATACAAACTGGTTTCAGGCCTCAGTCCCTTCTCCCAACAGGCCCAAGTTCTAACTGCACAGGTCCAGACATGACCCTAGAGGGCAGAGACTGAAGTCCATATAATCACTTCCTGAGGAAGTGCTAGATGTTTTTTGAGGGGGGAGGGGAAGAAGGGGTGAAGGTTGTGTGAACAAAGGCTGTCAAGTCTTAAGTAGTGGTCTGCCTGCACTGAAGTGACCATATGATGCACAGCACAGCCACCCTTTCAGCACATGAAGAGCGCTCAGGTAACTGAGGCTTTTAACAATCTAGATTCTCCGAGTTAATCTGCACTGATTTGCAGTAATTCTGTATAAAATTTGCTACAATGAGACATTGATCCCCAAGTAGTTTATCCTCTACCAAACTCAGAGTGGGCAGAGTATTCAATGTCTGTTATTAAAACTCGGAGCACTTCAGAAGCCATCCTCTTCTATGGTGGGCAGACGTATAAGGACTGTGCTCAGCACACCGTGTTTCACAATACAAACACGCTTATTTTAAAAGGGGGCACAGCTGATGCATCCAGACAGATCATTTTCATACCACCAGAACAGAGCTGTGCTATTTTGATTCAGTTACACGTCTGTTAAAGGCCATATATCATCTCAGTGGTCCTGCCTAGAAGGAACACAGAGGAGGGAAGGTTACATGTCAAGACCAAAAATCTGGAGCAGTGCTTTCTCAGATGTGAATACATCTGCAGGGTAAACATGCATGTACACTGGGGTTGGTATGTTCAAATCTGTGGTGTGTCATACGGGGAGAATATTAGCTATTTGCTGTCGAAATGCTCTCCCACAACTTCCTACTTGAACTTTATCTGACACGCTCTGAACTGAGAGCAATCCATCCCTACTATCCAGCAACAAAAGCCGGATTTGGGGAAGAAGTGAGTGTGGTGGAAGGGTTGGGTTGCATAATTGGACGTCTCTTCTCCCTCTTGGCGATCGATTGGTCATGCCTAGGCCTTGCTGCAGACCAAAGCCTGTTCATTAGGAGCAGGAAGAGACTTTGAATATGAAAGAAAAAAAAAAGATTAATGTTAAAAAACGTATTTCACATGTGGGGGAAAATCACGCTTTGAATTTTTTTTTTTTTAAAGAAAACATTTTTCAGTCCAAAGAAGAAAAATATGCAGCAGTAGGCAAGAGTGGTCTATGTGTACAAACCTAGCCCACGAGATGCAACGTCGGTAGCAATGAGGATAGGAGCCTTTCCAGAACGAAACTCTGTAAAACAAAGCATGCTATGAAGTAAGATTTTTCAAAAAGATAAAGTTACCTGAACTTGATTTACATTAAACGCTTGTTTTCCAGAAGCTAGGTAAGATGGGTCAATCCCAGAAACCCCAGCAAGTCAGGATATAATGCCTCAATTATTTTTCAAAATCTAGCTCTCTAGGTTAACAAATATTCCCGTTGTGTTTTGTCAAAACAAACAAAAAAAGGCAAATACAAGTACTGAAATTAAGGGTACAAAAGCAAAGGAAGTTCTTTTAAATGCATCTATTGGGTCCGGAGTTTAAAAAAAAAACTGAAGAAAAGCATGTCTCGGTAAAATAGGTACAGCAGCCCAAGTTATTCTCCCCTCAGTTATGGACTCACCATTAAGCACCCAATCTCTTTCTGGCTGACTCTTGTCTCCATGGATACACATAGCTGGCCAACTGCCAAATAGAAATGTACATTAGTAGGGATAGAAAGTATAGACATTAAAGGCAACAGAAAGCTTTATTGGCATTTTGTTTAAAATGCAAAACTGTAAGATTTAAGAAATATTTTATTCCCTATCCTCCTTTAGCCTCTGTCTACCCAGCATGTGTACTGTAAAACCATTACCTACATAAACAACCATCTAAGCCAAATCACATTTGCCATATTGATACACTCCCAAACAGCATTCCAATACACTAAAAAAACTGCACTGCTTACAAATACTCTCTCTTGCACTAATGCTTTGATGGACTGTAATCTTCTGGGAAACAATGACTGAATTCAGCCAAGAAAATAATGGACAGGTTGTTCCCAACAATAGCATCATGAACACTTAAGCATTACTGTTTTTGACTACAATTTCTGTTTCCCACTGGAAAAAAGTGGAGGGAGGGAGCTAATCACCCATCTCTGCGCATCCTTCGAGTGAGATCATCACATCGCCTCTTTGTCTCCACAAAGATGATAGTCTTGTTTTCCTTCTCTGCCATGATTTCTTCCATCAGTTGTATCAGTCTAAAACAGACATTGAGAACTAAGATGTATGTCCACATGTACCAGAATACAGGAGCTCTCTCGCAGCTGACACTGAGGACATACACAACATACATCCACATAACTCAGCATCACACAGAATTTCAGTCGGTTGTACAATGGTATGGTCAGAATACTCAGAAGAGATTACTCAATCAAAGGGCTTACTTACCCTGTAACACTTTAAGGTTAAATAATATTACAAGTACTTTACTATTTGAAACTTCTAGTTGGCTTACAAAGCAATGTGGATTTTTCAGTACAACCAAAGAAAGTGAAACGGTAGGAAAATTAGCTTACTTATGGTCTTTCTCGCTTTCCATGCATACATCCACTATCTGCAGGATATTGTGGTTGGCACTCAGCTCCAAGTTTCCCACATTGATCTGAACATAGTCCTGCAGGAAGTCCTCAGCAAGCTGGCGCACTTCTTTTGGCCAGGTGGCACTCCACATCAGAGTCTGTCGGTCAGGCTAAGAAAAAAGGAAAATGGATTTATTAAAGGTCCTGGGCTTGGAATAGGAAAACAAAGGAGGCTGTGCTTTTACAACAGTCACGCACCCTGATCTGGTCAACAATTTTACGAATTTGGGGCTCAAACCCCATGTCCAACATTCTGTCTGCTTCATCCAGCACCAGGTATGTACACCGACGAAGGTTGGTCTTTCCAGCCTCAAGGAAGTCAATCAGGCGACCTGGTGTAGCAATGCAGATCTCCACACCTTCAGAACAGAATAGGGAAAAAGAGTAAGGCTCTTCATTTGAATGTCAACAGGTATTTTTAGTCAGAATGAATCACCTTCCAGAGCAAAATTGTTTTAAAAAAAAAAAAAGCACCACCCTCATTCGTACCCAAGATTGAGTCATTTCAGTAGACGCCCTAGTTTCTTTTAATATTTTTTTCCATTCTGAAATTACTGTTACATTGCCATTAGAATAATAAATGCAGAACAGAAGCTAAAAGCTTGCTGTCAGAAAAACACCAGTGAAGAGCTGTCCAAAAATCAGAAGTAAAATAAAATTCTACTCAATCCTGGCCCACCTTCATCCAGAATTATGCAGTCTAGAGAGGTGTCTAGAAAAATTAGAGCAAACTCCAGCTAAACTTCATATTAATCAAACATGAAGTGCTCCTCTGGCTCTATGGGTTAAAGTACTTCCACTTTTTTTAAAAATATATAAAGCCAAAGCATGGGCTTTAATACTGAGCAATTACGCTCCAATAGTGCGAGAACACCATCCTGCCCATACTTGTGAGCATAAAAACAGAGTTTAAATATTCATAAACTAATATCAGGTTTGGCAATTCACACAATCCTTAAAAGGAGGGTCTGGTTTCCACCAATTCCCAAATCTTTCAGATTAGTATTTCAGTGTTACTGGAAGGTCCACAGAAGGCAAGTTTAGAGAAGTAGGGGGCATGAAAAAGGTTTTCCTTATTTTACAGCACTTCAAAAAGGTATGCAAAAACCCACCAAGCTGATCCTCCCAAGAACTCTTCATGTAACTTTGGACTCTTCCATTAAGATGCTATTGGAATGCACTACTGTTTTCTCAGAGCTACCCCACAGACTTCGACCATGCACACCTTTATCCCATTACAGCAGTTTTCAGTAATAACTCTGCAAATTGCAGCGGTAAGTGAAATGTTGTGATTTCTTGAATAGATCTGTATATAGAAGCTTACATTGGTAATACTTCTTCCATCTTTTTACGAAGTTCTATTACATTTTTTTAATCTGGTGAAGATGAAAGCCATCATCATGTTCCTGCATTTGAAATTTTATGCAACTAGCCTTTGAAACGAGGGCTAGGTCACTTCAGCACTACTGTGCTACAGTGGTTGCTGTACAACTATGGTTCCTCACCGTTCCCAACTCCAGTCCCTTGCTATGCACAGAAAGGCAGTTACAGAACACTACAGGGTATAATGAAGAGAAATAGGGCTTAGCGCTTAGGAACAATTAAAAAAACCCAAACAATAATTAAAAAAATCACGACCAAAACAAGAAACAGACCACGTAAAGAAGTTTCTACACATTCAGAAACTAAATTTATCTGAACAAACCTAGGCAGGAAACTTGAAATCTGCCTTATGCAACACCCTTCCTTAAACTTGCTGCTATTGCATTTCCTCAAAATAACCTGTTCTCTTTCTGGGAAGTTTCCTTTTCCCCTTCCTACATCCTGATGACCTTCTCAAGTGGAAGTTCAAAGATAAAACAGAAAGGAAATCCGATATCCAAGTCACTGTACAACAGAGAACTATCTCATGAACTCTCATTGTAACAGGAGAAAGAGCCAGCCACTCATTCACTCTCACCCCCTTCCAAATAGGTTTTGAGAAGAGTTGTATTTTTACAGAGATTTTATAATACCACTTCCTCCAGAATCTGCAAACACACACTTTAAAATTACCTCTTTCTAGATCTCTGATCTGGGGACCTTTGGGTGCTCCTCCATATATGCAGGTACTCTTCAGTCTTGAACACTTGCCATAATCATCAGCCACCTGCTGCACTTGCTGGGCCAACTCTCTAGTAGGTGCTAGAACGAGACACTGCAAAAGGAATTGATTCAGGATAGTCAAGCTGCATACACATCCCTAACTTAAAACCATAAGCAAAGTTGGACCATCTGCTTTTTATTAGCTAAAGCATTTAAATATCTTTAGAACATGCACAGAGTCTTTAGCAATTGCACAGAATTTCAACTGAGTGGGATGTTCACATTGAGATGGTAAACATTCTTCCACTTACTATTCTGATACACCAATTAAATAAAGCACACATCTCATTAACGATGCCATGCCATATGCACAAAAATGAAGAGAATCAACAAACACTTACAATTGGGCCATCCCCTCTCTCCAAATATGGCTGGTGGTTGATGTGAACAATTGCAGGCAGCAAGTACTGAAACAGAAGAAAACAGTATTATATAATATCTAAAAATCAGGATTCTGCAAAAAAAATATACTTGGATTTATTCAGCAGAACGGATGATTTTCAGAGCTGTCGACCAATCATATCTGCTTTGACATGAGCACAAAATATAGCTGCTCAGCATCCCTAAGAGGAAGGCTCATTTCAATTTGGAGTCTAAGTTAGCCAAACCGAGCAATCTCAGCCCTAACTACTGATAAAAATTATTTTGAGTGCTGCAGTTTAAATTAATGTATACCTTGAAGACTTTTAACTTGCATAGTTAATGAAACACATGTTAAAGAGAACATCCTGTTTTTTAAACTGCAAGGTAAGTATAGACCAAAGTGAAGTGACTAAGCATCCAAAACAGAAGACACACACAGAATACTGAGTGTATAACCTGTGATGTATGTGCTGTGTCACAACAGCCTGAGAATACGACAGGCTAGCTGAGCTGAAATATGTCTCCCCCATGATGCAATAAAGAAAGCTTTAAAAACCTGAAATCATCTCACTTCATGCAAGTAGTCCTGATGAGCCCAAAAACTACTAAAATGTAGGTAATTTCAGCAAAGTAACCAGGAAAGTTAGCTAAATGAAGGAAAGAATACGCACTGCCAGAGTCTTCCCAGAGCCGGTCTGCGCAATGCCCACCATATCACGACCGCTGAGGGCGAGTGGAAAGCCTTGGCACTGAATTGGAGTGGGTTCTGTGAAGTTCTGGTCCATCAAGGCATCCATCACATACTCTTCAGAATTTCAGAAAAGAAAAAAAATTTTTTAAAGACTGCTGAGGTTTTACAAGACCTTTTAGAAAACAGACCCACTAACTGTAATCCTCGTGATCTTAACGAACAGCAAAACACTTACGGGGAAAGCTGCACTGGTGGAAGGCAAACACCGGTTTGGGGCAGCCCTCCATCCCTCGAATTGTTATCTCTTTCTTCCTTCGCAATTCTTCAACTTCATACTATTTACATTAAGGAAAAAGAAAAATGCCAAGTGTCAGCAGGGATTTAAATTGCATGATTCAAACTGCTAACTCTCTTCACACCTCTGGATAACAGCTTCGTTAGAGAACTGAACTGAAACAGAGATCTTAAAAAATCAATTTAAGATTTTATTTTAAGACTGAGTTATCGTACAGTTTCTGCAACATTTAGAGGTATGAGCTCTCTATGTAGCCTAGAAGGACTACTGTCTCTGTCTTCTTACAACGAGCCCTTTTTAATGATAAGTATATTAACAGATTATTTTTAAGAATTATACTGTTTCCAGAGGCCATAAATGACCAATAGCTTCAAAAGCGATTACAGAGGATAAGGAACATGTTTTATGTGGTAATGCTATGAATTAAACAAACTAAACAGGACCTAATATACTACAAACAGAAGGCAGGAGAGTCCTCCTTCAATTAACACATTCCACAGGTGGCCAAATACAGAGTTCTTGCTGGACAACTTGCAACTCAGAAATGTTGCTTGGAATTGTTTTGGAGCCAACACTTATTTCTGTGTGAAAGAATCATAATGATACCCTAAGACCTCACAATTTTTCTAAATAATGGAACTCCTTGTAATATTTCTGAAATATGTATCCATATAAGCATAATTTTAGGATTAGAAAACCCAGACAAAAAAAAATCCACTTTATCTTCCAAGTCCAACTGCCTTTTGCAACATGTTTCCGCAATTCATGACCTTATTCTAATGCTCATTAGAAATCAACAGAGAGACACACATCAATAACAGGAACTTTATTCACAGCAATAGATTGACTATTTTTGAGAATCTCTTGAGCTTGAATGAAAAGTTAAAGAAAAAAAATTGCTTCCAGGGAAAATGTGAAAATTCTTTTAGCTGGTTAAGTCAACGACAGCTACAGCAGCTAATGCCAACTGGTTAACTAGTTCAAGTCATATCTTTAAGAAGTCAAAGCCTCCTTCAATTTAATTACGCCAGATGAATATTTCACATAAGGATTGTAAGTCTATGTAACTGGATAATGACTGTTTGTTGGCTCATGTTAAGAACAAATCTCTAAATTTCTAATTATAAAAATGCGTTACAGACAGAATAAAAGTCCGTGGACTGAAGTCAGGTAGAAAGAGAAGATCACTGTAACTCCAGAATAAACACAAAGTACTGCACCCAGTTTTGAGCCCCCAGTGTAAACAGGACATTGTTTTAACAGGGCATGTCCAATTACAGGGGGAAAGCTGGAGGCTGGACTACGGGCTGTATGAGCAAAGACTGGGAGTGCTGGATTTGTTTAGCTTGGGAAAGAGCAGGTTTACAGCAACCTTTTAACTGCTACTTTCAACCATTTTCAACCTTCAGTTAAACTGCTATTTTCAACCACTTCCGACCAGATGGGTCTCTGTAGAAAAGATGTTGCAGATAATTATTAGCGGGGAAAAGAAATACCATGAGAAACATTAAGCCCTGAGACAGCCACCCAGAGAGGATATAAATTCTTCCCATTCCCGGGGATATTCAAACACAAAAGGACAAGGCGCTGCTCTAGTCCTGCAGTTTGCCCTGCTCTGAGCAGAGGCTTAGACTTGAGATCTCCCTATGGCCTCTTTCAGCCTGAACTATTTTTACGATAAAATATTACTTGTAAACATTTCTCATGTATTTCTGCCATTTTTAGCTCATTGTTTTACGTCATCTCAAGGCCTCTCCAATACTGTAACTCCATTTCTTTAAGTCTTGTCTCCACAGACAAATTGCTAGACCAGACAAGCATTATGATGATGAGTTACAAATGACAAAATACAAAATATCTTGTATAAAAACAACTCAGAGCAGAAGCATCACCTCTGCTAATGTTAATTACTGAAGGCAACAAGAACTGGTATCCTATGGAGTACACACATCAAACAAGCCTAATGAAGAGGCAGTTCTATTCCATGCTGTCCCAGACTTCCTAGGACAAGTTTTTCAATTTGTGACATTTTCTGTTGTTGGCAACATGGAACAGGCAGAATCTGAGAACTTACTGGGGTAAGCCTGGCCACTTCCGGGTGTTCCACATAAAAATTCTTCTCAAACTTGGGCAGTTCATTCAAATCCCATTTTTTCTTACGCAAACGTTCTCCCGGATTCCCAAATTTCTTTGGAGGAAGAGGACCTCCGCGACTTGCTCCAAACCTGGGAATGTGAATGTTAGTTATTAAAAAAATTAATATTTAAAAACTATTTCAGAATTACTCTGGAATTTGCAGGTTTCTTAACCATTTTCCATTCTCTTTTCCCCAAGCTGGCACATGAGCACAATATCGAGCAAAAGTCGCCGCCCTCAATTCACTATGATGGTGTAAAACTTCTTGAAATAACACAAAACTGCTTTAAGTCAGTTCTGAACCCCAAACCATCTTATTGTACATCACCCCTTTAAAGCTCCTGTCTCGAGGACACGGCTGTGGGTACAACTATAGCACTTGCATTACCTACAGAACTCAGGTTGTCCTGAAAGTGACAGTGCACTAACTACATGGTTAGATCAAAAGGATGAGAAAAATCTCTAATTGCAAGTTCCTTCTATCTCTCTCAAGTTAGTTTTAAACAAAATAGCTACTTTGTTATCTCCCCCTCTCTATCTCCTCTCCTTTCTTATCAAAAAGTATGTCTCAAATGAAAAACAGAGTAAAGAACAGAAAGTCCAGCCAAGCCTGCAAGTCCATCTGTAATTCTGGAACCAGTGAAATAAAATAAAAAATAAAAATTGTGTTTAAAATAGTCTAACAGGAATAAAAAAAGCCAAAAAAGTACCTGGGGAAAACCATATCCCCTCTCAAACGCGTTTTGATGAAGATTTAAGAGTAAGAAGCTCATGTTTACATAAAAATTTCTAACCAGCAGAACAATTCAAATGTTACTGCTCTAAGTTTTTTTAATCCAAGTTATTTCATACACTTCAAAAGGTCAAGAACTAACTGTAATGACTGGCTAATGCAATAAGCAAAATTAGCTCATGGCAATAAGTTGTGAGAGTAACTGAAAACTCGGTGGCGTGAAATGGTTATTTACTGCAAATACCATGAATTATAGTTTAAAATTCCACAAAAAAAAAAAGTTACAGCTTTTCTATTAGCTGTAATTATTTTTATTACCTTCTATTTCTATCAGTAGAAGGTAGTTTTCCAAAAGCTATCAGGTCAAATTTTGTCATAAAGCTGCAGCTTTCTGCTAAACATGAATTCATGAGACATGCACATTTGAAACAACTCTTATTTAGACAGCAAATCCAAAGTGTCTGCACCTTTTCCTGGTAGTCCACTAGTAAATAAAAAACTGTTAATGAAACAAACTGAAAGCAATAAAAATCCCAAAACAACCTTCTTACAGGAATAGCCTGTGGGGGAAGGAAGGGGAGGAAGAGTTGGTAAAAAATAAACAAGACCTGAATTATTTCAGGTACAAGACTATCTGCTCAAACATTAAGGGCATTTGTTCTTTAAATCACTTCCCAATGGAAACTACAAAATTATAGTTACTAAGAGACTGAAAGAACAGAACTCAAATCAACATTTTAACAGGAAGAAGGAGTTAAAATTGCTGAAAAAGCTAAGTATGGTAGATGCAATCTAACTTAAAACCTACTAAGTTAGTTTTAAAATGTTTGCTTTTTTGCAACTGTGCATTAAGCATCTTCCATTTCTTATAAATATCCCTTATTTGCTAACTGGTCAAAATGGCAACTACTTCTGTATCCAAGTAGTCCCTACAAAACCCACAGTCTCACTGAAGCCCACTGGAGGTTCAAATGGTCAGTGAGTTCCCTTATGAAAGGAAATATATGACAGGGCTGACTGCAAGACTGGACAGTGAAACAGCTGGTACTGTATTTGCCCCGCAGCTATCCAGAGGGAAAAACCCAACGTATTTTACACTGAAGTCACATAGTTTCAGATTTCCATTCTTTTATGCAATATGCCCAGATACTGCCCTGAAAGACGTGAGCCCTACAGCAGCCCTTCAACCTGCATGTGGAGGTTTACCTACTGAACTGGCAGTAACCGACACTTTACATTCTGACTACAAGAAAAATGAGGTTTCAATTCTAGGTAAACTGATTTGAATCTAGGAGTATTACCCTGATTTGCCAGCAGCTCTCTTTAAAGTGCAAATTCACTCTGGCTCAAAACATTCTTCTGACATATTACTGATGCCATCATTTCTGGGACAGAACCGATTAAATTCGATACATTCCAGAGCAAAACATTGTAATTTTTCATCCTAAGTCACCTACAACTCGTTCCTGACAAGAAGAAACCAGAAACTTGTATTTCATAAGCCTACAAAAGAATTGGTGATAAACTTTCAAATGGTGTTGAACCAGCACACTGGGTGGCCTGAAATTTTATACAGCTTATCTATGAAGTATGATGGTTATTAGTGGTGACAAATACTTTCACACCTTAAAAGGACATATATAACAAATTGAATCCCAATGCATTAAAACTTGTAGGATAATATGCCAAAAAAAAAAAAAAAGATTTTTTGCTCAAATGCCCAAAACCTTCACAAAAAAGCATGTAGGCACTCCTTTGACTCATGCAAAGCCCCTGATCAAAGAGAAGCATCCACTATAATCAAAGACTTTACACAAAACGAGATTACACTAATTTTAAGGCACATCAAGTGCTGTGTCAACGCTCTGGCCAGTGTTCTTTTAAGTAACTGTAAATAAATCTGCATACTCAAACTCACTGACTAAACTCCAAAAACAGCTGGGGTCTGATCTATCTCAGACTTGCTAAAGCGCTTACTCCAATGTCCTTGTGTTAAACTGAGCTGGAAATCTCATAGCGGAAAAACACCAAAACCCTCCACTCTGTGAAAAAAAAAAAGGAAAAAATGAAAGTATCTTTTAATTTCAGAACGTGAAATGTGGGTGTAAGATAAAGCAATGATACAACTATCTCCCTCCACAGACGACCAGAAACTAAATGTTAAAGTGCATTGCAACATACAGCAAAATATTCTTTAATCTCTCTGTGGAGAAGGAAAACAAGAAGTAAAGGACATGGGAGGGATACAAAAAGGAAAAAAAAAACGGAGAGAAGACTTATTAACTGAGACCTAGTCTGCCATATTAAGAATAACAGAACACACAAGATATGTTTATTGCTAATCCTTGAGAACCGAGGCCTAACTACTCGCGATCTGAAAGACAGGAAATTCCACTCTCCAAAATTATTTCTAACTTTCTCTTTAAAAAGGCCTGGCACGAATGTCTTATTCCTTTCAGCTCTTAAAAAACTCGAGCGTCAATCCAGTTAGGTAGTATAATGCCACTGTATTTATTTATTGCTGTCATTCTCAGAAACAAGTAATCACATCAAATCAAATCTGCAAAAGCCTCTTCCAAGCCAAACTTCCTTTAAATAATACATTCAAGAGTATCAAGTACAGTGCCACACGAACAATTCCTGCTGCGCTACATAAGCTTGGCAACTGTGGTCCACCGTGATCCCCAGTATCCAAGTCCCCCGCACGGCAGCAGTTTCCAATCCCACTTCCTCTCACGACAAGCTTGGGAGCGCAGCTGAGAGAGATCTTCCCCCCCAGTGCCATCTTTCCAGAAAGTCCAGAAGGAGCAATGACAACCAGAAGGGCAGAGGAACCAACCAGCCCTGACAGGATCATGAAGACCTTCGTAGCTTGCGGGGGGGGGCGCAGGGTAAAAGAAGAGGGCTGGGTGAAAATAACTGGGGAGGGGGGGGGGGCTGTGCATGCAGCCTTTAAGATTGCAAGCAAGGCTCACAGTTACACACGAATGACAGAAAAGCTAAATAAAAGATTTTTAAAGCCCACCTCAAAGCCCACCACCCCACGTTGTTGTCAGCTCAGTCTCCGGCTCCCCCCACCCCTACACGAGAATACGTGGGGGAAAATCCCCACAAATGGGGTTTTCGCTCTCCCAAAACCGCAACTACAGCGCACCCCCCTCTCTCCGGCCTTCCCCCTTCCCCAGGCCCCCAACGCGGTGGTTCAGCTCCCCCCATCGCCTCCCGGCCGTGACGAACCCCCCCCCCTTACCCGCCGCGGTCTCGGTCGCGGCCCCGGTCCCCGAAGCCTCTCATCGCCCCCGGAGGGGTGGGCGAGAGGCAGCGGAACGCCGGCCGTGGGGACGGCGAGGGGCTGGGGGTACGGGGAGAGGGACCAGCCAGGGGCGGCTGCGCCTCGGAGGACTCGCTTTGCGCCACCTCGCCTCTTTGGTGGGACACAAAAGGAGAAGAGGTGGTCAGTGGGTCCGAGACCCGCTGGGCGTCAGCGGCCGGGACGGCGGGGCTCTCGGTCGGCTCCAGGGCCCGGGCGGTGTGGAGACACAAGCGTCTTCTTCCTCCGCGCTCCCGGCACAAAATGGCCGCCGCCGCCCCGGCCCGCTCCGCTTACGCTACGGGCGGCGCGGCGCTGCGCAAACCGCGGCGCTCCGAAACGCCTACGCCTATTCACGGAACCCAGCTACGCACGAAGCGCGCGCGGCGAAGCACCGCCCCGCGCAGCAGCGGGCGGGCTACGAAAGGTGCGCGGAGTTCTTTCCTTAGAGCCGGTGCGCCGCTCGGGGAAGGCGGGCGGGAGGAGGAGAGAAACGCTATTCCCCAAAGTCTGCTGCGCAAGGAGCGCGCCCCGTAACGCCTTCGGCTCGGCGGGCAAAACCTGGGCCGGGGCGCACGTTACGTAAGCGCACGGCGTACGCAAGGTGCGTAACTCAGGCCGGCGTAGGGCGGGATGAGCCCGTGCGCTCGGCGTAACATTCTTTCGCGGAGCGCGCAGGCAGAGCCGGAGGGCTACGCTGATTGCGCAGCGGGTTTGGAGAATACGACCCGTCGCCTACGCGCCCGCGGGCCCCGGGGAGGTGGCGGCGGGGCTGGGGACACAATGGCGGGACAATAACGGGGCGAGGGGCGGCGGGGCAGGAGCGGCCCCTCGGGCTCCGTTGCGGCTCCGGCGGGTCTAGGTTTTTCCATATTAGATTAGTAGGGGGATCTTGGCGCGGCGCTGGGGCAGGAGCAGAGTGACAGCGGCCATGATGTTTGGTGCCGGCAGAGCACCAGTAGGCCGGGAGAGAACTCCCCAGATCAGCCAGGGACTCCTCGCCGAATGAAAGAATAATCCATGAGGCGATTACGTGGCACAGGCCATAGGTTCTTTTGTGCCGTGCATGTGCTATCGTCAAGAGGCAGGTCAGCGTGTCCCGGCACCAGGGGCCGTGTGGGGTGGATGATGGGGTCACACCAGACCCAGCCCCGGCCCAAACCACGGCTGCACTATCACTGGTGCTTTCTGGGCCGTCAGGTTATCAAAAAACAGGTCTATTGGCAGAAGATAAAGTGAGTCCCCTTTAGTTCCGGACTCTTGAATAAAAGCAACAGCCTGGAACGGCACCCAAATCACCGTTTCAGTTTTATGTGTTGTATGTCGGTACGTATGGCACACGTGAGAAACGAAAAGCGATCTTGATGCCTAAAATAAAGTATTGGAAGAAGCTTGGGCCTTTCTAGGTGGGAGGGAGTCAAGTGACACTGCACACTCCCACTGACACCTGGTACTTGGCCACTGGATATGAATGCCTGATGTGGGACTGACACATGCAAAGGACTAGATATTGCATTAGGTGACAATAGCTGATCCATTCCTGGCTTTCCCAGATCAGCCAGCCTCCCTGTCTTTGTCTCTCTAGACTTTTCTCCACTGTGAAAAATAGTGCTTTACCACAAGAAGAATACCAGCTCTCTGTAAAGAAATCACTTAAAGAAGGCAGGCCCTCTAGGTCTTTCACAAGGAAAAGCCTGGCTACAGCGTCAGGCTTCTCTTGGATGAGTTTCTAGTCATCACTGCCTTTTTACTTGATGTTATTGTACAGGCATTTGTTAATCTAAATGAAAAAATTCTTGTGCCAGTGAGGACGAGCTTCCTGACCAAAGTTAGACCATTCTCATTACCAGAGGACAAAGTAAGACCTTCCCTTATAGATATAAATACATAAATTGTTTAGTTTATTTTAAGCCATTCCATGAGCATCAGAGGTATTGCAAACTGAATTATTATTTTGTCCCCCAATGCCCCGTTTCTCTCTTTATTCCCAGCTTCTTCTTTTGTCTCCCATGACCTACATCTCTGGCTAGTTTGGATCTGTGCATCCTCAGCAAACAGAATCCTAAATGCCTTTCCATCGGTGTAAGCGACAGTGCCAGCCTCCCTCTCTCCTGTGTAGGCACTGGAATTGTTTTATTCCTTTTAATAATGATGATGATAACAATAATTAATAGTAATCTTCAGTATTCTTACTTCTGTTAGAAGAATGACAAGCCAATTA
>JAWWLV010000045.1:50905504-50916591 GCA_035041135.1 Platyrinchus mystaceus | reverse complement strand
ACTTTTGAGGCTAAAACCCTGTAACCGTGCAGCCCTATAATACAGTAATTTGCCATAACCTTGGTACTGAATTTGCAAGGCCTCAGGACTGAGGCTTGTCAGGTTTGCTTTTGTTTGAACTTCTCTTGACCCTTCTGTATCTTTTACTTGGTTAGCTGTGACAGCAGTTGCCATAACTAACAAGGTCTATGGCTAATTTGTTTTAGTCCTGTTTATCTGTGTGTGGTACAGCCATCATTTTATATAAATAGAAGTAACAAACAGTTATTCTGTGTTGAAAGAGAGTCAGGATAGGAAAGCATGCAGTGTAGAGAAATACAGGCATTGTGCAATAGCAGAGGCCTTGAAAAGTGGGGACACAAGGTGGGCAGAGGAGTACAGGGATGTAAATGTAACACGTGAGGAACAGGCTTGGCCCTGCAGACAGGATGGCTACGAACAACTCACCAGTGGTCAGTCAAAGAAAGGCTGACATGGACCTGGATTTAGGGGTAACAAAGAGAACAAAAAAAATAACAGCTAACATATGTAATGGGCACGACATACCATAAACTCAGATGTAGTGTGGTACTGCAGACCAATGAAAAAAGCTCTAAATGTGTGCTAGCAAGCATATAAAAAATGACACCAAGTGTATCCTAGAGCAAGGAAGGAGAAACCACCAACACGAAGATCATAGTCTCGCAGCAAAGGACTCCAGGTGCTGACAACTCCCCATATCATCCACACACCAGAAAGAAACCACCAACCTTATGACTCACAGGAACAGTGGACAGATGAGTGAAATACAAGGAAAAGAGGTAGAATCCAAGAAGTGTATGTGTTACCATTTCATAGAAGTACTCTAACTGCATTGTTATTCTTTCTGTAAGTTATATCTGGGTCAATAATCATCCCGATTTCAATTATCAAGATTTCAATTATACTAACAATAAATTTCTGACTTTAATTATACATAAGGTGTGCTTCCTCTTTGCCCATGAGCAAGCTGTTGAGTGTAGCCTCATGTCACTACCTAGTGGCAGACATACTCCCTTCTTATTTTCACTATTAGCTGATAAATTAGAGGAAACTCAAGGATTTCCTGAGGTAACAAGCAGATCAGTAGCAAAATGGACAGACATGGATTAAGTGCATGTCCTGGTTGCAGCTAAAATTCAGTCCTTTAAAAATCTTATCACTGAGCATATTTCTGGCCTGTGCTAATAGTTATTTTAAAAATATATCTTTTTAAAGCAGCTTTTTAATGTTTAACATTTCTTTCTGCTTGAGAGGCTGGTGCTGTGACCTTCTTCAGTTTATCAATCTCTGCACAAAAATCTCTACTGAAAAAAATGATATGCAGTCAGTAAAATATATTAGTCTGAATCATGAAATGTATACTTTGGGAAGTACAGGTCTTTTTTTAAACTGTGAGAGCTTTCTAAACAGCTGTTGCAAATTTCAAAATAACTGCTCTTGACTAACTCTACATACACAGATTTTTGTTTTGGAATAAGTACACCTTGTTCTACTTCAGCTTAATATTAACTTCGTGATAAACAGAAGTAACAGACTAATTATGAAATAAGACTGTCCACATATATAGCTAAGTGGGAGTAGTAATTGCAGTTACATACATCTTTTTTCATTTGAATTGACCTCCAAGATCAGATAAAAGTAGGATGAAGAAAGAAATAGTAAAATTTTTTTGATATGAAACTCTTATCAGTCCTCAAACTTAGTGACAAGCTTGCATTTGAATTAAAGCTCAGTCACAGGCCTGGTTAAAGTCCACGGGTGAATATCTTCATTTCACTAAGTAAACCAGAAGAATTAGCTTAATATTCCTCTGGTCACAGATTAAATGGGAAGCCATCCCCCAAGGGAATGAAGTACATCACATGGCCAGTCTGGCACCAGGGCTAGGCCTGATCAGACTACAGAGCATGGCCAGGCTCCCACTCTGCCCTAACACCCTACATTCCATCTCTCAGAGTCAGCCAGAGCTTTGCTTTAACCCAGCAGGGCATTATGCTTTGCATTTTCCCTATTTGTATTCCCTCAGGTGCTTATCTCAACAATAAAGAAGAAAAGATGAGATCAGGCAGCTTGGAGATGGGGGAGAGAGAAAGTGTTGGATCAGTTTTGCCATTTAGTGGACTGTCACCATTCCTGTAGACAGAGGGACTTCTCTGGGACTGAATGCAAATAGAAGGGGTAGAATTTGCCTGATGGCAGCTGAACACATTAGTGCATGAGAGAAAATGAGAGCAGCAACAGGGGTTATTACTTTAGCAGGAAGCTGAGTCAGAAAAGTTGACTTAACTGCAATAACTCATCAGAAAGGGAGTTAAAACAAGACAATTGCTCACAGATGCATCTGCCATGCTGCAGAATGCAGGACTGTGTGTGTAATCTCAACACCAAAGAAATTCTGACTCCTAATACAAACAAGTTGGAAGTTCTGCAAATACTGTCTTAACTGTTATGGCCAAAAGCATCAGTGCTTCTCTAACTTATTCACACACCAGAACTGAAAAGTAATTTGAAAAAAACATGAAGCAAAGAAGCTTTGTCCACCAAACATAGGACATCAGAGTTTTCAGTGTTACAGCTAAAAAAAGCATAAATCTTTGAATGTTTTTTTTTCCCCTTTAATACATTCCAGCTCACAGAAACTGAGTGCTTCTGTTTCAAATAGGGTGAATAATGACTTTGAGTACACTGCTCTGTTTTGTACCCAGGACAGCTTTTTCATTGGCATGCTTCAGAAAGAAGAATGCATTTAAAGTGCAGCTGATAGAAAATTTTAAATTTCCAGGTCACAGCGGAATTCACTGGTCACATAAAAAATGGTGTTTTACAGGAAAAAAACATTTTAAAATTCACATTTAGAAGAGGTTCAGCACTAGTATTTGAGACATTTCTTCATTTAAAAAAAGCTCCAAACTTTGAAGAGCTCTACTTGAAAAATGAATCATTTTCACAGTGTTTCCACATTCCTTATGAGTTTGGAAAAGCTAAGGTTTTCTAGTTCAGCCTCTCAGGTTTTATCAGCTTTTCTTTAAAGCCAATCATATTTCAGAACTGAACATGCTCTTATTTGGCCAGTTTTCTACTCTTGGCTTTGCCTGCTGCTTCTGCAAGTGAGTTTGTGTGTAAACTACAGAAAAAAAACTCCAATCTTGCTCCATTTGTATTCCACGAGTTTGCCAGGCTAATGGCCAGACAAGATCATAAGTAGTAAGTTTTTCAAATCCCAAAACTTGGATAGGCACCGAGTGCATCATCAAATAGTTATTTTTACCCTATAATAATATTTAAAGGTCTCAGGAATTGTAATTGGCTTTAAAATACTGTGTTTCCTTGATTTTTCTACACATAGAACCTTAATTATCAGTAATGGTCGAGCTAATAATTTTTTCAATCTCGAACCTTTAAACTTCAGAGATTCATTAGCCTGATTATTCTTGTTTAATCCCTTGTTCTCCTTTCCTTTGATTATCATGGTTTCTTTATCAGCCTTACTGGAATTGAGTTTCTTTATTAAACATTTCTCTGTCCATATCTGAAAAAAGGCTTTTAATCTCTCCTCCTCATGTTTTTGCTGAATTGTTGATTATAAATGATGTATCCGTGTCTTTGAAACTCTGTGCAGATGCACAACTCCCACTCAATAACAAATTCCACTGGGGTTCAATATACCCCAGTACTTCCAACTGCAATCTTTCTTCCTGTTTTGTCTGTCCCTCATTGTTGTTTTTCCACTGGATTATTGAGGCACCACTTCCTGTTTTAACAGCCAGGCAATCCAAGACAGAGTAATAGCTCAGAGTTTCTTTTCTTATTTTACCAAATTTCCAAATTACCAAATTTCACACACGACCTCTGTTCTTAGGGCAATGAGTACCAGACAAGAAGGAAACCACACGACACTCAAATACTTGATTTCAAAATAGTATTCAGTATTCAGTATTGAACTGCAGCCATGAGATGTCCTCAACTGACCAGCCACCATTCCCCACCCTCAGCTGTTACAGTGCTTATGCAGCAAAAGCAAATTGGAGATAAGAAGCTGAAGAGAGCAACAACAATCTTGCATCCCAGTCATTCGTAAGAAATGACTGAGTGGCCTTGAAGAACTCTCTCTAAAGTTAAAGCACCTGCAAATCAGCTCAGGAGTCTCAACTGTCTGGGTGGAGGACTCTTCTGGGTGTTGCTTCAGGGGGAATTCAAGTATATTTGATAGGAAAAAAAAAAGGCAGGGAAGGAAATTCCAGATACAGGCACAATAAATATGTAGTATATAGTTTGTCACCAACACTGTATTGAAATTCCCCAAGAACGACTGGTGAAGGAAGCCTGTTGAGAAGCAAACAAAGCTACAGTCTTCAGAACTGTCATAATTAAGAGACTAAAAATATATCCAAAGCACTAAGGTTCAGAAGCTGTATTTGCCCATAATTCAATGCAACAGAAGTTGTTTCATCGCTCTTAGAGGACCTGCTTCCAGCAAAAGGAGTAAAGTCCTCTCACCCATTCTTCTCAGTAAGACGATAGGTTTTAAGGGGACATAGGTAAGGGACCTTAGTGGCTTAGGGACAGAATCCATGCAGAAAAACAGACAAAAATCCAACACTAAGATGTGCAAAACAATCACACTTCCACATTGCCTTTATATGAACAACTGCCCTTAAGAATTTTTTTTTTTTTTTTTTGTATTGTAGGGCATATGTTGGTGCCAACAAGATCAGCTATGTCTGCTGGGGAGAGAAAAATCAACTCCATCTATGACATCATCTCCTTCTCCAAAAACTGTATGACCTCTCTAGAACGAGGTGCTATTTTTAGTCTTCTAGTTTCAAGCATATGTTGAGACTGCTTCCAAACGCTTTTCTTCTTATCCTTTTCAAGCTTTGCATCTTGGGTGTGGAGCTCTGAAATATTAAATATCAGCAGTCTGTATTCCCTTTGCCTAGTACATGTCAGTGAATCCAAGGAATACCTAAGGAAGTTATTTGCACTAACTAGACACGCAAAAGAACATGTGCACACAAGCAGCTGTGATGGGTTCCAGCTGTCTAGGGTTGACAAACATATACACATCTATATACACACACTCAAATGGTGAGCACATATTATAGCATAGCAAAGGTCTTCACAACAACAAGCCTGCAAATTCTTAGTAAAATAAATAGTATTTTACCTTTTTTTCACCATTCTGTACTTGGTAAAGTTACTGGTTTGTATTTTACCTGTTTGGACTTGGAAGACTGTGCTTGTTTGATGAGGGTAGTACTTGCTAGAAGCTTCTCCATGTCTCAGTTTCTTCAAGAAAAATGAAAGGCAGAAAAAAATTCAGTAATTTACCACGTTAGTAGGCTTAATACCTTAATTCACATGTATTCCCTTTAAAAAGTCTAGCCCATCCCCAAGTGAAATATAGCTGTTTCCAGGGCAAAATATAGCAGCCACTAGTGCTAGGAGAACCACACTGCAGTCATGGGAAAAGGAGTAAAAACATCCTCTCCTGCTGAAATGGCAGGAGAAATTTCAGGGTCATAGAAGGCAATTGTAGGCTTCCAAAATAGCAGTGACACCAGGGTAATGCCCTTATCTAGTAAAAAGGAACTGATGGAACTACTTCATAAAACTCAGCCAAGTCAGCTGTCTCCAACAGAAACTATTTTGGAACATTTCTTCCCTCAAGATTTATTGACTCCATAAACTGCTCTAACAAAATTAACAAAGCACACACAACACACTTGTGTGTTTCAGTCTGTGGATCTCGTTAAAAAATGGTTCTAACATCACATGGTTACTGTATTTTTCTAAGCCAGTTTTATAAGCAAACTAATCTCTCCCAAATATCCCCTCCCATAATTCCTCAGTGAAATATGTTTTCCTCTTGCCACTCCACTGTGACAAAGCAGCACTGGTAAGGGGGGGGTTTCTAACACTATAATGTCAAGACCATGACTGTGGCAGGAGGAATGTGACTGGCAGCATGGCAGTATCACTGTGGTTATAGTTAAATATAAGCAAAAACAGGGATTCCAAAGAATAAAAAGTTACTTGGATCCTAGCAGCATTGCTCTAATAATGTCTATTAAAATAAAAAATAAACCAAACTCAATTTAGCTTGGTCAAGAGAAGCAGATGTTGCTTCCACTTGTTGACAGATGTGACAGCACAAACTTTCATTACAAAAATATGTATAAATCAGCAAATTGCAAACTGAGTAAGTTCTGTGTTATGCCGAGAGAAGTAATCTGCAGAGTGAGTAAATACAGAAGAAAATATTTGCTATACCTAATTTCAGACTTTAAGGAGAATAACTAATCTCCTGACAGCTTGTTTTCAAAGGCTCTAGATTTTAACAGAACAGACTTGTGAGTGATCATCTGTTTTTTCTCCCCACCCCACCTCCCCTACTCACTTCCATGTACAATACCGGAAAACCACAAAGTGCTGAACAATATTGGCATTGTTCTTAACTTCAATTTAATAGCAATATAATTCAGTTTATTTCCAAAGCATTTGTAGAGAAATAAATTACTGACTCTATCAGCACTGGCTTTGAATATCTCACTGGCTTCTGTATCCAGTTCAGCGTTTCCAGCCTCTTATTCAATGCAGCCTCTGTGTACATTTACCAACTACCATTCCTTCCACCATTCATATTTTTTCCATACCACTTTGCCCAACTATCCTTCTCTTGTTTTTTTATTTTCTTCTCCCTTAATTTATTTGCTCTCTGTGCTTAGAACCTTTCCTTTCTATGATTGACAAACAAGCATTATTTCCTTTCTCCTAAACCACTGACAAAAACTATGTCTAAAGATCCAGTGAATTTCTATTACACATTTCAAAGTAATTTGCTATTCTCTATCCAAGTATAGCGATAATGCTGTTGCATTATAGTCCATCATCTAGGTCATTCAGGTCCCAAGAAATCAAACCAGAAATTAAATTAGATGCTCATAATTAAAAAGCAAAAGCTTAAGTGCCAGGCACCTGCAGTTCTGATTGCCTGCAAGATAAATGCTTATTATGGAGCATTTTGTACAGTGTCACTACCTATCTAGGTGACTAAATATCAAATTCGGATATTTGTTTTGGATGCTGCAATCCCCATTTTTTACTGACTATCCCTATGTTTTTTAATGATTATCCCTATTTGCAGCCCATTGCACGCTGGCTCACCTGTCTCAATTTTCATTACAAGCTTTCATGTGTTCCACACGAGGCTTGACATCCTGACACAGTCCCTGACAACAAGTTATCACTACCAGTTGTTTAATCTTGGAACTGAAGTAGCACATTACTTCAGCAGTAAATGAATGAATGAATTGTGAGAACAGCCTGTCTGCTGACCCATGAAAACAATTTCGCTTTCTTTCAGGCTGACAAGATTTAAATCTTCAGAGACTCAGATTTTCATCTGCTTTTATTTCCAAAATGAATCAGATTACACAGATGTGTGAGCTGGGAGCCACTTTCTAAATATGACATGCCTTCCCTCCCATTAAAAAAATGAGATTCTTTACAATATTTAAGCACTTGGTGCATAGTCAAAGTTAAGTATTAATTTCCCTATACCACATTCTTATCTTACTTCTTTTCTAAAGGAAATTTCTGCTCTATCTTGGATCTTGGCTGGAAAGTGCAATATAGGCAGCAAGTGTTGTCTGGGGAAATGATGACCTTCAATGAGCAAAAATCCCTCAACATCAAATCAAGTGTAAAAGGTGCTTGTGGGGCATGTGTGTGAAATTAAGATGATTAAACACCTGCTGAGGACTTCAAGAAATTATTACTGAATGGTTAAGGAACTACTCCCATTTCATGTCATCTGACAAACTACTAATTAAAAAAAAAAAAAAAAACAAACTGATAAACTTTTCAATAATAGGAACAAGATGAAGTAGATTTAGTGCAGGTAGCTCGATGGACAGCTGCAGGGGGAGCTGCAGGTTGAGCTCTGGGTGGTGAGAGCCCCTGGCAAGAGGCCATGAACTGGCCACTGCGCCAACCCTTTGCACAACAAAGGGCCTGGGGACCTGTGGCCCATCCAGGTGACCAGACACTCAGAGACACGGCAGGAGCCGATGACTCCAGACTTTTCTGTGAAGACTGTGAGGGCGTAAAAACCCAGGGCTTCCTTTGTTTGGGGTCCCTCCTCGGAGGCACCACACTCAAGCTGTCATTCTGTTATTGCATGAAGATTAAATTATTTTAAGGATCCAGATGTCTGAGCCTTTGCTGTGGGAAACCCCAGCTTGAGCCAGTAAGGAAACCTGGTCTGACTGTGTGAGTGTGGGATGTGTAGGGAGTCACGTGAGGCACCCCTTGACTCCTTGGAGCCGCTGGCTGCAAAAGGGCTTTGGTCTGAATGTGACTGACAGAGTAGGTTCTGAATGGTCAGACCAGAAAATTTCCTTAAGAGTAATGTCTCCTTCTAATGAAAGCCTTAGCTTCTGTGACACATCCACTTGCTGGCTGCACATATTTGTGAATATATTTTTATCCTGCATTCTTGTACAGAGTGCCTACCAGTATTCTCTGGACTGCTTGTCATCTTGAAGGAATCTGGGGAAGGGAGGCAGAATGAAAAACACAGTTCCTAAGTTTAGAATCTAAGACTTAGATTATGTTTTATTTTAAGTTTATGCAGAGAGAGCACCCTCCATTAAGGCTCATTTTGCTTGTGCACTGAATGCAAATTCAAAATTTATATTTTTAGGGTTTGCTTTCCCTTTTGAACTAATGAAGATCCTGCTCTATGGCTGCTGAACACACTGACAAGGTACAGCTTCTTACATGACAACTGTTGAGCTATCAAGACCACCTTCTACCTGATCCTAGTATGTCTCATATTTGCATCCCTTGCTACGCCAGGGAACAAATCCAGAATTAAGACAGAAAAAGAAAACCAACCAGATCTCCCATTTACTGCTGTAAATACTATTATACCTGGCCTTCCCAGGCCTCATAGGAAAGGGTTCTACATTGCTGTCCCTTGGGTAGTGCAGACCATTGGTGACCAGTCATCTGCATTCCTCAAAAGCCTGAAAAGCAACCCCAAGAGATGACAGCAGATACCCAGAACTGGAAAGGACTGGGCCAAACAGTCCCTTGTCATGTTGCTGCAGACACCACATCATCTAAAGACCACATTACTTCCAACTTTTGCCTTTAGTAAGAGGCTATCCACAGGCATACCTTTCTGACACGGCCAGATATAAAATCAGCTTAGAAGGGGATTTAGAACACAGGCCCTGTTTGCTCTCCCTTATAAACAACACAGCAGCGAAGCCTGAAGGCTGAACATCTTGTCTCCAGCAGCTGCCAGCTGTGAAGGGTTACAACAGAGCACAAAACACCAACCCATACGCAGAGATCTTTGAGACCCTTTCTCTGGTATACCCTTTCCCTGCATCCACTCATCAGGAACTTACAGACTGGAAGTTTAATATTTCATAATTTCCTAGAAAGGACATGTTAAGTGACCCATGGAAAGAGAGGACTGTGAAAGTAAGGGACAAAAGGAAGAATGAAAATATAGATGTGGAAGCTAGCAAAGAGTAGCCAGGTAATAGGAACAGAATGAAATAGAGCTTAACATAAGCTTTCACTGCCATGTGGGCAGCACGCATATTCTCTGAGCCTTCAGTCTCCCAGTCACCAAGGACAGCCTCGTGGCAAACTCTGTCAGGAAGCGATGGATTCTTTCCAGAGTGCGTGAGTGACTCAACTGCCTGTGTATTTGTGTAAACTCTTTTAAGTGAATAGTGTGGCCAGAACAGTGAGCAATGATTGGAAAACCTCAGGGGTCTGGGAACTGTGCATACATCACCATGCCTTCATTTCGCTTTCTCTGCTTCTTAGAGCAGAGAATACGTATTTTATACATTAGTACATATAAGAAAAGGCCCGAGTAAACAAATGTAAACATGTAAAATGTGTATGTGTGAATTCAGGAAAGGAGGGCAGGAACTGGGTTTGAAAGAGAAGGAGCAACTCAGTTTGCAGGTTTCAGCTTGCAGGGCTGCATTTCCTGCAAGGAGCAAAACTATTCTCACCTATCATTCATTCTTAAATTGCATTACAAAGCTGTGTCTTGGACTCATCAGCACTGAAACATGATCTTGGGGAACCAGCACAGAAGCAGATGTACAAGGCTTGACTCAGCAATGAAGAGAAAAAAATAGGGTTTAAGGGAAAAAAAAAGGCAACTCTAAATACTTTTCAGTTAAGAGATCACAGACACACTTCTTTAGAATAATAAAAACTACATTTCAGCTAAAGCAATGACTGCAGCTTTGAAGAGCCAATAATTAAAGAAAGAAGTACATGATTTGGTAAAAAAGAAACAATGAAAACATTTCTCCTTCCCCCTTTCTTTAAAGGTCATGTTAGCAAAACAGAAAAATCAGACAGACTGTTAGTGCAGATATTTAGAACTTTTAGGAGACAATAAAAGCCAGCTGTTAAAAGTAAAAGAAAATGAAAAACCCAGGAATGAGTAACTAAAAGAGAGAAAGCAGATGCAAAGAAGGTGAAGGCATATTTGTTGGGTGATAGAGGGCAGACGGGAGTGATTAGAAATCAAACCTGTGCTTTACTCCATTTTATTATTTTACTTAGGTCACTAAGAGCTTTACTATCCAGAAGACAAAGGCATAAACTTTCCTGGCTGTCACTGACAGATTCAGTGCAGGGATACCATCTGTGACACTTCATTATTCCCAAAAGTTACAGTACAACTAATAGTTGGATATTAGGATTCCTGCGATAATTAATTAATAGATCCCTGCACAGTACTCCGAAAATCTATGTTTATAGGATAAGTATTAATTTCAGATTACTCCTGTGGGGATGGGTTTCTCCACCTCTTTTTGCTGTCCTTGTGTTTTCTTTGCCTACCCGTAAGCATTGGAATGAGGGCCTCCTGGTGGTGGAATCGGCAGCAGTCAAGCGGGAGGAAAGCACAATTCTTCGCAAAGCAGTGAAACGGCTGTTGTTTTATCTCTTGAGTTGGCTGTAATGAAAAGAAGAAACACAGAGAGAAAAAGATGTGTCTGCTTTGTCAATAAAATATA
>JAWWLV010000045.1:50834730-50898578 GCA_035041135.1 Platyrinchus mystaceus | reverse complement strand
CCGCCCCCCGGTCAGCGGGCCGCCGCGCCGCCAGGGGCCGCTGCCTCGCCCGGGCCGGGCGCCGGGAGGGCCGCCCCGCTTCCGGCGGCGCTCCGCCCGCCGCCCCCCTCCGTCCTGTCTGGTGGCGATGGCGGCCGCGTCGTCCCTGTCGCCGGAGGAGCTGCTGCCCAAGGGCGGCGCGGGCAAGGCCGAGGAGCTGGAGGACGAGCTGGAGGAGGAGGAGGAGGACGACGAGGAGGTATCGGGGCGGGCGGCGGCGCGACGGGCCGGGCGGGCCGGGCGGGCGCGGTGACCCCGGGCGGCGGGGCCTGACGCGCTGGTGCCGCCCGCAGCTGGAC
This sequence comes from Platyrinchus mystaceus, assembly GCA_035041135.1. NCBI lineage: Eukaryota > Metazoa > Chordata > Aves > Passeriformes > Tyrannidae > Platyrinchus > Platyrinchus mystaceus. The sequence continues at coordinate 50,898,240 of JAWWLV010000045.1, read as the reverse complement.
GAGACGCTGGCGGAGCGGCTGTGGGGGCTCACGGAGATGTTCCCCGAGAGCGTGCGATCGGCGGCTGGGGCCACGTTCGACCTGTCGCTGATGGTAGCGCAGAAGATGTACAGGTGAGGGGGCGGCGGGAGCCCCTCGGAGCGGGCCCGGCGGGTGCAGCGGGGCGGCTCTGGCCGCGGGTGGCGCAGTGCGGAGCCGGCAGGCAGCGGCAGGGCCGCGCTCTTTGTGTCTGAGCGGCGCGGGGAGGGCGGGGGTAGCGTGCCACCCCGAGCTCGCGGGTGTATTTGGGGGGAAGGCTTTTGCCCGAGGCACAGAAGGGAAGCGTGGGAAGGGAAGTGGGTAAGAAGTGGCTAAAGAACTGATTCTAAATCCTAATGTTCTTTCTCCTTGCTAGAATCTCTAGGGCAGCTTTGTGGATTGGGACCACCTCCTTCATGATTCTGGTTCTTCCTGTCGTCTTTGAAACTGAAAAACTGCAGATGGAGCAACAGCAGCAGCTGCAGCAGCGACAGGTGAGGCAAGAATGGCCCAGCCCCCTCTCCTGGCCCTGCAGAGTCGGCTGGGGGTGCTGGTGCCTCCCCGTAACCAGCTGCTGAGGGAGAGGAGTGCACTGTTACACACTGTGGCCTCACTCATCCCACCAGATTCTCCATCTGGATGTTCCAGTGGGACAGTCCTGCCAGTTTCCAGCGTCAGGCTGATGGCAGTCTCTGGCAAGCACACCTTGGCTTTCTCCAGCTGAGATAGGCCCTGAGGGGATGGAATAGCTGAAATAGGGGCTGTGGTCAGGCACTGACCTTGGCTGTGGCACCACCAGTACCCGTGGGAGGGGGGACATGGTGGGTATTCTTCCCGTGTCCTTGAAGCCACCCAACCAATTGTTTTCCTTCCAGATCCTCCTTGGACCCAACACAGGGCTCTCAGGGGGAATGCCAGGGGCCCTGCCTCCGCTGTCTGGAAAAATCTAAGTTGTGGAAGCTGAGTTGGATTCATATCAAGTGGGAAGACCTCGCGATTATGATATATTGAACTGTTGATTTGTTGGGTCAGGGCATTTTTTTCCTTTTGTTTGGTTTTGGTTTTGGTTCTCCTCTGGGACATTGACGTGTTCATAATGAGGGGGGGAAGCCCCTCCTCTGGACCTGATGACGGTTCCTGTCTGCATCCCCCTCCTGTAGAAATCATGAGTATTTCCTTTTATTCAATCACTATGCCATAACCAGGTACAGACTTGGACTGGGGGAGCTCCTCTGCCAGCTTCCTTGCCCCTGCCCCCCCCAAAACCACCCTGGGGCACAGGTCAGGCTTTGAAAAGCAGCAGTCAGAGAACAAATTCTTTTCTGCCTGACTTGGAACTGAAGGACACCGGTGGCAGGAGGAGTGACTTTTGCAGCAGAGGAAGGAGGGGTGCAGGTGGCAATCAATACCCTATGGAAAACACTCTTTGGGAAGATGTGTCTGCAGAAACACTTTCACTGTAGCTCTGTGTGTGTGTGAGAACGGAGGGAGCAGCAGGCCAGGTTTCAGACGATCACATCCACGCAGATTCTCTGCCTCATAAAAGTAGGACTTCAGATATCAGCTGCGTATTTTTTTGTATGGAACATTAAATAAATCCAACCTGAGCAGTGTGATTTTAATAGATGTCCTTGAGGGAGGCTCAGTTCTTTCAGAGCTGTTGGGGGGCTTTGTGGGTAGGGACCTTTCCATTGTCATGCACATCCTGGCAACAGGGAAGGGACTGACATGGCTCTGTCACCCTCAGAGGGGTGGGGAAGCCTTGCATGGCTTAAGGGAGGTGTCAGGGAGGTGCCCTGCACTAGTGACTGACGTTCAAGGTTCTTAACTCAGAGAAAGGTGGTGGTTTTATAACCAAAGAAAAAAAATTTATTTATCCTTTACATACTTTGTTACAGAACAATTCAGTTGAACATACAGAAGTGATAGGACATTTATATGGAAACTTTTTTTTTTTCCATTTTTAATATTTGGTTAAACAAAATACATCTCTGTAAACAAACCCAAGACAAGGCTCTAACAAAACCAAACAAGCAAGAAAACAAACAGGGGCTTCCCCACTCCCGAGCGGTGGGACTGGACCGGCTCACCCACCCTTGGGCATGGCAGCCTCACCTCCCGCGGTGGTGTGATCGTACACTTTCCCTTTACCTGAGCAGCTGGATCACACTGTTTCCCCCCCATGGGAAAGCAGCTGACGTACAAGGAGAGGAAAGTAGCCCCAAAGTATTTTAAAATATCTTTGCATATTGTGCACTGATCCATTGGCTTGCAGTTTCCATGCAAACAGGGTTTTTCTCCAAAGTGCAACTTCAATCAGCACAGAAAACGTTGCTGTTGAGATTTATTTTTTTTCCCCTCTTGAAGAAATGGCTTCAAGTCAGGAGCAGAATGCCTGCAGGCTGCACATCCTGCCTGGAAAGCGTTTAAAAACTCTGCCAGCTGGTATTGGTCATTGGAATGTGTTACGAAATAGGACTTTTTTTAAAACGGAAGAGCCATTTGCCCTTTACTGTGGGAGGCTGTGCTCAAAGGACTGCAAAACAGTGCTTGCCAGATGTCCAGGAGGCAGTGAACACCATCGTCCTGTCCTCGTGTGGCCTCTCAGTTGGGAAGGTGCCATTTTGGTGGTCTTTCAGCTTCGAGCACCGGCTCGTGCATTTGCAAAGCTCTGAAGAGAAAAATAACTGAGAAAAGATCATTACAAGCCCTCCTTTCACCAGCTCAAACATCAGTAATGAGACCTTCCAGCACGATGGAGCAGGATCCTTTGAGCTCCATCAGGTCCCAGAGGTTGCTGTTCAACTGAGACATGTAAAGAGGGAAGCAAACAGCAGCTCAGACAGGAAGTGCTAAACACAACAAAGTCTGTTCCAAATTCAGCATTAACACCTCCTGCCATGGAAGGCAGGGCTGAGCTACAGCTCGCCTGGGTGACTGGGAAACAGCCAGTAGGGATTCTGCTTAGAGTCTCCATGTCTAGTCACTCTTTCCCACAGAACACAGGAAAAAGCAATTCATCCATTAATGGAATGTTTGTCAGCCAACGCTAAAGAGGAGATTGGTTCAACTACCAAGTTGGGGTGTTTCTAATGCCTGAAAGTTCTGGTGGACCCTCTGCAGCTCCCACACAAGTGGCTACTAACTATGAAAGGGCAAAACTGACTGTTATGAAGACTTCCCTCCTCAGCCCATTTTTATAACTTGACCTGTTTCTGGGATGTTTCACATGACATTCCTGACTGTGGGCTAGGCTTCTGAAGAGGGAAATAAAAGGGAATGAAATTTCTCTCAAAACCTCTTCAGCTTTGTGACCATCCAGAAAACCAAAATAGGTGTTAAAAAATAAAACAAAATAACCCCCACACACACCACAGCATGAAGAAACCCAAGCACACTATGGCCTCTCTCCAGTCCAGAAACTTGATACTCCTCAGCCTGTGCCTGCTGTTTCCATGTCACCTTAGCCAGCCACATGCTGCCAAACAACCACTCACCATGTACATAAATCCCTGGAGACACTGAGGAAGAATCCTCTAGCTACCCGAAGAATTTCTTGGAAGATGACACTGTTTTTATTATTGTTTCCTAATTTCTGGAACAAACCAGCCCTAAGAAGCAGAGGGTCGTGCTGAGCACCGTACCATTCCTAGTGTTTTGAGTGTCCTGAGAGACCCTTAGGAATTGCAAATGTCTTCATAGTGACTTGTTTTGGAGAGAGAGACTTGTGAAGAGATGGCAGCATGCTCGGCCCCTGCTCCTCCCTGGCAAGCCCTGGACAGGGCTGGGTCCCACCATACACGGCCCTGAGCCACGTGGGGAAAGGGAGGCCAGAGGTTTCCAGGCACCCTCGCCCCCAGCCCAGTTTTAAAGAGCACAATGCCTTCCCACTGGCCAAAGGGCATGCAGCTCATCCACCTTGCAATTAAAGTGATTGGCTTCCAGTTTCCTTCACTCTGGCCTTAATTCTTCCCCACCCACCACCCTCAACGTCCTGTGCCATTGCCCTATTGCACCAAGGAAGGAAGAGAAGAGCCTAACAAAGGAAATTCCAGACAAGAAGAGTCAGGGCACCCATTATCCAGGTTTTAGGACATCAGGAGTTTGGTAAAGGGGAAGAGCTGTAGTGGGAGGACAGAGTCGGTCCAGGTCACACGTCAGCTCTCCAGGTCTGGTGTGCTTCCACCTCCTCTGGCACCACCAGTAGGAGTTCACAGTTCTTTCCTCTCAGCTGGTGTTTCAAAAATTTCCTATCATGAAGAGAAATAGAAATAAGTGCTACTGAATGTAGAACTTGATATCATCTTCTACAACAACTAAATGCAACTATGTAGATGTGACAAGAAATGGGAGAAACACACCCCGCCCAAAGTCTTTAGTTATTTTACAACAGAAAAAAAACCCCAAACAAATATAAAACTTGTCCCAATAGATTCAACACACCTCTGCCCAGAAAACTATCTCATAATCAGATAGACATTATCTTAACCTCAAAAGAGAAGTCTAAATAGATGTCACTTTCCAAGGTAGCAAAAATAGAATTAAAACCAAGTTCAATTTCTTCAGATTTCCAAGATCAAGCATCCCACTATAATTTAAAATAATTCCAACAAATCTGGGAACAATTGCAGAAAAAAACAGTCCATCATTTAGATGTCCTTATCACAGGTCGTAGCAGAAGTGTACCACCTGGTCATTTGACATGGTTTTTTATCCCCTTTCTTCTCCTCAACTTTTACTAATACCAAAATTGGATTACTTCCAATAAATCTGAAAGTCAAATCAATGTTTTCTGGTAACTTTTGTTCCAGATTTCCAAAACTCCCAATATAGAAAGCCCATATTTACTGCTGAAGAACAATACACCCAGGATAAAATCCACCAGAACCTCTGCACAGTAGTTCCATAAAAACACTCCAGTCTTGCTTTATCCCAGAAATTCACAGAAGGCTGACATTCTCTTTACCAAAACTTCAATGGCAGCTCTGCAAATACTGCTGATGTGCAATCCCTATCTCAGAGCAAGTCTAATCAGGACAGGAAGGCTTTTAGTAGGATTCACAACACAATGAAATGTAAGCTAAACAACAACCAAGAGCAGATGAGACTTTATAAAGCATTTACAGCAACCATCTCATGTTAAGATTAAAGAGGGAAGAGGAGCCAAGCCAGAAGGGCAATATATGCTTAACCAAGAAAGTGATTTCTGAAAAACAGCTTTCACTGCTGTCAGGGATAAGGCTGCACTTTTAGTCTGGAAAGCCTTTTATTGGGAACATACAGATTGTTACTAAAGAGGCAAAGAATGCTGAGACTCACATTCGAGGAGGGAGTAGGGCACAGCACATCTTGTTGCAGGGGTCACCCACTAATACCAGACTTGGCCTCTACCTTTACCAGTAATGACAGAGCCAGCCACGTAAGAGGCCAAATCAGGCTCTCCTGAGCTCACAGAGATCGCCACTGCTGAAAGCATTTCCCTAGCTCTGCCCAAACAGGGCATAAATCCAAGCTGGAGGCACAAGAACCTTATTACTCTCAAATATTTACTATTGAAGGTCAACCATACATGTTTCAATCTCTGTTTAAGGACACACTTCTCACCTCCAACAGGGAAAGATTTGAGGAAATCCTACCTGAGCTCACTTTCACCTCCAATCCACTCTGGCACCTTGAGCTTGGAGTCGAGGTTGTAGTAGGTGCCTCCCACCTCCCGGACACAGATCCAGTGCTGTCGCTTGAGAGGGAGCTTCAAGGGGCCCCAGCAAAGGCTGGAGGGCAGATTCATGATGAAGCCCATCACGTTAGACAGGGCAATGGCATTAACATCCCTGAAAGAGTGCAGAAAACAAGACAGCAGCTAAGATTACGTTCTGGTGCTTTCAGTTCAATCTTTCTCATTTTTACAAACAGCAGCCACCTCCAGAGTTACACAAGTTGTCAGTACCTGCGCTTGTCCCACCAAACCGCCTCGTAGCCTTTGGTCTGAAGGGCTGCCATGATCACGTTCACATCATAGTTCCCGTTTCCCAGCATGCTCTTCTTGTGGGGGGTCACCATGGTGTTGGGAGACAGCCTGCAAACAGAACAGGGGACTGCTCTAGCAGCTGTTTGCTGAACCTGTATTCTACAGCCACAAAGGGGCTACTTGCTGTACAACTTGAAGGCAATTTTGGGGGGGGGCTGGTTTAAACACAAACTATTTCATTCCCCCTTTTCATTCACCAAAGGGGCTGAGGGGACTAAGTAATGCATTAAGAATAACTTTGGTGTATAAAGCCTCCAAAGGTCCTACCTTTGATGCGAAAAGAGACCACAAAGCTTTCCCCCCCACATTCCCTTGAACTGGTACTTCTGAAGGATGCTTCAATTATGATTTTTCCTCAATTCACCGCTGGAGTAAATGCCAGTTTACCATTTAGGACAATGGCTATTACAATTTTGAGAGGTCAACACCAGTCTTGAAGACTGGATGAGAAAAAGAGGCAGGGGAAGTTGGATGCAGAAAAGGTTGTTCTCCCCACCCTCCCACTGGTAAATGAAAGAAGTATTCAGACACAAAGCTGTGAAGACATTTGTGGCTGGGAGCTTTCTAAAGCACTGCTTTTGCTAGATGGTAAAAAAATATCTATTGCTGTAGGTAACTAAACAGATAATCCTATTGTGAACAAATCTCTTCAGCTTTGACCTATAAGCTTGCTTAGACATCACTTACATTACTACAGCATCTGAAAATGCAGAACCACAGTCTATCATGTTCATCTAATCATAGAATATCCTGAGTTGGAAGGGATCATCAAGTCCAACTCCTGGCCCCCACAGGACTGCCCCAAGAATCACACCATGTGACTGAGAGCATTTTCCAAATGCTTCTTGAACTGTCAGGCTTGGCACTATGACCACTTCCCTCGAAAGCCTATTCCAGTGCCTAATCACCCTCTGGGTGAAGAACCTTTTCCTAATATCCAACGTAAATCTCCCCTGCCACAGCTTCATGCCATTCCCTCAGGTCCTGTCACTGGTCACCAGAAAGGAGAGATCAGTGCCTGCCCCTCCACTTTCCCTTATGAGGAAGATGTGGACTGCTATGAGGTTACATGCAAAAATAAAAGATGGCCTTTCCACAGCTTCAGATAATGGATGCAAGACACAAAACATGGAGATGGGTGGCAAAAAAAAACATTATCCACTTTTATTGTTTTATGTTCCCTCCCACACAAGAAATTTTGTAAGGAGGGAAAATGATGATGGGATGTATTATGATGAAGATGACAGCTGGAAAACCAAGCACAGGAGAAACTGGGAGCAGAGAACAGCAAGGTCATGCAATGCCAATCCAAAGAAAGTCAAGCCTGAGATCAGTTCTGTTGTAATGAGTTGCTCTTTTGATTGGTAAAGACTTCCTTAGTTCTGTTGGTGCAAGGTTCAGATCTCATATCATCCAAATACCCACATTATACCTGCCTCTCCCTCCTCGTCAACTCCATCCCCCAAAACTCCTAATGTTCCTGCACATTTTTTGCTAGGCCTTTAGCACAGTGCACATTCTGCAGGCATATTTCATTCAGTGAAAATCCCTCAGCCTTTCTGCATTCCTGCCCTGACAGCATAAGGCATTTGACAAGAAGAAAGCAGTGGCTTGAGTAGGGAGTTTCACACCAACCAAAGTCTGAAGACAGGTAGCTTTTGGCTTCAGCTGTGTTTTCCTGCACGGAAGCAGACTGCAGCAAAACAGCATTCTCCCCACAGGAGGGTGGGGAGAACTTGACTATAGAAGGGAGAAGAGTCCACAACACCCTGGCAAGAGGAAAAGCTGTTAATACCCACCATGGCACATTTCCAAGTAAGGCAGTGACATTTTCAGAGATTCATGGTTTCCAGTCTCCAAAGCTCTGCTAAATTTTTCTGGTCATAGAGATGCAACTGTAGCTTCTCACAGCTCTTCCCACATCTCCATAAAGCAAGATCACTTGGCTACAACTAATTCCTCAAGATCATTGCTTCATCCTAACTCATGAGCACCAGTGAGCTAGGAAAGCCTTACAATTAAGAAAGCCCTCTGGGTTACAGAAGCACCCTCTCCTTGCACTGTATTTCAGATACAAGTTTGAGAGCTGAAAGAACACATTTATCTTTGTTCCTTCACATAACTTGCAGGGCCCCAGATACGAGAAGAAGAGACCAGCAGAGGTGACACTCTCAAAGAAGTGGCACCTGTGAGCAAACCTGCACCAAGAATCGCATCAACATCACTACCCACACACACCCCCCTAAGTAGGGTCCACATTCATCAGCTGAAGCATTCTATTACATAAGTTGTTGTTTGGGGTTTTTTAGGGGTTTTTTTGGGGGGAAGGGGTGGTGTTTGGTTTATTTTTCATTTGTGGGGGGTTTTTTATCTAGGCACTAAGCTGAGAAAGACTGACAAATCTGGACAGAAATCCAGGTAATCTCAGTCAGAAACTTTCATCAACATATTGTCTTAACACAAGGGGCTCCAAGATTCCTGTATGCAGCTGTCTTTCCTAGTCAGGTCTCAATACACAGACTGCAGTGAAGCAAAGAGATTTTGTTTGTATCTCCACGCAACACTTGGAACAGGCAACTTACTTCCTGCAGTAAAAGCCAGAGGAACATCAAAAAGGTATTTCTCGTATGAAAGAAAAGGGAAGGACTATAAAATCAGAGAGGTGCCTGGAGCAAGTTCTGGCATACTCTTGAGATGATAATCATCAAGCCTGGCCTTCCACAATAGGATGCAGCAAAACGGAAGCTAATGATTAAGCGATGTGGTTCAATCATTCTCCAAGGGATGTGGTAAAAGCTACAGAAAGCTTAAGTTTACTTGTGATTTCGTTACCTTGTCAACACTGGGTTTAAAAATCACACTGCAACATTTTTGTAGCTTATTAAAAATATTCATCAGTCCTTTATCAACATACAGATTATGATAAGACACAGAGAAGAAAAGTGACATATAAAAGGCAACTAAATCCATGCTTCTTAAAGGTGAATCAGACTGCTACACACAAGTAGTAACCCAACAGAAATTGAAAGGCAGTGGCAATTCTTACACATAACTTACAGCTCATCCATTTCCAACAGGAATTTTCATGTATATCTCCGTACTACCATAGGGCTGAATCAATCTATCTATCTTCATCTGAATATGAGGATGGAACACCACTAGGTTGGACTCAAATCCAAACTCTCCCTTCTATGGCAAGAGGTGCAGCAAGATTAACATCCTATCTCTTTCTAAGAGGTTTCATGCTGTACACTAATTCTATCTCACCAAGCCCAACAAAAGCCAACTAATTAGATCATCACACTTCTACCAAAGGAACGGCCTTTGTTTGCTTCAGGCCAAGAGCAATCCAGCTGTGATTAAGATTCTGAAAACTGCTGCTCTGGAACAAAACCACAGTGTCTTTACAATGGACAAAGAGTGCCTTGAGCCTGCCATGGACCAGTAGAAGTTTCATCTACAACACTGTTGAAAATAGCATTTCAATCTGATATTTGCTACTGTCCATTACCACAATTCTTTTGCCAAGGACAGGCACGAGTCAAGCACCAGTTCCATAAATCTGCCAGTTTTCAGGAGAGCAGTGACAGGTGCACAGCTCCCTGCTCATCAGCACAGGGTACCACGACTGCCTTGTCCCACAGTACCTACAGTAACCACTGCCACGACACGGGATTTCCTACCTGTCCCAAACACAAGATGCTGTCAACAGCTGAGCACAGCCTACATGACTTACAACATCTGCAGGTTGAGTAACAAAGAAGAACCCTTTTCCTATATGATTACTTAGCCACCAATGAAAGATCACTAGAATTTTTAAAGGCACACACAGGACAATTTCCACAAAGCATTGAAACAACGTAAAATAAACACTGAGCAAAGTATCAGCTATTGCACAGGCTACATTAACAATTTACATTCATCCTTGTAAAACTCAAAACCACTTTATTAATTATTGGAGGCTGTTGGGAAACATTTAGCAATGCCACAGAAAAGGGGGATCCAGCTACTGAAATTAAATCAGGGTCTTGCTGCATGGAAAAAAAACAGACGTAATATCTGAAGACCTTCTGAACCACTTAAATAAGGAGTCACTCATTTGGCAAAGCTCCTTATTTCCAAAAATCTTAGAAGTGGTGTGATACTAAGTGAGTTTTTATGATGACTCATTTGTCATTCCTGCTGCCTTCATTCTCCCAAGGGAATCCCCAAATCTGTTATTATCAGCAAGATAACATATACAAGTCAGGGGCAAAAACATGGAAGATGGGTAGAAGAGGCATTAAGGTAGGTAGGGAAGAAGACACCAGTCCAACAGTATCCATGACAGCATCTGCAATAAAGCTCTTGGACCCAAAACTGGCAGCCAAAGTAAGTTAAGAAACAAGTAAAAAGAGAAAGAATTGGAGGAAAAGAAAAAGGACTGGGTATAACAAAGAAGACACATTCATCTCAAAGCAGTGGCATAGTCTGAACTTCTATTTTTCTTTACATTTCCCCAAATAAGGCCCGAAAATTCCTCCAATTAAGAGGACAAGGGGAGCTACCACCAATACAGAGAGTATTTTCCTACCTCTGGAAAATCTCCTGCAGGGTTTCCCTGGTGAAGGCGTTGCTGTCCTGGAAGACATTGTTGAGGGCATGGAGGGCACACAGCTCCCTGCGCTGCTTCTCATGGTAAATGTGCAGTGGCAGTGGCTGGGGTGGCTCTGGTGATTCTGATTTGGTCTTGTCACCTTTCCATGGCACGCAACTCATTGTCTCGATGGGTGGATGTGGAGTAGTTGGTGAGAAATGAAGGAGGCTGAAGTTTCTGCCCCCACAGTCAAAACAGCAGCCCACTGCCCCTTTCTTTGGTGAGCTAGTGCTGCTTCCAGCTCACAAACCCTCCTCTTGTGCTTCAGTTTATTCAGTAATTCCCTCTGACAGCTGGTTTTAAAAACCACATGAAGATCTGCAACATATTTTTCCTCCCTCCTCCCATACCCAATAAAATGTAACACTTCCCCTCCCCTTCACAGAAAACAAAAAAAAAAAGGAAAAAAAAGGAAAAATACACGATTCCCCTTAGTGTCTAGGTTCCTGCTGGAATTTATCACATCGTTCCTTTTCTTCCATCTCCTTTGGTCTACAGTGACAGTAAAAGGGTACCCAGAGCAGGCAAGGAGAGGCCCACCCCAAAGTGGAGAAGATAAAGCCAGCGCCTGGTGCTGCTTATGGGGGCACAGCGTGGTTAAGCACTTATCAGCTGCATTCCTCCATTCCTTTGGGAACGCCGGAATCCTGGCAGGAAGATGCCAACAGCTCGGGAAAGGAAACCGCTTCTTGCTAGGCCACGAGAAGCCCAAGTCCAGGCTGCGGGGAAGGCGAATCCTCACAGGTCACCCTGCGCTCCGACAAAGGGAAGTCTCCGTTAGCAACGGGAGGAGGCGGCATAAAGCCCGTGGGAGGGAGGGGAGCACAGGCAGGACCAGCCCCACGGCCTGCCCCGCACCTTCCCACCCCGGCCCTCCCCACCCTGCGCCCTCACAACCACAACAACAACAACAACCCGGGCAGCGGTCGCTTCCCACTGCCGAGGCCCAAGGACCCCCGCAGCCCACCGCGCTGAGGAGAGGCCCCGCCTGAGCCCTCCCTAGTCCCTCGGGGCTCGCGGCCCGGCCGAGGCACCCGCCCTTCCCCTCGGGAGGGCCCCTCCGGGCCGGGCCGTGGCCGGGCCGGTCCCGCCGCCGCCGCCTCCTCACCGCCCGTTCGGCCCCTTCGGCCGCCCCGCGCCGGCGCACGCGCACGCCGGACCGCGCTCGCGCCGCTCTCGCGCACGCACACGCGCGCGGAACGCCCCCCCGCCCACCGCACGCGCCGACGGCCGCGCGCGGGCGCGGCCCCGCCCCTTCTGACGTCAGCCCCAAAACGAGCCGGGACACAACCGAGAGCGGTTTCGCCGCCCGGTGAACAAACAAGCGCGAGTCCTCCCCCGGCTTCGCTCTATGCCGGGGGCTGGTGCTTGCGGCGGTGGAGGAGCGGACGTGCGACCAGGCGGAGGAGCAGGACGGACGGCTTCCCCCGCCGCTCTGCAAGGGTCACCTGCCGGCCGACAGAGCGCCTCAGCCAGGGAGGTTTCCTCCTTGGCGTTAGCGTCCTGCCTGCCGGCGGGCACCGCAGGCAGTCTGAACACCGTGGGCTCGCATGGCATGGAGGCCTCCTGCCAGGAGCCCAGGGCGGAAGGGGCAGAGGGGCTCTTTTCCCACGCCGGGGGTTGTGGCGAAACGCCGGCCTGGGACAGCCGGTCCCGCGGGCTGTAGACAACCGGCGCGCCTTCCCCGTGCCATTGGCTCATACAACTGTCAGTGAAAAATCGTCTCTTTCTCATTGGCTAGCCCGAGAGAAAGACCACCCACGGGGCGGGTCCCGCGGCAGCATCTTGGTCCCGCCCATCGCTTGAGTCTCCGTATCCGATTGGCTCCCGAGGTTGTTTGTCACGAAGCCCAGCTCTCCCATTGGACAACGGCCCCCGACACGTCGCGCGGGCTGTGTTGTATGTGTGTATGTGTAGCAAACAAGCCGAGCTGGCACCGCTGCTCCCATTGGCTTCGCGCGCTTCGCGGGGGCGTGGCCTCACCTTATGAATAACCAGGGCCCGCCTGCCGCCGCCATGGCAACATGCAAATCACGCCGCTCAGCCTCCGGTGATTGGCGGGCACCGCCTTGGCGGGCCGGGGGCGGGGCCGGGGCGGGGGAGCGGAGGGCCGGGCAGGGAAGATGGCGGCGGCGGAGCGGAGCCGATCCCCGGTTCCCGGGGGCTCTCCGGTGCCGGCCTGTATGTTCGCTCCGGAGCCCGGCTCCCCGGGCGGACGGCCTCGCGTGGCAGCGGCCGCCTGCCCCCTCCGCGCCGCCTTCGACGGCGAGGACGGCGAGGCGCTCAACGGCGAGCCCGAGATCGACCTCACCAGCAAGGTAGGCCTGGCGGGGGGGCGGGCGGCGGCGAGCGCCATCACCTCGCCGGGCCCCCGCTGCCCTCCTCCCCGGCGGCCGCCGAGCCCCGGACGGCTGCCCCACCCCAGCCTGTCCGCTGGCCGCACCTCAGGAGAGCGAGGGGCTGGGGCCCGCCTGGCTCCGCCGGAGCGGGAGGCTCCCCCGAGGGCTCCCCCTGCCCCGGCATCGCCCGGGCGAGCGGCAGAGCCCGCGGTGCCTGTGAAGGCGGCCGGGAGAAGCGCAGTGAAGTTGTGCCGTGCCCCGGCCGGGACGGGAGGCTACTGGTAGGCTGCTCCGCCCGGCGCCTTCCTCACCGCGGCAACCCGGGGGCATCGCCGGCCCGCGGCCGGTGCAGCATCTTCAGCGAGCGCGGGGTTTGGAGCTGACAGCTGCTGCAACGTCCCGCTGACGTTTTCCCTCCGCGCTGGTGCTCTGTAGTTATCTCTGCTGCCAGTTGCACTAGTTCCTGGGGCTTTCTTCGCAGTCTTAAAGGAAGGTCAGAGCTCCTAACTTTTGAGGGGTGCCTGGCTCTTGCACACAGGGTTAAGTTCAACGCAAAAAGGTTGGTTCACCTTGTGCAGTTCCTTTCTAGGGTCCCAGTGACAGAACTGTGTGATGGTCTTATTTCTATCAGAACCAGTTCTCACTTTCATCTTGCAGGAAGGTGCATTGTAGTAATACGTGCATGCCAGAGCCTGCCACAGACTACATTAGCTGCCTTTCCACACTGTGTCCTGTTTTTTTCCCAGTTGGCCGATCTGTTTAACTATATACCTTTTGCTGCTATGGGTTTGATGTACTGTGGTGCTGTCTCCCACATTAAAGTCTCCTGAAAGCTTGGTTTTGTCCACTTGCAATTATGTGACCCAGAAGTCAGCATAGCTGGTGTTTCCTCCTAGTTTTCTGCCATGCCTCCTCTTCATGCTTTCAACTGAAGTTGTTCCAAAGTCCTGGACTTTCTCACCCTCTGTGCACAGGAAACCGGAGAGAGAGGAATTGTGGTGTGTGTGGACATATTTTATAATGCGGGACTGTATTAAAACAAATGTTATGAAGATGCTTATAAGATAGTAAAGAACAGAAGTCAAGCCTGCAGTATCTATTAAGCCACCTGTTCATGCCTTAATGAACTGGACAAGATTTTTATACAGGATGCCAGTATTGATCTGTGCTTTGTCTTGGATGTGACTCATGTGGAAGAGGGCCAAGGAGGATGTCAAGGACTGCATCACTGATTCTTGACAGCCAGGAACCTGACCAAAACACTGTCAAAGAGAGAAGAACGCTTTTCTCCTACAAACTTCATTTGTGGTGTCAGTCTGTCTTCCATCATTAGAAATCTGCAGGCGCTATGGAGGTGGTAGGTAAGCATTTCTTTTTTACCTTATTATAATTTGCTTTTCCATTCAGCACTGTGCACCTACTTTCTTTTCCCTGGACGTTTCATTCATTCTCATCTTGTATGAGAGCTAAAACTGAGCTCTGCTCTATCTCTCCAAGTTAGTCTCCCACTGTGTACTCAAAACAGCAATCCCATATGGTGAGAATGCAGTAGCTAACATCTGCCCCCTGATCCCCGTCTTCTATTCTGTCTTCCCAGCTGAGTCGCTCCCCTGCAATCCATGCTTAAAATGGGAACTCCCACTGCAGTCAGTTTGCTGCTAGTTGCTACTTCTGTCCTGGTCTGACCCACACCCTGGCTGTTACATACTTGTCTCCAGTCCCCTCCCAGTGCATTCACTGTAAGGTGAACTCTTTTTAGAGAGGAACGCTGGGATTCAGTTATCAAGTGCTCCTTGTCAGCTGGTCAAGCAAACAGTTCCATTAATCAGCACAAATTCATTGTTTTGTTGATCTTAATGGGTGTTTGTTTTCCCATCAGTGCCAATACACTGCAGCAATAATCAACTTTTAGGTCAAAAACCAAATCACACGACTATTAGTGAAACTGATACTTCTATTAGATCTACATTGACAACAGAACATTAATAGCACTTGAACTGTGTAT
The DNA here is from genome assembly GCA_035041135.1 of Platyrinchus mystaceus. NCBI lineage: Eukaryota > Metazoa > Chordata > Aves > Passeriformes > Tyrannidae > Platyrinchus > Platyrinchus mystaceus. The sequence goes on along the minus strand of JAWWLV010000045.1, from coordinate 50,883,214 downwards.
GTCCACAGGGAATAGAAATCAAAATATGACATTACAGAAGGTGCCTTTTCCCTGACCTCCTGATGGCTAGTGGTGGCCTTCCAGCCATGCAAAATGTCAGGCTCTGTTTTTCCAATAAAGAGCAGCACTACCTACCACATAGTACTTGGTTTGCCCTCCATATTTATAGTTTGTCCGCTTTATGGATATAGGATGCTTTTTTTGTACGGACTGCCCGTATTAGTGCTGCGATAACCCGAGCTCCATCTTGCTGGTCTCTTGAAATTGCTCTTAATTAATGCTATGGCCTCTTTATTGCTCTTGGGCAGTGCAGAATGGCACAGTCCAATCTGTCCCCCAGGAGTAAGCTCAGGCAACTGTAGCTGTTACCCACCTCTGGTGTGTGTTAATCCCAAAAGCGATCAGAGGAAAGGTGGGCAAAGCCACCTCTCCCCAGAGATGGGGAAGGGACTTTAGAGACTGACATCTCAAACTTGTGAGATATGTTTGCTTCTGCTGTCTTAAGAACAAAACAATAACTGGTTGTTACTTTTTTGCCCTGTAGGAAACCTGAGGTTTGCTAGATCCGCATGGCTCCTACTGATAACTGCTCAGTGCCTGGCAAAGTGGAAGGAACAAAAGTGAACGTTTTTGACTTTGTGAAAACCCCTGAAACACACCAATATGTTGTGCGAGCATGGAGGGGGTTGCTCAAAGGTGAAAAGCAAAAAAAGCAGAGGGGCAAAAATGGAGGGCCTCTCTCCGACCAAGGAGATGGCAAAGACCAGACTCTCTCTGCCCAGGAAGCTAAAGAGACCTTCAAAACAGGACATCAAGTTTTGCAGTGGTCCAGGAAACTGCAGAACTGGCTGAGGCTGTGGCTGCAGAAGGAGTTAGAAATACTGAACAGCATGGAAAGGTGTGATCCATGAAAGCTGCAATTTGATCTACACATACTTCTCCTGATGTTGCACTATGTCATATCAATCATAAGCTTCATGGGCCCCAGAGTAACCTTTGAAGGCAGTCTACCAATGGAACACCCTTTAGCAGCACCTCTGCATGGCAGCGAAAGCAGCAGGGTGGGAGAACAGTATTTTGTGCATGGGCTGGTATTGTATGAGCCCCCCAGCCCTCCTGCCTGGCAACATGAAGAAAGGGTACAACGAGCTGCTCAGCTGAATTGTCCCTTGGTACTTGTTATACACCCTGCCTGCTCACACTGTTGAAGCACTTGAACTCAGAGAAAAATAAAGGTGATGATGAGACTTGAAGACACTGAAGTTTGTGTGCCTCTGCACTGGTGACCCCTTTTATTCTGTTGACCTTTATTTGTGTGACAGCCTATTTAATAGATCCTTCTGAGTCCCTGACCTATGCTGGTGTACTGGTTTAAGCAGTGAGCCTGTCTGCTCTGCTTCCAGGAACTCCTGAAAGTACTTGCAAAGCAAAACAAACCCTAGACATTAACACACAGCCTTCCGTTCCTGCCCGGATCAAGCGTCTGAACAGTTGCTGATTTTCCTCTCTATTAATTTACATCCAATGGTTTCCTTCAAGAAGAAAACAAAACTGAAATAAAAACTAATAAAGGCAAAATTTAGTTTTTTGTAGCATGAAATAGAAAGATTATGTGGCCTTCCAGATCAGAGTGCTTTAGTACCCTTTGCAGACCATGCCAAGTAGTTAAAAGGCTTAGGTAGGGCATGTGTCCAAGAGGGGCACATGACGGTGATTGTCTCTGTTGTAGCTGTGTGGCCCTTGCAGACACATCCATGCTCTGTGGGACCCTTAACATCTGAGGAAAGTGTTGCTTTGTCTGCCTTAAACCTTTAACCAGCACCTGCTGCCTGTGCTTCAGTTTCCCAGATGCATCATTATGGATTTGAAAGCTGCTTAAGTGTTATTTGTGGGGTTTTGGGGTTCCCTTACACTCTAGGTTTCCAATGAAGGCCTCTATCAACTATGTAGTGGTAGTAGTAATAGTGGTAGTAAAGGTAGTTCCTCCTTGAATACACACTGTGTTAGCTGTGCTAATAAGTCAGGCTGTGTTACCGAATGTTGGGCAGACTTGAAGATGATAGTGTGAACTGCTGTAAACCATGTGTTTTAGGCAACCTTAGCACGGATTTCAGGCTGGCCTTAGTGTGTAGCCAAGGGAAGTGCATCTTTTAGGATGTGATTTTGGAACGTGTGTGTAGGGACAGTTAGTGAAAGCATGGATGTGATTTAGTGTTGTAGCATGGCACTGGTGGGCCTGCCCATAGGACTGTTGGTGGGTGACAACTCTTACAACTCTTACTAAATGTGCCTTTTAACAGAAATGCATATCTCAATCGCTACAGCTACTGAGCCACTGTACCAGGATGCTCAGCCACCAACAGATCTGTAGCCATGGAGGCATCCAGAGGGGAAGTGGCCTGGGTGATGTGAGGTCTCCTTGGTCTGTCACTGCCATGCCACCATTGTGGTTACTCTGTGCCAGTGTCCTCAGCTGTACTGTGTGAGCGATACGGGTTTTTGCCAGAAGTGGTGCTACACCATTCTGTTCTAAGAAAAATCGTTCCTGAAACACTGTCTTGTTGGCCTCATTTTCTTCTTTGTTTCTGTTTTACTTTTTCATTCTCTTGATGCCTCTGCAGGGAAGGGCAAAGGAAGTTGTGGTTATTGCAATAGCTGCAGTCAAAGCTTGTTGGTAGCACAATTGCTGACTTGCAAAACTGCAGCTCTCCACTGGTGAAACCTGCAGATGTTCTTGTACAAACTGCTTTGTATGTCTGTCCCTCAGCACTGTACCGTAAAGTAGCTAAAATTCTCTTAGGAGTTTGAAAATCATACTTATTGATGTTCTTTTCCTTGTCTCTGCCCCCTCAGAAAACAGAAGGGAAAATTAAATATGTGAAAGACTTTCGAGATATTTTAGATTTTAGTGCCTTGGTGTGCTCTGCAGTGACATCTGGCTGGCTTCCTCTGTCTGTCCCATCGTGTTCTGGGGGAGCAGCAGCACTCTGTGCTGCTGTCCACAGCAGAGACTGTGGAATGTACCCAGCTAAGGAATTTCTCTGGAGAAAACATCTCCTCCCCTTTCTGTTTTCCTTGCATAAAAACATACTGTTCATTTAAATGTGGCTTTTAAACACTGGTTACATCAAAATGAGATGCTTGGTATTCTTACTTGCTTTGAAGTGTATCTTCCAGCATGAATGAACTCTGAGCTCAGACAACCAACCTTGTGTAGCGTCACAAGGAAATAGCTGACAGCAAAACTGGTTTAAAAGCAAAACAAAACAAAACCACCAGAAAGCAGTCCTGGAAAAAGAGCCCTTCTCTTTCAATAAAGCACGTGGACTGATTGTCCTTGTAACTGAAGCTGGTTTTGAAATTGTTAGCTTGGCATCTGCAAATGGATATTTAATCTTTTTCCAGCTGGTGATGGTGAGTCCGACTTCAGAGCAGTATGACAGTTTGCTCCAGCAGATGTCAGAGAGGATTGATGAGGGATGTGGGGAGACCATCTATGTCATTGGGCAAGGATCAGGTGAGTATAGCTTCTTCAGGAAAACAACAAAACCCATCAAAATTATAAGAAAAAACTAGTTAACTAACTGCTACTGAAGGTAATGCTTACTTTTCCAGAATAATTTGGAAACCTCCATAAAGTATAGCAGAATATGTGGGACAGATTCTTTTCTTTTATTCCTGCCAGCAGCTGCCTCGTGTAGCGGAGCTAAACATACTTTTTGTATAAAATCATAAAAGTTCTTTTTTGGAAATAAGGCATGTCTTGAGCACATCAGGAAAAGACAAAGGGTCTAAAAGCATAATAACAGTTTTAGTACAGACGTCCTCAGTGTGTACAAAGGTCTTGTTCTGTCTGGTTTTGTTCACTGCTCCATTGGAAATAACATATTTTCACCCCACAGGAATGTATTAGAGATACTTCAGATAGCCAAAATATATGCTGCTGACTTTCTTTGTTAGCGCGCGTCTGTACTATGGAGGGGAAGGTTTTCTTTTCTCAGCATGAGGCCTTTATTGCCACAATAATTCATGTGTCACCACAGTCATTTGTCTTTGCAGATTTTAGCAGTTAGCACAGATTACCTTTTTGTTCTTTTTGACAATTTGAGTATTTTCATCTAATGCTGGTAAAATAATATTGAATGTGACCTTGCTTTGAAATTAAAATTTCTTTTCTGAATATAAAATAATTTGCTATCATAAGGCTAAAGGCATGTTTCAAATATACTAGATACGTGCTGGATATGAAGTTGTCATGATCAGCCATTCACTGTGTTTGAGGAAGAATACAGAACTCTGGCTGTGGGTACCAGGGTTGGCTGAGAAAATGGAGAGAGTGAGCTGTGTTACCTCAGAACTGTGCCTTTTTGTGTTTTCTTGGAGTTTTGTGAAGCAGCCAACACAGAAGAGAAGCCAGAATTAGATGGCCAGTGGTCACGCAGCCAATAAATATCACAGGGATAATGCTCTTGCCTCCAGGCAAGCTTCCCATATGTAGTCTGATTCGTTGGTGTTTGGGATAACCACATCTCAGTGGAGATTTAGCTAATCAGGCTAGTACCCCCTTTTTCTTCTAGGATACCTTGTGAGGGTGTTAACTGGTGGTTGTTGCGATGATGTACTTAGAAGTAGGCATTTTTTTCTTAAATTATGAGCTTAAACTTCTGACTTCATTTTGGGTTGCTGCATAGTCAAGGAAGATGGGGATATATAACAGAGAAAGAATCTTGGTGTCCCTCCCACTGTTGCTCCGTCTAATTCACTTTGAGTGCCTATGATTTTGATCATCCCAGATAACCAACTTGGCAAACTGAGAAGTGAATGAAGACTGCCAGGAAGCTCACTGCTTCACCAGTGGCAACTCTTCCATTTCTCCCTTGGCTCTTACTCTTTCCTGTCCCCTTCTTCTTGTTCCCCTTCTATGACCCAAAACTCCAGCCATGAGGCTTTTTATTTTCCTCACCATCTCAACAGCTTCTCAGCCAGCTTATGAGCTAGGTTGGAAATCACTGAGTAACTGCTAGTTTCAGAGCTGTGCAGTAGTTAAAATGCTGATTAGTTTGTGCAAACTGCAGTTACTGCTTACCGGGTGATGAGTCAGCCGTGCATATGAACACGTGCACACGCAATAGCTTTGGTCGTTCAGGTGCAATGTGGCCCTCCACCTTTGTTTGTTTTTTTATGTTTTTTTTTTTACCCACAGAGGAGATTCTGGCCTGAAATCTGTGTACCTTCACAGCACCTGGGTTAGGAGAGAGGCTGTAGTGGCCTTGACACTGTCTAGATAGTTGCCACTGGCTTGCTCAGACTGTTGGCTCTTTGCTTGGGTGAGCTTTTTGGAGGAAGCACTGCCTCCTTGAGTTTTTTTGGTCCCATGTGCTGTCAGCATTTTTTTGAAGTGCCAGGATGAAGGCAGTGAGACATGCCAAAAACATTGTTTTAACTGGAGTAGATGGGGGCTGAAGAAATTGCTGTGCCGGCCAGACTTGCAGAAAGTGTGTACTTGGGGTGTGGTTTTATAAAACAAGCTGATTGTTTACATTGGTCCCACATTCTCTGGTTGATTGTGGTGGTATTTCAGTCAGAGCTTTCATTTTGTTAATGCTTTACCCTTTATTGCAATGCAAGAGGAGATATTTCATCTGACTGAAGGACACAAAGTACCTTCAGCATATGAAGTAAGGGAATTAGACAAAAATGTGTCTTTCTTGCCAGTCCATAAGTATTTGCTTGTAAAAATTGTGAAAACTCCTCTAGATGAAAGATGGTGCTTTTCTAGCGTCTTTTAAGACTCAGAGTGAAGACCGTCTCTTTTTATTTTGAGTAAAGGATGCTTGTTCTGTGTACCTGGCTGACATCTCCAGTCCACGGATAAATCCCATTGGTGTGAAGGTTCCAGGCAGGATGATGTTGCTGCTGGCTGTTGCAAGGTGGTGCTCACTGACTCTTCTTTCTCCTCAACACCACTCTAGATGGGACTGAATACGGTCTGAGCGAGGCAGACATGGAAGCGTCCTATGCCACGTTGAAGAGCATGGCAGAGCAGATCGATGCAGACGTGATCCTCCTGCGGGAGCACCAGGAGGCAGGGGGCAAGGTGCGCGACTACCTCGTTCGGAAACGCGTGGGTGACAACGACTTCCTGGAAGTGAGGTGAGGAGCCAGGTGGAGACAGGGTTAGTCAGCAGCTCAGCTGCATTTTTACTGTGTGAGCAGTCCGTGATGCTGAGCCAGCAACGCTGGTTCGAGTCTGGGTGTTGTAGCTACCCAACAAAGGGAACTGAGCCTGTCCACTCCTTGGTAATGAATTTGCCGTTTTGTTGTTGCTGTCTCTTTTGTGAACAAACTGTTGGTGAAAATTTGCCTGCGTTTAGCAGAGGGCTGTTGCTGTCTGAGTGAGGGAGTCACATGTGTCAGTGTGCATGTGCATATATGCACACTGCTGGAACACAATGCTTTTGACTAAGGATTCAGTTCTATTCCAAGACTGTGATGATCCAAGTCACCTTTTAATGGACATATACTAGCTTATGTAACATGACTTGAGGGTCTGCCTAGACCTGGATGGAGTGGCTTTCCAACATTTGCCAACAGCCATAAGAGCCACCTTGATCAGAGTCAAAGAAACAGCTTGCTGGAGGAGATAGTTTTCTCCTAAAATATTTCACTGTTATTTGAGCTTTTCCTTTTCTGGAAACAACAATTTCAGTTTTTGTGCTCTGCTTAGCATTTGGTGCTATTGCAACATAAGGAATGTCAGAAAGGCAGAGATATTCTAGACTGAGTTGGGATTTAGTCTTCCTTTTGAGTCGCCACAGTGTATATATTGGATTGCAGAGACAGGGAATTGGAAGAGGCACACTCTGTGTGGCATCGGGCAATGTCAGGTTCAGTTGACTATGTTATGGACACCAGTGACATGTTTCCACAGTCTTTCGCATCCAAGTCCCCAGAGTCTGTGATCTCTGCTGTTAATAAATAACTGTAAAAGAATCTCTGCTCTGCTTGGAAAGGCCTAACATTTTTTAATCTCTTTTTAAAGGATAGGGAGAAAAAAACAGTTATTTGCAGGAGCAGTGATGTTTGGGGTTTTTTGCTTGCTTGTTTGTTCCCTCAGGTATTGTATTTTACCAGGTTCCTTTTTCCTTTCCCCTCCAGGGTAGCAGTGGTTGGCAATGTGGACGCAGGAAAGAGTACGTTGCTGGGTGTCTTGACTCACGGCGAGCTAGACAATGGCCGAGGCTTTGCTCGGCAAAAGCTCTTCCGCCACAAGCACGAGATTGAGTCAGGCCGCACCAGCAGCGTGGGCAATGACATCCTGGGCTTTGACAGCGAGGGCAACGTGGTGAACAAACCCGACAGCCACGGTGGCAGCTTGGAATGGACAAAGATCTGTGAGAAATCCACCAAGGTCATTACTTTCATTGACCTGGCTGGTCATGAAAAGTACCTGAAAACCACCGTCTTTGGCATGACTGGCCACTTACCTGATTTCTGCATGCTTATGGTAGGTAGCAAGAAAGATGTACCATACAAACTGGAGTGGGGCTGTTCACAGCTTTAACAGCCTCAACTTCTTTCCTATTGCAAAGTCCTTGTGGGGTTATGGAGGGAGGCAGCATCTCGCATTGCTGGGGAGCAGAAGCCTCTGTGGGTATCTCTCCAGGACTCTGAGGCAAGTGCCGCAAAGCTGTCAATCCCAGACAGTCCCAAGGTTTGTGATTCTTGAAAATGGAAAGATTTCTAAGTTCTAGAAAACCTTGTTAAAAACTGGGAGAAATGAGTCCTTTGCCAGTGTCCAACAGCATTTGAGATGAGCTGGGACTGCTCATACAGTCACAGTGTACATCTACAACCTAATCACAGTCCACTGCACATCTGGCACAAGGTCTTCTCTGTAACCCAGCTTACTGCAGGAGGAACATTTACATCCCTGTGTCTTATATCCCTGGCGTAGGTTGGCAGTAATGCTGGGATTGTTGGCATGACCAAGGAGCACTTGGGCCTGGCGCTTGCACTTAATGTTCCTGTCTTTGTTGTGGTGACCAAGATTGACATGTGCCCTGCCAACATCCTGCAAGGTGAGTCCTCCAGGCTCTCTCTAGGGCTGTTTCTTACCTCTGTATGTGCTGCTGTCCTCTGCTTGGGTTCAGGAGTTACTGCTGGAGGAAAGCTGCTTTATCTGATTTTGACTGCGTACTAAACACACCTTCCAGCAGTCTATCCTTTTTCCCTTGCCCATTTTGCAGGTGCTTCACTTGGAGTCACCATGTCAAAATTACCCCTGTTGGGGGACTCAGCTGGGCAACCTGAAAGTGTTTCCTACACTAAGAGGAGCAGCGTACAGTTGGGGTTGGGGCTTTGCTTTCTCTCTGGGTGTTTAAACCTGGAGGAAAAGTCTGGAAGTTCTTTTGAAAGCTGTTTTCCTCCTTGCCCATAGTTTGAGTGTGATGATGATCTGATGCTGTGACCGGGCTTGTTCTCCGGCAGCTGTTAGTGAAGGGGCAGCTGCTTGTTACATCCTGCTCACCTGGGCACTTCTTAGGTATGCTGGTGTAACTACAGCAGCTCCTTCCTCTGTCTGAACAACCAACACTTAATAAATCATGGTTTGAAGCAGCTGCATATGTGGGCTATGGTAGCAGAATGGGAGACAGGACTAGACACAGGCAGGGATGGCAATGAATAGTAGGGGCTAGTGATTTTTTTTTTCTCAGCAGCAGTTAAAGCAGCACCTCTAACCCCAGCAGTGACCCATTAACCCATGTTTGACATTTTTTCAGGCAGTGACCAACTCTCACCTTTGAAATTCTCTTTAAGCATTTCTTACACCTCACAGGAATATTCTGTAGTTAATCGGAAGAATGTTTTTGTTTTTTTGATAACCAGTCCTAAGAATCAGGCAAGTGAATGCTCCCAGTACTGAGTTCATTACTGTAAAAATCCCAAATATGTTTCAGGTAAATAGAAGCATTTGAACAGAAGATAATCTAAATATCTCTATAGTAGTTATTTGGCAAATAAATGTAAGGCCTGAATGTAAGATAATAACTGGAAAGGAAGAAGAACATTTGGCTCCGTGTGAGAAGAGAAGAGCTGCTCCTGGGAGAAGCCACTCCTGTGACATGCTCTGTTTAAAGTAAATAGACACAAGATTTGACTCAAGTGTATCTGTGAAGAGCAGATGGCATGATTAGATGTTTGTGTTTCTATATCCAAAGCAATTCTTTCCCATAGGCAATCATTTATTCACAAAAACCCATCTAATTGGATGACAATTGTAGAATATAAATTATTTGCTCTTTTAAGTCCTTACAACCCTTTTTTGTTTTTTCCTCCTTTATTGTAAGGCACTTTGCAGGAGGCTGATACCAGTGCACCAGGTAGTGCCCCTGCTGGCTCATAGATATGAGGCTTAGAAAATACATGAAAAAGAGGCAAAAGATGGAAGTTGGAGCCATGAGATTTGTCCCAAAACAGTGATTTCCAAATCTGGTCCACCCACACTGTTCTAGTCTATGATGGTGATCTTTACCTCTTTCATGCTTCTCCAGCCTCCTAGGGCAAGCTGACTTCCAGGAAAAATGTATTGAGGTGTGTTTGGTCAAAACTGATTTCTAAATCACATGTTCTCAAATATTTCTGTTCCCGAGTCCCGATGGTTTTCATTTAATTCAATATGAAAAATCCTTTATAGGAAGAGGAAGTACCTTGTAACTGCTTAAAGCTACTAATAGACAGCTATAAAATGTCTACTTCACAGCATTGCACTTGCAGATGCAAACTTGTCTGTCTGTTTGCGTATGGTGTCGCTTGGCAGCAGGCTAGCTGGCATGAAATGGAAGATGGAATGGCTCCTAAGTCCTACCTGGGCTGCAGCAAACTCATAGTCTCACCTTTAGCCATCTTCTCCTGTCTATTTGTGGCCAGAGCACCCGTCTCCCTTCAGGGAGAGACCCCACAAAAGTGATTTGTAAAGACGGGAGATGCTGCCCTAACAATATTCATTTCACCCTTTAAGAAACCCTGAAGCTGTTACAGCGACTGCTGAAGTCCCCAGGGTGCAGGAAGATTCCCGTGCTGGTTCAGAGCAAGGATGATGTCATTGTAACAGCCTCCAACTTCAGCTCAGAGAGGTAACGGGAGTAGAGGAGAATCATTTCTCTTTCAATCCTATTTGGAGACTGGGTGAAGAGATTCAGAAAGAGAGTCCCATTGTCTAGATGTGTGAAGGTTGCATCTGCCATGTGGTGTGTTGATTCCATAAGAGTGTGTTGATTTTGAGGTTGACCTGCTTGTGTTCCCCGCTCTGAAACAGAAATGAGAGGCTGCTTCTGGGCAGTCAGCAGAAGACGGCAGGGCATTCGGCTTCCTTCAGTCCTGGAACCTTACACATTATTCCAAATGTCATTAGAAGGCAGAGACAATGTTGCAGGTGTTCAAACATGGGGTGTTGTGCATCTGACTGCTTGCCAGGCTCTCCCTTCCTACCACTGTGTTTTGAACTCAAGTCCCAAGATTTTGGATGTCTCCCTACATGTGGAAACCTAGGTAGGAAGGTGAACTAACTCCATTTTCATCAATTTTCCTTTACAGGATGTGCCCGATTTTCCAGATTTCAAATGTTACTGGGGAGAACCTAGATTTGCTGAAGATGTTTCTTAATCTCTTGTCTCCACGGACCAGTTACAGGGAAGAAGAGCCAGCAGAATTCCAGATAGATGATACTTACTCTGTCCCGGTAAGGGGCCTGGTTTTTGGAGGAATGTTCTGTTCCCTCTTTCAGGTTGAAGAAGGTATTTTCTCTAGAGAGGGGAGTTCTAGAGCTATTCTGTCAGCCTGCCTGAGTAACCCCAATTACTGTTTTTTTCTCCTTTGGCACAGGGCGTAGGAACAGTTGTCTCTGGTACGACACTGAGAGGCCTCATCAAGCTAAATGACACCCTTCTGCTGGGGCCAGATCCCCTTGGCAACTTCCTACCTATTGCTGTCAAGTCCATCCACCGCAAGAGAATGCCTGTCAAAGAAGTGCGGGGAGGCCAGACTGCCTCCTTTGCTTTGAAGAAGGTGAGATGATCTTCTCCCCACAAAAGGAACCACCCTCTAACTTTCAAGTGTTCTCAGAGATCAGCTACAATAAGACTGTTTCTACAAACCTCAGCTGCCTCATTTTGCAGTGGAGTAAAATCCCATAGAACTTCTGTGGATTCTACATCCTGGTTGTTCCTCCTGAGAGCTGCCAGGCCATAAGCAGTGCCCCTAAGTAATGACAGATAGTGTTGGAGATATCTAACAAAGTGAAGGTAATGCAAGAAAAGTCTCCTTTTGTGCTGGAACTGCATTAGTATCCTGAGCAGTATATTTGCACTATTCCTCTTGGCTTGTAGGACCAACTGCATGATTTGGGATTTAAAAATAAGCGAAATTCCTCTTCCCAAAAGGTTTCTGTCAATAGAAGCTCTAGTCATTTTAAGGGGATATAGTTTAAACACCATACTTCATGTGTTCAGGCTTATCATGTTGTATTAACGGACACTGTGATTTTGGAGAGACGATCTGCTTGGATAATGTGTAACCAGAATGTATGTTTTGCTTTTAAAGGAGCAGTGAGGTATGTGTGTCAGTGTCCAGCATTCCCAGCACTCTAACTAAAGCTGCCTTAGAAACTTCAGCTGAACTTGGTTTTCACAACCTTTACATAACATCATGTACATAACATACTGCTTAACAGCTCTTGCTTTGCCTTTTGGCGAGTGTGAGATAATATCTGTGAAATCTCTTAGGACCCTTCTGGATGCAGTCAGCCAGAGAAGTAAATGTCTTCCCTGGAGAATCATGATGAGTTTTTTTGTGTCTCTGCTTTCCAGATCAAGCGCTCTTCCATCCGGAAAGGCATGGTAATGGTGTCACCCCGCCTGAATCCACAAGCATCATGGGAGTTTGAAGCAGAGATTCTGGTGCTCCATCACCCCACCACCATCAGCCCACGATATCAGGCCATGGGTATGTGCCTCAGTGTTGTCTCGTCTTTGTTTCCCAGTGGTAGCAGTTGGTATCAGCTCTAGCCTGAGATAATTTTGCTCCTGATGGCTCTGTCAACATGAATATATGCCATAGTTCCTGGTTTTGCCTTTCCCAGCAATGTGTAAGAGAGAGGGGAGGGAGCTGACAGAGGACAGTGGAGGAGGTAAGAAGGAGATGTGTGCCCTCAGGTGTACTTGGAGCCTGCCTGAGCTGGATCTCCATGGTGCAAAGACTCTTCACCTTCAAATGCTGATGGAAAGATCCATTTTGGGTCCTGCCCTCTAGCCGAGCTGCTTGGTGTGTAGGATTCTGTTGAGGGTGCTTCAGGACAGGCGCCATTCGAAGGCAGCTGTTCTAGATCATAGTGTTTTCATTTTGAGGGCTGAACAAAGGCAGCTGCGTGACCCGAGCAGTCTTTGCTGTAGGGCCACGAGCTGCCTTCGATGTCTGTCTGGAGCTCGTTCCACTAATGGCACTGGCTGTTGAAAGCCTTTGTGCATTACATTCGCAGTACATTGTGGCAGCATCCGCCAGACGGCCACGATTCTCAGCATGGACAAGGACTGCCTGCGAACAGGGGACAAAGCCACAGTGCACTTTCGCTTCATCAAAACCCCGGAATACTTGCACATAGACCAGCGGCTGGTCTTCCGTGAAGGCCGCACCAAAGCTGTGGGTACCATCACTAAGGTAAAGCCTGAAGAGTCCAACTTGGTTTTGCCCATTAGCTACTTCTTACACTGAGAAGCCAGCAGGAGAATTTGGGTAGCTCTGGAAAACTGAGGGAAGAGGCTGTCCTTCAATTACAAACATCAGCCCTGACATGGGTTCTGGATGACCAGTGTGCTTTGTCATGTGATGGGTCTTTAGCTGGTGTGAGTGAAGGAATGTGAAGGTGGGGGGGTAAACCAGGCCTCTGGTTCTTAAGGCTCAGTCTCTTTCAGACATCTTGTAGCTGGTCCCTTTGAGTCATGTTGTGGAGGGTTGAGTGGCCTTTTCCTCCTGGTAAGAGTTCTTGAGGGCAGCTCAGAGGCCTGGGTTTCTTTGAATAGCTGCTGCTGCTGCATTCTTCTCAATGGCTATTGGTATAAATTCTCCTGAGGTTTTTTGTTAAAAAGCAGCATTGAACCTTGCCAGATCAGCCTAGCTGTTTTAATGCTGAGGTTGGCCTCTCCCTTTGCAATTTGCAGTTACTCCAGACCACCAATAACTCGCCAATGAACTCCAAGCCACAGCAGATCAAGATGCAGTCAACCAAGAAGGGAGCTGTTACGAAAAGAGAGGATGGTGTTTCCGCCGCTGGGACGGCAGCTGGAGGCCCACCAGCTGGGGACGAGGCCCCCTCAACAGCTGCAGCACCACTGACAGCTACTGCCCTGCAACCATTGGTAAGTGAGGAAAAGACTATGTCAGTCCTAGCTGTTTACATCCTGATTTCATCTGCTGGGGGAAGGGCACTCTAAAGCACAAGCATTATCCACTCACACCTTGAACTCTCCTTGGGATTCAATGTGCCACAGAAACAAATAGAAATATAAGTTTTCTCACAGCAGAAATCATAATTCTGTGAGGACTGACCCTATGGCTGACCTTTCAGCACACAGCTGCTGAAGGTCCTAGGACAATTCAGGTTAGACCTCAGGAAATGTCTAGTCAAACCCCTTGCTCCAAGTAGGATTAGCTGTGAGGTCAGACCAGGTTGCTCAGGGTTTTATCCAGTCATGTCTTAAAACCCTCCAAGGGAAGACTGCACAACCTCTCTTGGCAACCTGTTTCAGTATGACTGTGCTCACAGGGAAGATGTGTCTCCACAATACTCGGTAGCTGAACTAGTGAAGCATCAAACAGCCAGTCACAGAATGGATCTCTGATGTCTGAATGAGATGTATCCTTACACCAGAAAATTACAACCTGAGTATTAGTCACAGGTCATCTGCCCTGTCAAAGAGGGAGGATGGAGACATCCAAGGAGAAGGAAAGCCTTATCTCTTCCTAGAGAAATTTGTCCAGGTTGTTTTGTTGGTTAGGACCTCTCAGCTCAGCTTGGTAATGAGGGATACCTCGCCTTTCTGGCCTGAAAGGAATAGAAACTCAATTCTAACTGCAGGTTGTGGGAGCTATTTATCATCTTTATTACTGATAGAAGAAAGATCTTCTCCTTTTAGTGTATTTACCTAGTAAGTAGGTAAGTAAGATTCAGGAACTGACTCTGTCAAGAGACCTGGTCAGTGTTCCCCTTCTTAATTTCCTAACTTCTTAACTAACTATATTAGTTGCCACTGGTCAAATCTTTAGCCATGCTGGCTGCTGAAAGAGCCCTCTGGCAGGGGTTCTCTCCCTCTGGACATGCCTGGGGCTTCGCACCAGTCCTGCATCTCCTCCTTGTCTTGTTGTGGCGTCACTATGATTTTAAGTAGTGCTCCTAGCTTGTGTTTTGTTTCATCCCTCCCCCTGAGAGGATGCAACTCGGTTGCTTTTGTTTTTGCTTACCTCTTCCTCTCTCTCCCTGCTGCTTCCACTCAGCCTGCCCTGGATGAAGAGCCCCACATCCGTGAGGGCAATAAGGTATTTGGCTGGCTTCAAAGAGGAACAGTGGGTTTGCTGGCCTGAGGTTGGGAACGCAGTCAGATCAGCAAGAGAGCAGTGGTAGGGGGGCGGGGAGCTTTCCTTCCATTCTGCACAAAGTCAGGGGAGCCTGAGGTCTTGATTTCCTGGATGCTGAAGCCCATGGCACCTGCTGGCTCTCTTGGGAGTGAAGCACTCAGAAAATTGGGAAATCAAATCCTTCCCAGCTTGAGAGGCAGAATTTTATGGTGCATCTGTCTCTCCTCCTTCCCTCATGGTGTGTCTGTCTGCCTTACCTCCTTCCTGCAGTGCTAGCCAATCCATCACAACTGCCCTCCCGCTGTCTGAATGTGTGCATGATCCATCTGAACTCCTGCTGTGTTGATTGAGGGGTCCCTTTGCACTAAAGTCAGTCTTCTTGTTTTTCAGTCAAAAGTCGGAGGAGGAGGCCGGCGACGTGGGGGTCAGCGCCATAAAGTGAAATCTCAGGGAGCCTGTGTGACTCCTGCCAGTGGCTGCTGAATTTCTTATTCCTCCTCTCTCTGAGGAATTCCTCCCCTTCCCTTCATTTCTTATCCAAAAGATCCAGAGCAGCTTAAACCAAAACCCATCCCAGCTGATTGGCTGCAGAAGAATCGTCCCTCCTCCCTGAAGGAAGCGATGGAGAGGAGCATAATTTATAAGCTAATGAAGGTGATGAGACACAGAGAACTGAGTAACTGACACCTTCCTCCTCCACCTGTTGACACATTTTTGTACATCATGGGCTTAGTTTTTATTCTTATTAGTTTTTATTATATTTTGTGTGCATGAAGATGAGAGGAGAGTCTGGATAGAACTGCGAAGAGCCAGTTAGTTGCCTCCCTCCTCCCTCACCCCTTGCTGTCCACAGGACTTGCTGCTCTCCCCCTATTTGCTGTCTCAGATCCAGGGGTTATCAAACGCCTGAAATTTCAGACTTGCAAAGGTTAAAACACGTTGCTTAGGATGGCTCCATGGGGCATTGTTTCCTCACCACTGTGGCCCTGTGCCAAATACGTTTCTGGATTCCCTCCCTCTTAAACTATTTCTAAGTGGATTTAATTTAACATTGCAGTGACTGAAGTTTGAAGAAGATGGTAAGAAAGTTCTTTAGTTGGAGATCTAAGAGGGAAACAAATTGGAAAGCAGTTCTTGATGTTAAATTCAGGGATCCTATGCTAAATATCCTTCTCAAATAATGTTGATAGCACTTAAGATTTTAATTAGCAACAAAGTTTAGTGGGCAGATATATGCCCATCCTGTTCCCCTTCCCATTGTGCTGCTTTTCCGAATGTTTGTTCAGTGCACACGGAAGCAAATCTAACCTGCCTGTCAAGGCTGCAGCATCTCAATTGACAGTATTAAGAATATAATGCAGGAACACTCAGTCCGTCCCTTGAGCCAGAGAAAGCCTTCTCACCTCGACAGACAGAGGTCACAGGTGGCAATATACCTTTGGAACAGAGACACCAGGCTAACGTGACCTCCCCTTGATTTTTTTACTACAAGATTTCCAAAATCTTTCTTGCAACTCAGTGGCCAAACTTTGCAATGGCAGAGGTAGGATTTGTCTTCTCTCCTCTTGACCAAAGAGGGCAGTGATGAATTGGTACCAAATTTATAGAAGTGCTTTCAGGATTGGAAGTACATAGTAATTTTTGTGACTTTTAATTTCATTGTTTTTTAAGATTGTATTTTATTTTAGTGACAAATTGTCGCTTCTCCAGGAAGGCCCTGCAAGGATAGTCTACGAATTACTGTTAGAATGTTTTTTTAACCCTGAGCTGTGCAAGTGATCGATTATCTGCATATTTTGATCTCCCTTCTAACCCTGCCTCTTCGCTTGGCTCCTGTGAGGATAGGAATTATCCTCTGCCGGCTTGTGGTGAGCTGTGGGAGTGTGGTAGCATTTTGAGGAGGAGGAGGTGGCATCCTCAGCAAATCATGGCTCTCCCCAGCAGGTGTGGTCAGCCTCGGTTTCTCTGAGGGCTTCCTCCTCCAATGAAGTAGTTCTGTTTTAATTAGAGAGACTGTAAAGCTTCTGTCCCTCCTGAGCGGGTTGTTCCTGTTTCTTACTCTGTGGCCCCTGTGTGGAGTTCATACCAGTTCACCTTGTGATTCAAGGTGAGGCTTTCACACCGACTGAGTGGCAGCAGGCTCAGGGGGCACAGCGCGTCTCCCGATGCCAACACCAGCACTCCAAGAGCATTAAGCGGCATGGGAGAGGTAAGAAACATGGTTTGGAGATGAGGGTACTTTGCCTTAGAGACTGCAGTGGCTTGAGTGTGGGTGGGAGGGGGAGGTCGACAGTCCTTTTCCAAGCTATGTGCCTAAATACCAGCACTCTCCTAGCGAGGGAGGAACTATAGGCGGCTACAACACTAATAGCACCCGCATTGTGAGGGGGTGTGAGGTGTGGCTAAGCAGGGCATGAGGGCCTGGTTTGTTTGTCTTCTGGCCCTGTAGCAGCATCAAACTGCATCTGATTTCACTGCCCTCTGCTTCTGAGGGGAGCAGGGAGCTCCAGGCGGTTTTCTCTTTCTCCATTCCTTGTGCTCCAAATGAAGGAGACTGCCGAGACTGAAAGAAGGTTCACTTCAATTTGTGCAAAGGAGGTGGTGTGATCTCTCTTTTGTGACCAGCATTTAAAGATCACTCAGGCTGGTGTGATCTATAAAATAAATTTTAAAAAAGTTTGTTCCAAGTTAAAGTGTGTCTTGTTGCTTTCTGTCCCTTTGGAAAACCAGGCTGAAAGCCAGACAAAGCACGTTTGCCTGGCACCAGTCTCCTTCACTGGCTACAAAACAAGGCTGCGTTCACAGTGATGGCAGGGGAGGGCATGCCATGGCATAAGAGAGCTGCTGCTGAGCCTCTGCACAGCCCTGACCGCTTTTACTCTGAACAAAATTTAGTGCGCCTTGGTGGTAGAGTGGTTAAATGAGAACAGCAGCTTGGTGTGAGATGTGTACGAGTGCGTGTGGAAAGCAGCTATAGCAAATCATTTGGGGCCAGCTCCATCAGAGAACCTCTGCTGCAGGATGCAGGTTTAGCACAGCACTTGCACTGCCTGCATATTATTATGCTCCCTCGGCCCTCGCTAGGAGTTGCAGCTCACCTGTTTCTGCAAATACAGCAGGACTCCCCAGAGTTTGGAATGAGCTTTTTTCTGCCTCATCAGTTTATCTCAGAGGTTCACAACGGCTTTTTCTGCCCTGCACAGCCCTTTCACAGGTAAGTGTTGGGCTGGGAGCTGGTGGTAGCTGGAGCAGAGGCCCACAGCCTTTCTCCTGGAGATGGCTGGTCCAGAGCCAGCACAGAGCAAGCCTGGCCCTAGGGTGACCTTCTGTGAGGAGCTGCATGTTACTCCTCAACACAAGCCTGCCTCCAAGCCCATCCTGGTTAAGCAGACAGGGTTGAGACTCTCCTCAAGCAAGTTCAATTTCCCTTTTTTTGCAGCCGCCTTCTGTGCTCTAGGTTAACTTTCTCATGCTGAGCAAAATTAAATATTTCCTTTCTACTTGCTCTTAGCTGCCTGCTCAGTAATTTACAGCCCACGTTAGGGAAAAGAGCAGCCTGCAGCCACCCTTAACTGTGCTTTGTGTCAGGCTTTCTTCCTGCTGCTCCTCAGGGCCAAGCCAGGCTCTGCTAATGATAAGGCAGAGGATGGACTGATGCCCAGGGAGGGCCTGGAGGTCGCTGCAGGATGGACAAAGCCATGGTCCATCACAGACTTACGTCTAATAGAAGTCACTGAAGTCCCAAGAAATTTGAGTTTACGTCCCAGAGCCTTCTCAATGACAAGGTGACAACCACTGACCCTAGAGTTAGTACATCAGGCTGAAAAATAAGGATTTGCCATAGGACTACATAGAATAGCTATAAGAATAGCTCTGTCCATCTACCAGCTGTGCATCATTCCCAACAGCAAATTCACTTACAGAACATCCAAAAGTACAAAACAGGACAATTTTTATATAATTTATTTGTCTTGGTCTTTTTTTTTTTCTTGCATAGGCATAAATTACAATCTGTTGATTAAAAAATAAAATGAACAAAACAGTGCAGCATTTGCAACAGGCTACAGCATCAAATACAAACTCCTGCCTGTAACCATCTGTTTCTGCAGGGTTAATTTGTAACGTGTGTGTAGGGCAAACTGAGAAGGAGGGAAAATAGAGGAGGGAAATGGAGTAAATAAGGGAAATCTGCTCCCACAGCTGTTCTGCATTTCTCTTGCCTCACCAGGCTCATCTTCTGCATCAGCTCTAGAATTAAATACCCTTGGGCAGAGATGCACATGCTGAAGCAGCAGTTTTATGTGCCCTCTTTTTTTTTTTTAGCTCTGGGAAGTGTTGCAGAAATCCTGCAAGCTACTGCTGTAAAGGCAGCTGCCCAGGCACTCAGTACAGGTACTCAGGCTGCAGCCCAGCACTGATGCTGAATGTGGGGGCTGAAAAACTGCATATAGCCTCAGCATATGTTCCTGGGGATCCTCACACAGGCAGCACCGTGAGGCCTCTAAAACCAGCTAGAGAAGAGCATAAAGCCCCAGGATGAGCTCTCACTGGTGTCTCCAGGGGGTTTTACCTCAGAACAGTAGAGACTTTCATTTCCAAAGGACAGGGCAAGCTTGTCCTGTAAAGCCAAATGCTCCCTAACCCAGAGCCAGCAGTTAACACCCCCTTGGAAGGGGCAGAGACCCTGCTACAACTGCTTTCTCAGGGAAAGAGGTCTCTTTTCCCACCTCTTACTAGCATGCATGATTTACCACAAAACCATTTTTTCTTGGGCAAAGACCCTGTCTGTCCTGATAATCCGAGCCAGAGACCAGGGAGCCAGAAAAAATGTTAAATAAGGGGTTTTCCCAGCCTCATGGTTACGGCATTTGCTCCAGCAGCCAAAGAGAGAGCTTCATCTCAGCTCTTTCTTTATCATTCAAATAAATACGGAAGCTGCTCTGCTGAGCCCAGAACAGGTCTAGGCATTCATAAAAGCACAGCTCCATGTGCACAGGGCACTCACGGACATGACTCTAAGGCAAGCAGGCAGCTGTAGATGAGTTTAAAATAACTTTGGCTGTGGATGCCAAGAATTAAGACTATGCTCAATATAGGAGAGAATTTATAGTCACTGGATCTGGCTACAGGTCAGCTTTCTCCCTGCAGCAGGGCCTCCCAGCTCTGCAGGAGGCTCCACAGGGTAATTTTAACCTTTTGGAGATGGGGCTATGCCCTCTGGTCTCACTTCCCTTGCTTGGAGCAAGGGGACCCCTCCAGAAGGGATGTGCTGCCACCATCCTCATCCCCTCAGGGTGGCATGGAGGGGGGCAGGGCTCAGCACCTCTGCCCAATGATCAACATATTAGGGCACTTCCTCAGCCCCTTTCCCTCCTCCTCTGTGCCTACAGTGCTTCAAGCAGAGACCACCAGAGTGGGAATCAGTACACAGTGCTCTCATGGTACCAGGGGAAGGATGATACCAGCATCAGACAGGGATGAAACGCTAAATGTGAGCCCTTTAGCTTTTCTTTCAACAAAACACAAGACAAAGGTGGAGGCTGTGAACGCCAAAGGAACATAAGCCAAACTACATGTGATGCAGGCAACCAGGAGGTGGAGGGGCCAGATGGCTCTGGCACTCCTCAGCCCAGGGAAGCTGTCTGTGCATCCTTTCTGCAAACCCCTGCTGCAGGTCCCCCATCCACAACATGAGCACTGGCAGGATTTACATGCCCACTGCAGTAAGAACTCCCCATCCTGCTCCCAGCACTGTCCTCCACAGCCAGGGCTCAGAGAACAGAGCAATGCCTGTGAGGAGAGGTAGGAGGGAAAGGCAGCCCTTCTGAGAGAAAGGAGGTCAGCCTGCACCAGCCATCTGCCATCATGGACTGGGAGCTGATGGAGGCAGCCCAGAGCACTGCAGGTGGGGGGTGGCTCTGCTGCTCCCCTATTAGCAGAAGCATATTGGCACCTGCAACCCCCGGAGACTGCCCTATCTCCCACCCGAGAGACCTGCAGAGCACTGAGGCAGCAGTTCCTGCTTGCTATTAACAGTCAAGTATACACAGTTGCAGGCCACAGCCACCCATTGCAGTCTCAGAGGACATCTGGAGCAAGGAGGGCAGAAATGCCTCCAGCACCCCACCAGCAGCAGCCCACAGAGCACCCCATCTCCCAGGTCCAGGTACAAAGCCACCAACAATGAGGCCCGTATTTCAAACAGCTCTGCTCCTTTTGTTGTAGCTTGTCCTACTGTGTGCACTATTCTCCTACTAAACAAAGCTCTAGCCCTCTCCACATCTAAGCCACTTGCCCAAGTGGCACCACGTAACATTCTCCGGTTAAGTACAAGTCACAAGGAAAAAGTCTTTTTTCCCTTTGTTACTACAAAAAAAAAAAACAGCCCCAACGCCCCAACTGTAAAATAACCCCCCTCCCACCCCTCAAGAAAAAAAAACAAACAAACCACCTGGAACAAACCCCAAAGGAGAAGCAGGCAACAGGAATTTTCAATAGAACCATAAGCTTAACACTGGGGAGGCAGCCAGCCTGGGAGGCCACAGCATCACCAAGACCCAGCACAGCTGCTGGCAGCAGGAGGGCTTGAGCAGACGGATGGCAGCACCAGGGCGGGCTCTGCTACCAACACGTGCCACATTTCTCTCCTCCTGCTGCCCCAAACCGTTAGCTCTATGTTAATACTTCATTAATACTGTCTCATATCCTCTCTGCCAGCCCAGCATCAGAGGGCTGGGGATCTTTACCCAGCCCAACACCAAGGCAAGAGAAGTGACCCTGTATGGAGGGGACTCCACTGTGTGGACCGGTGGTTCCCACGTACTCTGGCAGAACCGAGCCAGGCACCACGGTCCCAAACACCATATCGCACCCAAGCCCGCATGAAGCACATCGCAAAATTACACACCCCTTTCCCAAGTCCTGGCAATGCTAGACACACCATCAGAAAGGAGCAGGGCA
Source organism: Platyrinchus mystaceus (assembly GCA_035041135.1). NCBI lineage: Eukaryota > Metazoa > Chordata > Aves > Passeriformes > Tyrannidae > Platyrinchus > Platyrinchus mystaceus. Next base: position 50,861,626 of record JAWWLV010000045.1, on the reverse strand, counting down.
ACAGGGACGAGGGGCAGCACAGACCCGATAAAAAGTTAGCTTAAAAAGTTAAGAAGTCCGATACGCACAGAAAACAAGCCAGGCTGTGCTAGGACCCACATGGGATGCTCTTGCCTCACCACCCCAGTCCTTGGAAGAGTGAAAGCCTCACCCCTTAAACACCAGCTCTTCTCCTCCCCGCAGGGGAGCAGCTTCCTGGGGCAGCTGCTGGCACATCCCAGGATTTCTATGTGCGAAGCAGTGAACCAGACGAATCCGCTCCTGCTGTCAGCCTGGAAGCATCCTCATCCTGCTCGGGAGCCGGGGTTCAGTGCGCCGGCTCCCCGTGCACGCGGAAGCGGTAGATACAGGTGTATTCGGGGTGGCCCCAATTGCTCAGCACCCGGAGCTCCACCAGCTGGTATGTGCCCATGGAGTCACCCTTGGGGAGGAGGGGAAAGAAATACCTGAGCCCTTGAGAGCTCTCTAAGGCTCAGAGACCCCAGAGGCCCCATTTTCTTCTTGGGGTCAGGTGCTCCAAGGGCCATTTTACTTACCTCCAAGTAAAATGTTTGGATGGGGTCACCATCGTGGTTGTAGGTGAATTGACCAAGGAGAAGGCCCTCCTCCTCTCCTTCTTCCTTTAAGCCCTATGGAGGGGCAAGGAGGCAGAAAGGGAGAACCAGGGGTCATCAGAGAGGGAGACCAGAGGTGATGAGCACACCCACGGCAGAAGAGAGAGGGTGACACAAGTGTGCTTGGCCTCTGCTTCTACTCTTCCAGGCCAAAACAGACAAATGGGGACAGGGACCAGTGGGGAGGGATGGGGGAGGGAAGACCAAAAGTTACATCAACTCAACCCCCTCTCCCCTTGTGTTCCTCCAAACTCTTTCTGAAGTATGGTGCTGCCCCTCTCCCCACCAGTACTGCTTCTTCCTCTTCTTCAGGGTAAGACCAACCCCTACCAGAGCACCCCACAGCCAGGCATGGGCTTTCCCAGCCCTCCCTTCCTGCACCCTCCCACCATGTCGCCCCACTCCTCCCTCAGGTACAGGCAAGGGTACTCACATAAACAGTGAAGTCCTTGGGGGCACTGGGGATGGTCCCCTGGGGTGAGAGGGCTTTTGGGATGTGCTCCAGCGTCACAGCTGTGGGGCGGATGATGCTGGAGAGGCGGATGACAGCAAAGCCCTGGGAGCCACGAAACGCCCAGCAGTTCCCAGGGTTGACGTCTGGCTATGAGCACAGAAGTGAGACAACAGCAATGTTATCACCATCAGTGCCTTTTTTCTCCCCACCGCAATATTAGCCTGGCTGCTGGCTTGGAGCAACAGCAAGAGCCCAATAAAACCCACATGAGAACCAGCCCAGCCAGTCCTCCCCCTCAGTGGGGTCTCGCCCCGAGGGTGCCCACCTGCAGGATGACCCGGGGGGACTGTGAGTGGTACCACAGGGGGATGCCGAACAAGCTCAGCAGCGCTGTCCGTGTCTCGTAGGTCTCCGAGCAGCGGGTGTTGATGACGCTGGCCCCTGGCATGGAGAGGGGATGGCAGCAGGTAAGCTGCATGCCAGCACCCCATGGTCTCCTCCCCAGGACAGTTGGCTTCTCCCCCACCACCTACCTGCTGACTCGAGGGCATAGTCAACCATCCCCACGCGGTCCTCGCTGTAGCGTTTCAAGGCCTGGCCCACGATGAGATGCACTTGCTGCAGCAGGAACAGAGGGCACAAGAGGGGTGAAGGGCCAGAACAGGCATCCTGTCCCCCCCCCCACCACCTCCACCCCACAGGGGCAGAGAGGGCGCAAAGACCTTCCCACAAAACAGCCAGAGGACAGAACAGCCGGGGGATGAATCACCACGGCAAAAATGAGCGGACATGCATTTGGCTGGGAAGCCTTGCTAGAGGTTGCTAAAAATATCCCAGAGGAGAGGAGCTCTGAAATGAAGGGACAGCACCCAGGCACGCTGGGCTCACCCGTCCCCAAAAGAGGGGCTGTGCCCAGGGAAGGAGAGTGTACCAAATACAACTTGACAGACCACCCAGTCCTCCCCAGCATCATCTGCTGGTCCCTCCTGCCCCTTCCAGCAGGATTGATGGAAGCTTTCCCCATCCAGGAAAGGGGGAGCTGGCTGGAGAATCCTTCTGGAGCCAAACCCAGCCTAAGGAGCTGCGACACTGCAACACCACTGCAGGTCTAAACTTTATAGAGTGCACAAAGCTTGCACAGACTGCGGGGACTGCTAATCCCAGCTTGATCCCTCCCTCCACTACCTCCACAGGGAATTGCCAACAACTCTTTCCAAAGCAAGCAGAATCATTTTTTCCCCTTGGTGTCATTCTGATGAAATGCTCTGCACCAAACAACCCAGCAGCGCTGCTGAAGAATGGGGATAAGCAAGATGCTCCACCCACAGAATCCTTGCTGGCACCTTGCTGGCACCCGCCCTACCTTCTGGGTCAAGGACGCACGAGCAGAAACCTGGATTTTAAGACAGCAAGAACCCTGCAGGTGTGCAAGTATCACCACCTGTGACCCCTTCCAGGGCAGAGTGCAGGCACAGCCCAAGAAAGAGCTTCAGGGATGCTCTTGCCTGGTGGATTGGGATCAATATCCCAGCTGTAGGGGCTGTTCCAATGGCTCTGCCATCTGCCAGGCACATGTGCCAGCCCCTCTGCACAAACACAATGAGGCACAGTCCCCAATCTCACACCTAAACACCATCATGTTCCAGGGGCTCAGGCCAGCACTCACCTCCTCTGTCACCCCTGCAGACCCCCCATGCTGCAGGGCCACTCCACTACCATCCTGGGCCGACAGTCTCCGGTCCTCCGAGACTTTGGCAAGGATCTTGCGCTCCAGAGCCTGGAGCTCTGTTTGCAAGTCTTCCTGCTGGAGGATGAGGCCAGCGGTACCATCCTGCCGGGACTCTGACAGGAACCGACTGATCCACGCTGGGAATTGCGCTTCCACCTAAAACGGTGGGGACAGAGCTTAGCCCAGGAGCAGGAACCCTCACTCTTCTCTCTGCCAAGCAGGGTAGGGACCGGGGACTCACATCAGCCCGCACTGTCTTCAGCTGCTCCAGCATCCCCTCCATGTGCTTCCCCATCACCTCCTGGTCTGATTTGAGGCCTGCCAGCTCCCTCCTCAGCGCTGCCACCTCCTGCTCCAGCTTGCCTACCTCCTGCTGGAAGGTCCCTCGCAGGCTCTCCTGCGCTGACCTTTGAGGAGAGAAAGGCAACAACACCTTGTGCCAATAGCCCCAGCTCCCCTCTGCACACTGAGGGAAGAGGTTCATCCCGCATTGCCTATGCTCAACCCCACCTCCAGACCCAAACCATTTTAATTACTGTGGCAATGACATCTTCTACTGCATCCTATGGGAAAGCATACACAGCTCACCCCTTGGCTGAAGGGCCACATTCCTCATAGTGATGCAAAATGACAGCAGCACAGGTCATTTGCAGCAACAGCCCTTGGAGCCCTGGTGCCAGCCAAAGAATCACAGAATGGGTCAGGTTGGAAGGGACCACAGTGGGTCACCTGGACCAACCTCCCTGCTTGAGCAGGGCCATCCTAGAGCACATTGCACAGGATTGTGTCCAGATAGTTCCTGAATGCCCAGAGGCTGTGGAGTCTCCCTTACCGGAGGCAACCTGTTCCAGTGCATGGTCACTCGTACAGTAATGAAGTTCTTCCTCATATTCAGGTGAAACTTCCTGTGCATCAGTTTCTACCTGTTGCCTCTTGTCCTATTGCTTGGCACCACTGAGAAGAGCCTGGATCCATTCTCCTGGCACCCTCCCTTCAGATACTAACGGGCATTGATGAGGTCCCCTCTCAGTTGTCTCTTCTCAAAGCTGAATAGGCCCAGTTCCCTCAGCCCTTCCTCACAAAAAAGAAGGTCCAGTCTGTTATTTATCTTTGTTGCTCTCTGCTGGACCTGCTCCAGGAGCTCCACGTCACTTGTACTGAGGAGCCCAGAACTGGACACAGCACTCCAGATGTGGCCTCACTGGGGCTGAATAGAGGGGCAGGATCATCTCTCATGACCTGCTGGCAATGCTCTTCCTAAAGCACCCCAGGATACCATTGGCCTTCTTGCCCACAAGGGCCCCTGCTGGCTCATACCAACATACCCGCATATCCATTCCTTCCTTCCCCAGAAGACAACACCTCTCAATCTCTCCTTCTGTCCCAAGCAAACCAGACCTAGAAGCCCCTCCTAAGCCTCACTGTGGGGAATTCACTCTGCTATCTGCCTGCCCCTAACCAAGCAGTGGCTCCGCCCGACAGCCAGTGTTACCTCTGCCACTCCGAGTTCAGCTCCAGCAAGCGTGCCTCCATCTCCTGCCAGGAAAAGGGGAACGCATGAGACCTGTGATGCCAGTGGTAGTCCTGCCCAAGTACCACCATATGCTCATTCCCTTACCTGAGAGGCTTGTGCCATCTTCCCCAGGCGCCCATCTAAATCCCTCTGCACCTGGGCTCGGAAGACATCCAGCTCACCCTGCAGGATGAGGAACAGGGTGGAATATCAGAGCCTGGCTCTGCACACCCCCGTCTCCCCGTGTGCCACCCGCACCCCTCACCTGGAGGTGGCTGGTCATGTCGGCGTGGAGATGCTCCTTCAGCCCTGCGTCCCGGCGGTTCACCAGCCCCTCCAGCAGCACCAGGATGTCCCCTGGGGGTGGCTCTCCTCCTGCTGTCACCGCTGCTGCCCCCCGACGCAGCTGCCACCGAGACAGCTCGGCCTCCAGTGCCTCGAAGCGCTTCTCCAGGGACTGGAAGCGAGCCAGGAGCTGGTGTCCTCCCTGCAGTAACCAAAACACAGTGAGATGCAGCCCCCCCAGGAGGTGCCTGCTCCACAGCACCCCTGTGGAAGGGGTCCCATACCACCCATTACCCACAGTCAGTAACATCTTATTCATCTGCTGCTTCCCAGGAGAAGGCAGAACTTGCCCCTGCTCCATCCCTGGGGCAGCCCAAGAGTGAGATGGCTGCAAGCTGAGGAAGTAATTTCCACTACAATCTGTCACATTTCCACATCTGCCCTTTCCTCACCATTCCCCATCCCCTGGAAGCAATCCTTCAGCCATGGACCACATTGTTCCAGCTCTCCATGCAAGGCACCCATCCCACCTGGGCCACCACCATGCCTTTGCTGAAGCTTACCTGGTCCAGCATGGTCAGGTCCCCTGCACCAGGCACATCAGAGGAGGAAAACTTCCCGGCTCCCCACCACGGGAAGGCAGGCAGGCTGAGTGTTGACAGCCCATATGGGTAGAAGTACCAAGCTCCTGGATATGCAGAGGGATAAGACAGTTAAAGCCTGGTAATGGGCCACAGTCAGGGATAAGGCGGACATGCAGAGACTCAGCCATCAGCATCCCCTGGGATTACCAGGAGGTCCCAGCACAGGGGAGCAGATGGACCACATTACCAGGAGCCATGAGCACTGAGCTGGGGGTCATCCCATCCCCCAGCTATGGCAGTGGCATGCTCTGCACCACCCCAGACCTCAGGGCAACACGTGGAGTCAGGCTGGCTCACCGTAGGCAGCAGCAGCAAGGAGCAGGAGGAGCAGCAGCAGAAGCAGGGACCTCTTCACACGTGGGTAGCGCCTGGAGCATGGAAAGGAAGAGGCACCTGTAGAACTGCAGCCACCTTCCACCACCTCTGGATGGGGGCCAGAGAGAAAGCAAAGCCCAGCTGGGCTTTGGCACCAGACACCTCCCCCACACACATGCCTCCCCGCTCCAGGGTCCTCAGGTTTTCCCCACACCTCCCCGCTCCTGGTGTCCCACCACCACACTCACCTGGAGAAGGGGACACTGTCCAGGCGGGGAGCTGTGCCGGTCAGGCGATGCCAGGCACCTACCAGCCCTGAGAACAGCCATGTCATGAACCGAACTGCCAGCAGAAAAAACAAGCCTCAGGACGGGTCCTGCTAGAGGTGTCCCCTCCATCTGGATGGTCCCAGAAGGGGATAAAACCCCTCCACCTGATCAGGGAACAGCCCACACAGCACTGAGGGAGTAGAGACACTGACAGACAAGAATGCTGCTGCTGGAAATGCCCCTGACAGCCCTCCACTCACCTGGGGAGGTGAACACCTGCCAGAGGAAGGAGCCCACCCGGGAGGCTGCAGTCCTCAGACCTGACCCAGAGCTACTTTGGCCTGAGTAAAAGTGACCTGGAAAGGAAAATGCAAGTCACCAATGGAGCCAGCATCCCAGGACACTGCCCAGGGCAAAGGCTTTGCACTGGAGGTGGCATGCAGCATGACTGGCAGCACGCTGGGTATAGCCAGGCCCTGGGCTGGTCCCTCAGGAATGTCTCCCTTGCATCCCTGCCGCTACAGAGAGGCTGGTGATGCCTACCAGCGTAGTCATCTTCTGAGGAGTACCCAGATGAAGAGGCATAGGTGTCGTACGTCTTGCTCTCCAGCAGCCCGTTGATCTTACTGGACTCTGTGTCCCCTGTGCCTCTTCTCCTCCTGGCAGAGAGCTCCCCACCTGCTCTCAAAACACAGAGTCCCCCTGAGAAACCACCCACCACCACTTCCACAGGGGCCAACACAGTCAGCCACCCTGGAGGGCTGCCCCAACACCTCCCTATGTGTCACAGGAGGGTGGGAGGGCTCACCCCAGTACATGCCACTGTCCAGGTCATCATCCAGCATGGAGCTGCCCAGGGCAGCAAGGCCCCGACTGCCCCCCAGGTAGGACTCGCTCATCACAGACTCGCTGTAGTAGGAGGTCTGGGTGCTGGGGGCGGGAGAGAGGCGCTTTGTGCTGCTCGATTTCCTCCTGATCGTCCTGCCGGAGGAGAGAACAGGCTCATCAGACATGTGTGGTTACGGTGCGTGGGGGATCACAATGCACCCACGGGGGAGAAATGGGGAATTCACCCCAATCCCTCGAACGGCATCACTTCCCCTCTGCACCAGACGGCAGCAGGTCTCGGAGGGTGCAACCTCTGCTTTGCAAAAGGCCTTCCCGCCCGTCCCCAGGCACGGCTTCCGCTCGCACCGCTGCGGTTTTCCGGCCGGCACTTGCAGCGCACCTCCCTCCCTCCCTCTCTCTGCCTCCCGCCATCCAGTCGGAGGCAGCTGCAGCTGGGAGGAGGCACCCAGCCACCCACGGCAGCTCCTGTGTCGGGGCAAAGGTGCCCGGATAGGGAGAACGGGGCTTTCGCTGGAGCAGGGGCACAGCCAGTGCCAAGGCGGCCGGCGGCCATGCCGGAATGCGCCGGGCTCCCCGTCACGCTCCCTCCTGCGAGCCATCCCAACACCCCACCCGGGAGGATACCCGGTCCCTGGCGTGGGATGGAGTGCCCAGCCCCAGCCAGGTTTGGGAGGGCCCCCCCCGCCCCCCTGCACCCCACTAACCTGCCGGTGGTCTCCTTGAAGGGGAGCTGTGTCCCACCCAGCAGAGAGGTACCGCTGCTGCTCGTCGTGGCATCGTCGTCCCCCGGGTAATAGCGGGTGGTGACAAGCCGCTGGCTGCGGCGGGACATGGCGCCTGCACGGGGGAAGGGCACGGCTCACCTGGGGGCGGGCGGGGGTGTCGGAGAAGAGAGGGAAGCATCAGAAGGAGGGACCCAGGAGGGATCCACCGGCGGGGCCCCCACCCCTGTGACAGGGGGTCCCGCACACACCGAACTCCCTCCCGAGCTGGTGCCCCGGGATGGAGCCACCTCCCCTTATAGGGCGATAAAACCCCTTCCTCTCCTCTCCTCTCCCCTCCCACCCACGCGAGGTCCCACCCGCGCGTGGAGCCGCTGCCCCGCCGGTCCGTCCGAACACCCCCGGCCCGGCTCATCACCCCCCCCCCCTCGCCGCGGGCCGAGCCGGCCCGCCTGCAACCTTCCCCCGCTCCCTCCGGCCCCGCCGCGCCGCCCCACGCAAACCCACCGGCGAGTCACGCGCAGCGGAGAAAGTGCCCCCGCCGCTCCTCCCAGCTGATCCCAGCCGCTCTCACCGCCGCCGCGGCTGCCGCTCCCTTTTGTTTTGCGGGGGAAGGCGGCACCCGCCTCCCCGCCCTTCCCCCGGGCCCCCCCGACGCCACCGCCCCGCCCCGCCCGCCGCCGCGGAAGGGGGGCAGCCACCGCCCCCCGGCCTCTGGGGAGCGCTTCGATGTCCCCTTGTCATTATCGTCATTATTTATTATTATTATCATTGCTGTTGGCATATTATTTTTATTTTACTTTATTTTATTTTAACCGTTTTGGGGGGCCGATGGCGAGGACCCATCTCCACCCGCTGGTGCTCACCAGGACCTGGTCACCAAGCACCTCAGCCCTTGGATTCCTAGGCAGCAGTGAGCCCACACTGCCAGACAAGGGCGTAGGTGATACCAGCCCAAAATGGGACCTCCCAGATCCAGGGTTGGACCCCAGCCCCATTTGGGTTTTGCTGGGGTGGCTGATTTGCCAGTCCCAGTGAGGTGGGAAATACCCACACCCCGTACACCACCCAACACGAGGACACAGCCAAACCTGTCCCTGCGGCGTGGGCAGCCCTTTTGCAACAGCCATGTGCCCCACTGCTTTGACTGGGCGAGCATGTTCTGCTGTTCACCAGACTCGTGGCCTCAGACAGCCCGCTGCCATCGCTCTCCTCCACGGGTGGCTGGGCCGGCTTGGCAGGCAGGTGTGAGCCAAACCAGGCTGCTCCCACGGGACCTTGAACCTCGGCAGCACAGCTGGAACCTTGTGCAAACTCACCAGGCTGAAGAAACAGTCGCCCTCCCACACTCTGTGTTTTAAATCCCACGGTGCCTTGGAAAAAGATTTGCCAGGGGGGGCTCTGTGAGTGGGGGGAACCAGCCGCCTGTGTCTGGACACAGTTGTTAGGCCACATCCATGGGGCATGGTGCAGGAATGCCCTCCCCCCACCCTGGCTTTGCATATGGAGCAAAAAGGTATTTATAAAAAGAGTTAAATAATATGAAGCTGGCAGAAGGGGAGGAACCTGTTGCAAGACAGCCCCAAAACCTTTTCCTCCCTGTGCTGGGGTTTGGGGCACAAGCCAGGACAGTGGCAGGAGGACGTGCCACTAGCATTGGGGGGGCACACTGCAACAAACCCTGATTCAGTGGCCCCGGCCCTGTTGTGTAACACAGACAGATCCTCTTTGTCTCTCTTTTTTTTTTTTTTCTTCCTTTTGAGCCCATTTTTTGTTCCGGCCTAAATCTCTGCCTGGCTTTTCCAGGGCAGCTCCATCTCTCACTGTGCCAGCCGCCCTTTTTCACCCTTTCCTGTGGCTTCCCATCCCTTTGTGGATGCCTGACTAGGACAGAGGACATCTCCCCTCCCCGGTAACACATTTATCTCTGGCCATGCCGATGCCAACCCTGTGCCCCATCCTGGGGACACTGGCAGTGGCCCTTGTGATGGCAGCTGCCCCAGCTGACGTAATGCTGCACAAAGATTAACCCCCCAGGAGGCTCAGGGGATAAGCTGGGTGCTAAATAGGGTGCATGGCCTCAGGTCAATTGGTCCCCTTCTCAGGAGCCACTTTTTGGGCAGGAAGGGAGTTGGCCATGGTTCCCAGGGAATTTGAGAAGGTGTTCCAAGGAGAGTGGGGCTTGCCCCCCTTGCTGCACCCCTGGTGCTGCAAAGGAGGTGGTGATGCCAGAGGCATGGGCATTTTCAGGTGGACGTGGGAAGAGCAGGGCAGGGAGAAGTAGTGAGTGGCTGGGAGGTCATGCCTCATTTTCCCCACACCATCAGTGGGGAGTCTCAGCTCTGTTTTGGGGGGTCACCAGGGCATCACCATGCTGGCAACAGGAGTGGGGCAGAAGGAGCTTGCCAACTGCTCCAGTTTGGCAGCTCTTGCTCAGAAAAGGCAGGAAAAATCCCTACCCTTTCCTAAAAGGCTTTTGAGGGCTGAAGTGACATGTCCAGGCATGTGAGGACAGGCCACAGCTGGGAAAGCAGCTGTGGTCCAGAGATCTCAGCTCATGTCATCTCCACTAGGCCAACCTTTTTATTTAAATTCCCTCCCTGTCCCAGCTATCCTTACAACCTGCTTTCCTAGAACATCACACCACCAGCTCTGGCACCGCCAAAAGGCTGACACTACACAAAGTCAAAGCTGCATGCTGATCCCATCCTTGGCAGAGCCCAGAAACACCCCAACCCAGCAGGATACCCAGCCCCCCATCACACCCATGACCCCACATCATCCACCAGCACCTCATCCGGGCGGGCTGCCCTGGCCAGGCAGTGTCCCACCTCCACCAGCACCTTCCCCAGGCGGCGGTCCAGCGCCTGCAGGTGGGACTCAGCCAGGATGGGGGAAAGTGGATCTGCGGCCAGTGCCTCCCGTAGCAGGTCACTCAGGCGGTAGGGCTGGGTGGCCAGCAGCTGCAGACGCAAGTAGGTTGACTTCTTGATGCTACCAAAGATGAGGAGGGAGATGTCTCAACAGCAGGAGCCTCTCCCGGACAGCAGATCCGGGACAGGCAGCGGGAGCCCTTTAGTACCTGCAGCATTGCTGGAGGGGGGCCAGGATGGACAGTTCATCGCGCGAATATGTGCCGAAGCTGGAAAGGGGTGAAAGCCCACCAGTGGATGTCAGGGTGGCATTTTGGCAAGACTGGCAGTCTCCCCCCATCCCTTTGCTGTGATTGCTCTCCTCCCCTCCCCAGCTTTACCCGCGGCCATTGTCCAGGTGGAGCAGGAAAGTGTCATTCCCAAATTTCTCAAAGGTCTCGTAGTGGTGCCGGTCCATGTTGCCTGTGGTGGGCCAACGAATTTGCCATCAGGTTGTGGGCTGGGAGATGGAAGCAGGGATACAGAGCACCCTTCTGGTGTGAGACTGAAACCCAAAGCCTGGGGAAAAGGTCTGGAAGCACCTCTAAGGCACCCATCTGGTGGCCATGGCCATGGAGGGGAACTGAGCAGAGACCCTACCAGCCTTCAGGCCCCTTCTCATCCCAGCAGCCCCATAGAGGGACAACAGTTGCAAATGGAGCAGAAGTAATGGCAAAAGCATGGCTGGGTGGCCAGGAACGAGGAGATGGGAAACTCTCCAAGTCAGATGATGGTGAAGGGACAGTGCAGGGAGGAAGAAGCAGCCCAGGGACAGGAGAGGCAGCCAGAGCCCTGGGCATCACCTCTGCCTCTGGCTTTCCAGAGGCTGCATGTGGGAGTATGCTGGAAGGTGCTTCCTGTGTCTGGGATCTCCCCGGCATCTCTTGTCCTTTGACTTCTGCCCTAATGGCACAGCCCTGTCCTCTCATTTTGGGTAAGAGTGCAGCTCGCTGCAGCCTGAACAACAGCTTGGCCAACAAACCTTGCAGGGCACAGCACTGTGTGACATGGAGCCATTTGGGCTTCTCTGTCCCAAGGGAGCTCCACAGCCCTCAGCATCAGAATGGAGGGGCTCACCCATAAGGAAATCGAGGATCGTCATGTCAATGAGGTCAAGGAGGCGATGGCCCCTGTCATAGGGCGGCGTCTCTCGCACCCGAGCACAGTAGTTGGGGTTCAGCTCCCACCTGCTGGCAGAGGCCGGGGAGGGAACAGGGGCCACTGAGAGAGCCCATGGAGCAGCCCCCTCCCACCCCATAGCTCTGGTGCTCCATGCCCCCCATACCCCCCGTGCCCCGGCTCACTCAGCTTTCTTGCTCTTGTGGTAGGAGCGGCGCCAGGGGCTGCGCCAGGAGCGGCGCTTGGCCAAGGTCTTGTCAGGGAGCAGGGCAGCCATGGAGCCCTCCAGCCGGTCCGGCTTGCCACAGAGGGCGTGCTCGGTGGAGCAGTAGTAGGAGCACTCGCCGTAGAAGCAGATGTTACCCGCTGGCCATGGGGACAAAGCAAAGGTTGATGAAGAACAGGAAGGCGACAAGCCTGTGACCCCCAGGCAGGGTGGTCCGGCAGGCAGCTGGGGGAGGATGCTCCATGCACTGTGGCCATGCACCACCGGTAACGCAATGGCAGGGAAGGCTGTGAGGAGCAAAGCCCCATCGCAGGGGATCCACAGGAGCTGGAGCAGTCCCCAAAGAGGACTTTGCCCCAGGACAGGAGAAGACAGGTCCAGCTGAGCTCCATGGGGGTGGCCGCAGGAGAGGACGGACAACATGAAAGCTCACCTGGGGAGATGAAGAAAGTCTTGGCCAGTTTCTTGTCCGTGGTGATGTCACGAATCTCCTTTGTTATATTGACCAAACGGCCAGAAACTGGGGGGATTCGCCGGAAATCCAGGATCCTGAAATACAGAACTTGGAACCATTTCTTATCGACCCTGGCTGGTTTTCACAGCGAGTTATTAAACCCACCAGGAGGTATCCCTCACAAAAAGGAAGGAGAGGTGGCATGAAGGAGCAGTTTCTCTGCTGCTCTGCCAGCATGGGAAGGCAGGGTTGGATGTAAAGGTTATGCTCACCTGTCCAGGTGGAAGGCTGCAATCTCTGCATTGTGCCGCTCAAAGTCCGAGAAGTAGAAGAAATCTATGGGGGTCTCCTGGTCCCGGGTCTGCCTGGGAGGGTGGGGGTCACTCTGAGCGTGGGCTTGGTTCCAAACCACACCTCACCTTGTGTCCCCTGGTGACTTTGGAGACACAGCAAGACCCAGTTTCCTCCAGTCACTTCCTGATGGGCGGTGTCACTCCAAATCCCCCCATCCAGGCTCCCACGTACTCCCTGCGTCCGATACAAGGGCTGGGAAGCCTCATGGACTGGAGGCTCATGGATGGTCCTCATGGACCACCTTCTTCTTTCCACCACTGGAGGTCACTACCCCATCGCAAGCTGCATCCAGGCTGTCGTAAGCAGCCGGGGAAGGCGAGGGAAGGAGGACCATTCTGCTTGCCTCAGTTTTGCGATGGAGGTGCTGAAGTGAGGCAGTGCACAAAGCATTTCTCCATTTCTCCCTCCATAGTCCCCTCTGGCCACTCCTCGCTACCTTACAGGACCATGTGGGTGGGGTAAGGGGTTGTCTCAGACTTTACTCACTTCATGGGCTTGAAGAGGGCCTGCCCATAATTTGGGAATGTCATGATCAGCTTGAGCTGGGTCCCGCCAGACTTCTGGACTGAAAGGAGGCACACAGGGATGAGAGAGACAGGCAGCAGGCAGTGGGGCAGGGGTGTGGACCGGGGTGCAGGCAGGGAGGTGGTACCTGAGCTGATGATCCTCTGTGTGGCCAAGTCCTGGAGGAGTTTGGGCAACAGGGGGTCCTGGCGGGGGTACAGCTCGTAGCGGTTGATGCCAACATGAAATTTGAGCCAGGTGGGGTAGGTGTCATAGGCTGTCTTCCCTGTCAGGAGGAGCGTCTCGGCTTTACTGCTGCTGACCCTGCAGCCCGACAGCCACCACCACCCCAACAACAACAACAGCTTTTAGTGGAATGGGATCGGTCCCAGTCCCCAGGCACTTCCCAGGAGCCAGTGTGTGGAAGGTGAGCCATGGGGAAGGCCCAGCCCTGGGTGGGTTCCAGAGTTCATGGTGGCAAAACTGGAGCACGGGCTTCCCAGCCAACCCCAACATGGACCTGAACTCCCACTCCCAACAACCCATTTCCCTTGGACAGGTTTATCACACACCCTTGGTTTCCCCAGGGGGATAAGTCTGGGTTAGCACTATCCCTGTCTCTGTGCATCCTGCAAATTGGCAGTTAGCTGGCATTCAAAGGAGCTCGTGGGAGTATTTGCCCCACCTCTGTGCTAGCACCCACTGGCACTGCAGTGGGACAGTTAGCCCAGGACATCTATAACCCAAATCCATGTCTCTCTCCAGGAAAACACAGACTGTGCCTCAATTTCATCAAACCAGACTCAAAGTTATTCCATAGGTGAGGTGGTCCTCAGAAACAAGGCAAATGCCATTTGTGGAAACCAGCTCTTAAACCAGCTTTTCTTCTCTCCCAAATTTAGCAGGCATCACTTTTGGAAGGTGTGCTTTCTATAAGGAAGCTGTTACGTGTTACAATGCTAAAGCTTTTAATATCTTCCCCTCTAATTAGAGGTTAGTAGTCCAATGATAAAAATAGGCAGCCAGCAGCAGTGAGCTCAGCATACAGGCAAGCCTAAAGAGGTCAGGAGATATCCTGTGAAATGCAGGACGGGAATGGTCTCACTGCTAGAGATAATCCACATTGCAGGCTTTGCATCTTCAACATATCAGGAGAGGGGATACACCTGGTTAGAAATCTGGACTGGGGACTTCCTCATATACAGAGAGAGGGACCAAAGGCTAGTCTGCATTGGGGAAGGGAAGGAGATGAGGAGATCACCTAATAGATACCCTACATAATACAGTGAGTAATTCAAGAATCTCCTTTGACTTGGCCATGTGCTACAGGCTTATGAGTAGCAGCCCAAAAATTCAGGGCTAAGAGAGGATTTGAGGTATGAGAAGAGCGTGCTCAGCAGTGGGGGCCCCTCTGGATGCTGCTCTACATAGGGAAACTACGTGTTTGGTACCCGCTGCTTGTCCCCTCAAACCCACTCATCCCCCAAAAGCAAGCTAGGGTTGAGCTCACTCCTCACCATTCGTCACTCTCGCTGCTGCGCAGGCTGAACTTCTCCATGGGGTTGACGACAAACAGCTTGTCTTTCTCTGTCACCTCTGGGATTGGGATGTTGTAAAGAGGATGCTCAAAAAGTGCCGCCAGCTTGGATCCCTTGGTCCGTCCCCTATTGTCACCTTCTTGCTGGTGCTCGACCCACAGCTCTCCAGCCCTTGTGTGCAGCCCTGCTCCCTGTAGCTGGGAGGTTTTTTCCAAGGAGCTGTTGCTGCCACTGAAATCCTGAAGAATTCGCAGGCTCAGCTTTTTGAGGCTGGACAGCATGGGGCTGCCTGATGGGACACCTGTGGCTTTTGGTGCTTTTGTATCATAGCTGCAGCGCCTGTGGGCTGCAGGGAGAGCAAAATCCATCACCAGGTGCACGAGGAGGGCCAAGAGCAGAAGAAAGAGCAGAGTGATTTTAAATTTCCTTTGGAAAAGTGTTTGCAGCCGGCACCGCATCGTTCCTTGTCCAAAACAGTTAGCAAGGGGTGGGCACCCACCCAGGGTTAAAAGAGTTGGTGTGGCTGCAGCCTCTGTGTAAAAATAAAAGAGAGGTGTCCTGGATTTAGAGCATCGCAGCAAGAGAGCAACTGGTGCAAGAGTGGAGTCAAAGCACAGATCTTCCAGTGCGGCGCCTCACAGAGTGACACCACCAGGATGGGACAGGAGGTTGTGGTGGGGTTTATCAGTACTGATAAGGGTCGAGCTGGCACTGCCAAGGTTAGGGTGAACGGGGCAAGTTCCAAATCAATAGCTGCAAAGCTGGCCCAGGGGCAGCACTGGCTGCAGTTGACCCACTCACTGTCCTGTCTGTGCTGTCACCCACATGGGGCTGCAGAACATTTCTTGGCATACACGACATTGAAGTAGTTCTGCCCCTCTGCAGCACCCACCCTGCCAAGCACTGTGCAGCTCCATTCCCCATGTTCATCATAGCCTCACACTCAGAATCCAGGAGAATCTTTTTCCTGCTGCTCAGCCAAAGCAATTTTATCACCCTCCTTCATCCATTTAAAATCAGTTGTACTAAATGCACCTATCAAAAACCACTCAAATGGCATAAAACAAAGGGAATGTGAGCATCAGCATTGCTGGGAAGGGAAATGCTGGGCAGGAAGGGTTACCAGGCAGGGTAGGTTCATGGGTAGGGATGCTCCCAGAGACTCTGAAGCAGGTGGGGGAGGCAGGCAGGCAGGACTGGGGATGCTGCCTTGGACATCAGCGCAGAGGGGCAGTGGGACCCACCAAGCGTGGGGGGCACTGGCAGCTTGTGGAAGAGCAGGGCAGCCCAACTTTGAGAAAGGGAATTTCTTGTAGTGACACCCAGGGACACAGAGCTGGGCTTCATGCACACAAATGGCTCGTAACTTGTAGGGAGGGAACTTTGGACTTGTTAAAGGACAGAGAAGCACAAGACCACCTGCAACAAGCCTGGGGACCTGGGTACAGAATATGGCATGATGTTTCTCCTTTAATTTCCCAAAGGATGCAGAAGGCATGTGAAATCCCATACATCATGTGGACCTTCCCTGCTGCCTGTTACACCAGGAGCCAGCTTGGAAATGCTCAGTCCAAGCCAGGGAGGGTATGATCATCGCTGGGCAGGGGGGGATATTCTGGAGACCCCTTCCTCTGCCGCCATCCCTGCACTACCCTCTCGCTCACGCTGCCCTCTCCACACCATCCTGTGCCGTGTCAGGCTTGGTCCCCTCCCAGGCGGTGCGCTGAGAACGCGGTGTTCCCGGTGTTCTTGGCTCGCGTGTCCCACGGCGCGACAGTTGCCTGGAAACCGCCTCCGGCTGACACCATCAGCCGCCCCAGATTCAGCCGGCCCCGTGTTCCCTTCCCCGTGCCTTGTGCTGACAAGATGGCCGATGAGAGCCGGGGCAAGCGAGGAGGAGGAGAGCTTTCCAGCCCGGCTGGCGAGCCCGAAGCCCCACAGAAGGAGCTTGGTGGAGGGAAGCAGATGGCTTCCTTGGGGAAGGGAACACGGCGTCTTGCTCTGGGAAGTTTGCTGGATCCAGTCCGGATGCATGATTTGGAAAGAAGGCACCTAGAAGGGGTTGTAGCTGGTAGCTGGAACATAGGATCATTAGGTCATTGCTTAGGAAAAAACAAACACACACACACACCCCCCAACCCAACCCAAACAAAAAACCCCACAAAAACCCCAACAAAATCTATGTACTAAGTGATTGCATCAAAGGAGCTGGGCTCAGCTCACGGAGCAGGGCCAGAGATTTCCTTATTCCAGAGCCAGCCCTGGGAGACTGAGGACAGAGGGAGACCCCTCTCCTTCCAGTGTCCCAAACCAGCTCCAAAGTGGGCTGGAGGGGATAGAAACCTCTTTCCTATGTTCTAGAGTCCCATAGGCACAGGGACCCTATGGGCTGAAGCCACCCTACTGACTGTGAGTCCCATCCCTGGGACAGGGAAGCTTACAATCCTACCCCCTTCCCTGCGCACCCCCCCCCCCCTTTAGCATCACATAGGAAAGCAGAAGAAGGGGGCTTAGGTGGGGCACTTGCCACCCTTAGCACTTCAATGCAGGCATTAAATATTAAACAAAAGATTTTTCAGCAAGTCAGACACGAGCCTGCAGCAATGGGGAAGAGCTGGAGACCTTCAAAGCCTGCCCCAATCGCCTGACAGCACATCGATGTACCTTGTTGCCATGACATCATCACAGAGAAGCGGTAGAATTTGTACTTCTTTCTTCTCGTCTCCCCCCTCCAGCTCTTCCTCCATCTTCCCCGCAGGTTCAAGACACCCTTGGGGCGGAGGAGGAGCCCTACATCCGAGGACATTTTCACTGCAGGCTCCAAGTCAAGACTCCCCGGCAGCTGATAATGATTTTGCCCATCTCCCCTCAGCAGGGAGGGATGAAGTCATGAAGCACAGCCCCCTTAGCTGCTATCGCAGCTTTATGGGACGGGGAGATAGAAAGAGTCATTTGGCTGGCACCCATGCATCAACCCTGTGGTTTTCATCTCATTTTCTACATCTGACTCAGCCTGATGCTTTGATGGGTAATGGCAGTAATATGCAGGGGGCAAGAAATGAGAGTGAAATACAATAGCAAGCCAACTGTTGCCAACTTTCCTGGTTTTCTGCTGAAAATTCATGAGGTAAAATCCTCCAGCAACAGACTGCAGTTTTATAGTCAAAAGCAGAGAGGCCCCAGAGGCTCCACCATAAATCATAGTTTAGGTTGAAAGGGGCCTTTAAAGGCCACCTAGGCCAAACCCTCTGCAATGAGCAGGGACACCTTCAACTAGATCACGTTGCTCAGAGCCCCTTCCAACCTGACCTTGAATGTTTCCAGGGATGGGGCATCCACCTCGTCTCTGGGCAACTTGTTCCAGTGTTTCACCACCCCCATTATAAAAGACTTCTTCCCCATATCCAATCTTGAACAAACCTCTTTTAGTTTAAAACCTCTACCTCGTCTTATCACAACAAGCCCTGCCAAAAAGTCCCTCTCCAGCTTTCCTGTAGGCACCCTTTAGGTACACCCAGGTGCTATAAGGTCTCTCTGGAGCGCTCTCCTCTTCAGGCTGAACAACTCCAACCCTTTCAGCCTGTCTTCATACCAGAGGTGCTCCAGCCCTCCAGTCATCTTTGTGGCGTCCTCTGGTCCCGCTCCAGCAAACCCATCAGCCACGGAGGGGTCTCTTGTGGAAAACACAGGACAAGGGACCATTTCTGATCCGTAAACTTTACTACCCTGAAAATTACAGGTATGCCCAAAAATGTGCCACATCTACAGCAAAAGGAGGGCAAAAGTCTTTCTTCTAGCACCTAGGGGCCAGCACAGCATGGCTCAACTTGCAACAGGCAGGACAATCAATCTTAATTGAACACTTGCCCCAGAGCAGGGGCCCTGACACACACAGCTAAATTTTGGAAGGCTGAGGCTTGTGCTTTCATGTACAGAGCTAATGACAGGCCTGGAAACCAGCTAACAAGGGCTGGCTAACAATGGTAACTTTCTGTGGGAAAGCTGTTGCCCTTGGAAACAAAAATAGCCTACCACTCTCCTCTGAGCCACCTTGTACTTACCTTGTGGGAGTGGCAGTGTGGGAGCTGCCTCGCTGCACATTCACACCTTGCTCACCTCAATCTGTTTGCACACTCAAGCTTCGAGAAGGCTGGGGAGCAGTCACTGCTCCCCTCTTGCCGAAGCAGGTCATGGAGACATTAGCTTTGGTCAGCTGGTGGCCGAGGAGATAACAAACAGGCAGCGAGGCCAAGAGGTTGCGTGCTGAGGTAAACAGCTCCCTGTGGTCATCTGCAGGTCACCACGACCCTGCAGAGATGCCCATGACCAGCACGTTTGTGCATATGCACAGAGCAGTTAGTTATTCATTAGTGTGAAAGAGGCATGATTAAAGCAATTGTGGTATGGCTAAGCATATCATCGTGATCCAACGTTGGGCATTCCAAAGACACTGGCTTTACCTTTTCCTCTGAACCTAGAGGAGATAGAAAGTTGAGGAAGAGAGAATAATCTTTTCCACCTGCCAGCTGCAGAGAGTGCTAGTCAACAGCATTATCTTCATGTAATGGCAGCCAGCTTGAGGCAGACAGAGCAACCACACCATGAGACAGCTCAAACGATTTGGGCTCTTCTACATAGCACAGCAATCCCAATCACAGGCCAGGTATCACAGTGCTAACTATCTTATAACAGTAGTTTTGTGTCCCTCCCACCTCAGAACTGCCTTCCACCTGATCAGTCAGGAATTACATGACAGGACATTAGTTCTTTGGACATGGTCTACATTTGAAATAATTTCCAGTTGCTTTCATATTACTCCAATTTGTGGCTAATAGAAGAGCTCCTGACACGAAATGGAAGAAGGACATCTCTAGCGTAACACTGAGGTTCAGAAAAGGAACAAAAGGAATTGTAAAAGACCCTCCACCAGCTTGATCCACTGTAGGCACTAAGGCAGAGAGATCCTTCTGTCCTGAACTATGCACTAGAGGTGCCAGCTGGCAACATTCTGAGAGGAAATCTGAAAATAAGGAAGCCACAAATGTGAGATTCTGAAGATTAGAGCCAAGGCACACTAGCTGATCAGCAGACACAGGTATGCTCCCTTGCTGCTACTGCTTAGACAGCTGTGTAGACTGAGGGATTTGGCCAGCAGCGCTGTGGGCCTGGCAACCTTCCTCAGCATAGTGGTTTGCACTGGTAAAAGGAACTGAACAGGTAGGATGAGAGGCACACAGGAAACTTGCAGGATGGAGATCTGTCACTGTCTTCTGCCTGCGCTACACCATTGCGTACTTATTTCCACGTTTCTTGAACTACTTTTCCTACACAAACACACACACACATTTTGCTAAATTTTTATTGTAAAAACACAGTTCCCCAGATTTATATAAATAAGCCACAGATGTAACATACAGTTACGTTCATTCCATCCTCCAACACCGACAGCTTTAAAAAATGAAACAGGCTAAAAGAACGCAAGTCCAAAAAGATGTTAGGTTTCTGATGACCAAGTTATATTTCACATGGAGCCTCCTTCCTCTGCCAGCCCCAAACAAGATGCTGAAAGTACACAGCACTTGCAACACCCCCAGGAACTGACGGGGAGGCATTTGAGCCTTAAAAAGAGCTCTCACCCACTCCCCAGGCGTCGTCAGCCGCCTGTGTTTTCATGCTGTCTCTGTGTGCTGTGGGTGAGAAAGGAGGGGGCAGTTTGCATAGCAACCTCCTACACCCAGGCAGCTCAGCTGTTGTACCCTCCCAAAAGCAGCGGGGAAGGGCAAGCCAGGACTGCTTCCCTGTGGCTCACACCTCCACGGGCAGCCCGAAGGGAGACCCTTAATGCTGCCAGGTCTGCATGGACATATTAGAAGTGAGAAAGAATGTATGAGCAGCGTTCAAAGAGAGGAAAGACAGGTGCTGGTCAGAGCTATACTGCATAGTAGTGGGGAAAGCAGAAGAGAGAGGACCTGATGTGGAACAAGTGGGAGTTATAAAAACCGTAGGGCTGGATAGAACCTTTTCTCTTTTGCTTAGCCTTGCTAGTGCTGCTGTGCAGCTCTGCAGCATGTCATGAGATTAACTATCCCCCACTTCCCTTCTGCTTTGGCTCAAACACCAAGGAAAGAGCCACAGACAGATGAGAAATGCCACGAGCTAGGACAGGACAGCTTAGCAAGTTTATACACACACACGCGCACCAACTATATGTATCCCACGGAACTGTTACGTCAGTATGAAAAAGAGAAATCTTGACATTTAACTATTAAAAATAAAGCCCCACCTCCAGATTGTAGAAAACCTGTCAAGAGAAGGACAAATCTCTTGTATTCAGCAAGTCTGGGACACAGACAGGGGTCAGGAGCACTTCCAGACGCACACAGCCAGGCTGCCACCAAAGAACATGTACAGCAGATTCTTCACCTCGTGAGTGATCTCAAAGCCAAAACCTTCCCCAATCACCACGTGCCAGGAGGACCCAAACTTCTTGTCCATCGTCTCTTTGATCATCTTGGCAGCACTCTGGAGAACATTAAGGCAGAGAGCATAGGGTGAGATAAAGCAACCAACGAGGTTTTATGCAAACATCCCCCTAGTCTTCTCCCTTGACAGACTACTCAAGCCGTGGGCAACAGGTATAGCAGCTGCACTGCAGGAACGGGGAGCTGCCCAGAGGTACACCCAAGGGTAAAACAGGTCTCAGCAGCCTCCACCACAGCAGCCAGAACAAATTAAAGAACTGCATCTAGCAATCCCTTCTGTCGTTCACTCAGACTGAAGCAAGAGCTCTGCTTTAGATGCTGCTGGAGTTATGCCGGGTGCGGTGAGCACGAGAGGAGATTCAGGTCACTAAGCTGCAGCTATTTTTACAGGAGTCCATTTTTTTTCTCCAGTTAATTACCAAAACACTGAAACTAGGCTGACTTTTAAAAGGTTTGCTTTTCCCAGATCATACCCTGCTTGATCCAAAAAAGGAGAGAGAAAGATTTTGTAGTGGCATGCAGTGCCCTGCCCATGGAGCAAGGTGTGTTTTCCCTTTATCGTTGGTCCTAAAGCCAAGAGGGAATACTTAGGGGACCTTCCTATACTCATCCCCAAAACAGGAGTCTCCACACTGTTCTGAGCCAAGCCCTCAGGACACAGGGCATTTTATGAACAGAGTGGAAACATGTCACAGGAAGGTAGGATCAGGAAGCAGGTAAGGTCACTACTAATCTCTGCTTCCTGCAGGAAAGCAAAGTGCTCTTATGGATCTTGCAGACAAAGGGAACTGAATCTGAGATTTAGGCAAGCTCTTTGCCTCCTTCTACCCTTGCTCAGTGCAGAAGGAGAGTAATAGGATGTCAAGGCCTGACTCCACCCTGCCCTGCACCCTTAGCCCTGCTCCTGCAGGTCCCCTGAACTGCAACAACAGCAGGCTGGCCATTTTGGGATCTGGCTAGTACCTCGTTGTTGGTGGCAAATTTCTCACACGCCGTGACACAAAGCTCCATGGTCTCCACACGCATCTCCTCCGGCATGTCCGAGTGCTGGAAAGGGCAAACAAACAAGAGGAACTAAGCAGCAAAACAAGAGCTGGACACAAGACAACAGTAAGTAGCCCTTACTTTTGCACTGGCTGTAGTTGGGGCTTAGACATAGTAAATATGAAAATGGCTTATTGCATTAGAATTGATCCATTCATTCCTTGTTGCAGCCAACACGGAATTCTTGTCTAGCTACATGAAGACTAGCACGAAGTAAGCACAGCTTAAAGGAGGAGATCAAGGCATTTGTCAGGTTTTCTGCTATAAGATAAATGGAAAGCATTAATACTGCTTGGACCACAATCCTTAATTACTGCTATAAGCATAACAAAGAAGTCTAAATTACACAGCCTTTTCTTCTGCTGCTGCTATCTGACTGGCTAGCGAGACCTTTTGCTCCAGCTTTCTTAGGACTAAAAGAAAGCTGCATCCAGAACAGAGGAGAGGGCTCTAAGGGTAGTGTGCTCAATCTACTAGATGGATCACTTTGCTCCAGATTTCCTCTGGCTGACATGGGGAACACCGATGTTAACAGATTTCTCTGACAGAGGTCAAGGATAGGGAGAAAACAGCAGTGACAACCAGGATCCCTCCACAGGACCATCAGTACACATGTTCTCACAGCAGCTACTCAGTGGGAGAAGGCTGGTAAGAATGAAGGCGGAGTTTCGTATCTGTGACACTGGTAAATGCGCAATACATCCCCTTTCTTACCCTAATCAGTGGGAAAGTGTGAAGCCTTTTATAATCAGCCTCATCCTTTTTCTCCTCCTCGGTCTCTTCCATGGTCCTTCCACAGGAACCCCGGGAAGGGGTAGAGGGGCTGCCTGTAGCTCAGCAAAGTCTTGTGTTGCAGCCAGCTGAGAGGAACTCAGCTCTGTAAACACGAGCAGCTTCAGCAGGAGGAGTTGCTTCTTGGCCCAGAGGACACTGCTTCGACAGAAACAAACACGGGGTAGAAAGCTTTAAATTGAGAGGCAAATAAAACTATTACGAGAACATCACATTATCTCACTCGCCATTTTCTCAACACCGCCTTCACACCCCATGCACTGAGAGCGTTATCTCACAGACTATTAATGGAAACAAGTTTTTAAAAATGTATCCTTTTCCATAAGTGAGGCTTTAAGGGCACAGCACTTCCCAGAAGCACCAACAGAGCTTGAGGGAAGAGCTGAGCCAGGGTACAGCTTTCGACAGAAGACGGAAGAACAATCAGCCATCACAACCCTTGACTAGTTTCAAAAGGATTTTCCCAGGGCACTATTATCTGCTGGAGTTTCAAACAGCACTCGACAAGCAAAGGGCGGGAGTATTTTAGACACAGGATCTGTGTACGTGTCTGTACGAAACATTTAACAGGAACATCTCGGTCTCGTCTGTGCACTTGCTTCTCAGATCCCCGAGCATTTGTCAGCTGGGGAATACCATATGGGAAAACTCTGGACCGTGCCTCTGGGCCTAATTACCAACCTGACTCTGGCAACACGGAGGCACAGCACTGACTGACAGATCCAGAGCATTTCACCGTGGTCTTCCCTCTGGTTCCCTCACCCAGAACAAAGCATCTTCCTCTCCTACCCAGCAGAAGCAGGGGTGAGCCCATATCAAAGGCGAAGCAAAACAAACACGGTGTCAGGCGACAGACCAAGCATTTATGCCAAGCACGTAGAGCCGCTGGCTGAATCACCAAGTCAAGCAGACCGCCAGCTCTCACGCGGAGGAGCCCCAAACCACGACCTCCGCAGGGCAGAGCCCCCGCCCGGCTGCCACCTGGCAAACCCCAGGAGCCACTTCCATACCTATCCGCAGCCCGAGACGTGCCCGGGGCCACAGCGCGAGAGGTGCGGGGCGGCGGAACGCCGTCCGAGCCTGCCGCGCACCCGAAGCAGCCCCACGCCGCCCCGCCCCGCCGCCTCGCCGCGGCGGCGGACGAGCTCGGCCAGCGGCGCTGAGCGGGGCCCGGGAAGGGCCCGGGGGGCTCCGGGCGCGGCCTCACCTGCGCGGCCGCCGCCGCAGCGCCGTTGCCAAGGAAGGGCAACCGGGCTTGTCATGGCAACCGGCGCGGGAAGTCCCG
This sequence comes from Platyrinchus mystaceus, assembly GCA_035041135.1. Lineage (NCBI taxonomy): Eukaryota > Metazoa > Chordata > Aves > Passeriformes > Tyrannidae > Platyrinchus > Platyrinchus mystaceus. Next base: position 50,837,522 of record JAWWLV010000045.1, on the reverse strand, counting down.
CCCACCTCGGCGGCCATTGGGCGGAGCGCACGCCCGGCGCGCCTGATTGGCGGGCTGCGCTGGCGGGAGCCGCGCGGGGCCTTGGGGCGCAGGGGCTCCGGGGTGGCCGCGAGGCGCCTGAGCCGAGTGCCCGCCCCAGCACTCGGTGTCCGGCGACTTAGTATTGTTCTGGCCAAAACCGCCTTTGGGGCCGAGTTCTACTTTTTTTTTCCCCCTTTCTTTCTTCTAAACAACAAAGATAAATGTAAGAACAAGGAGCGATTTGGGGCAATTCGTGAGTTTTGGGGTTTTTTTTTTTGGTTGAATCAATTAGGTTGGAAAAGACCTGTGAAATCATAAAGACCGACCTGTGACCAAATTCCACCATGTCAACCAGACCATGGCACTCAGTGCTGCATTCAGTCTTTCCTTAAACACCTCCAGGGACGGTGACTCCACCACCTCCCTGGGCAGCCCATTCCAATGTCTAATCAGCCTTCCTGTGAAGGATTTCTTCCCAGTGTCCAAACTGAACCTCCCCTGGCTATATCCTCTCGTCCTGTCCCTAGCTGCCTGGGAGAAGAGGCCAAAACCCACCTGACCAAGAGGCCAAACCCCTCCTTCTCTCTAGGCTAAACAACCCCAGATCCCTCAGCTGCTCCTCATAAGACTTGTGCTCCAGACCCTTCACCAGCCTTGTTGCTCTTTTTTGGACCTGCTCCAGCACCTTCCAGAATTGAGGAACCCAGATCTGGACACAGTTCTCATTGTGTGGGAGAGGCAACCACTCACATTTGCATGTCAGTATGACTGTACAGAAGGAGAAAGTGGTGCTGCGAGGATGGATCATGAGTTTTCAAACAGTTCCTATAACAGTAGTCCCCCTCCTGCCCTCCGTGGCCTTTAAGCTTGTAATGTCTCTTTGCTTTGACGTTTTCCTCGGCTCTTGGCTTGCTGGGAAACCTCTGTTGCCCCTGCACCCTGCTAGCCAAACACCAGTTGCCCCTAAGCCAGGGCTTAAACATTTTCCTGGGGGTCTGAATCTGAAATTAATACAGGTGGAGAAGCAGCAAGCCTCAGGATGATCCCAAGAGGAAACACTTTTCCTGTGAAAAGCCTCCAATGCTGGATGTGATGCCTGGGCTTCCATCAGTGCCCATCCTTGTCTTGCAGAGTGGCTCATGGGCCTGATTGATCTTTCACGTGGTCATTCTGGCTGGTTTGTTTGAAATGTCCTCACTGCTGCCTGTCTGCTGAAAGAATTGCTTTCTGGCTGTCTGAGAAGGAAAAGAGCAGGGGAGGAACAAGCTGGGCACTCTTCTGCCCCTGCCAGCTCATGAGTCTTGTTCTCACACTGTAGTACTGAGCTATGCCCTATGGCCTTGTTGTCTCTTTTGCTCGTGAAGCAGTGAATCCAACCTCCTGCTTATCCTTTGCCTGACAGACCAGTGCTGGAAGCAGCAGAGACGCCTTTGGGCTTGGAAAGACAATGCTGCAGTGATCATTCATCTTTCCCTTTGCCGTTGCTGCAGGTGGTGACAGAAATGAAGGGCTGCCTCCTGTGTCCCTCATTCTCCTACCGCTCCTGCCCCCTGGGCTGATTCCTTCCCCTTCCTCCTTTCAGCAAGCATCGGCCTCTTGCAACGAGGCAGGCACAGAGCTAAAATTGTCAAGAGACAGATAAAAGCTGGGAGATCATAATTTTTTTCTTTTCAGACGAGATAATTAGGAATAGAATCTCTGCGAGGAAGTAGATCTTTCCATCATCATTGCTTTATCTCCAGGCAGCTACTCTAATCTCTCCAGGGACACGGCTCTTTCAAACATCGTATTCTTGCTGTGTTTTTTTTTAATGCTTTAATCCCTGTGTAGTTCACCCACTTTTACTACCAAGCAGCAAGTCGGTGTGAGCTGGTGTGTTTGTGTGCCTGTCTGTGCCCCTGTGCGTGGGGCAGGAGGGCAGCACGTGCACCTGTGCAGTTCTGGGTTCAATTAAATGTGCTTTGGTTCTGATCAATGTGACCCCAGGGAGCGTTTCCCTCAGGGAATTCTGGGACTGGTTGTGAGGATTGTTCATCAGCAGCTCCTAGGTGAGAAGCTAAGAGAAAATTGCCAATCTCAGAACTCAAAGATAGGAACAATGTGAGTTTTGTGACTGTGGTAGGTAATATGGTCAGGCTGCAAGGTAGAGATGCCTCGTGAGGAAGGAGAGCATACTGCTGGCCCATCTCCATCTACTGTGGCTTAGCAAAATGTGAGCAATTGGTTTCTGCACCCTCAAGTGCAGGCTGCCTCTATACAACACTGCAAGCCAGTCAGAGTCTTATTGGGCCAGGTAATAGGTACTGGTCTTTAGTTTCCATACCAAGCAACCAGATGCCCTTCTGTAGGTGAAAGCAAGTCCAGAGCAAGGGTCCAATTCACCCCTATGGATCTGTAAGGAGCTGGAATCATTGCTCTGCTCTGGCTGGTCCTTCCTTATTCGCCGCTAATCACAGATGGAAACTCTTTCAGCCATTTGTACTTCACTGTGGCTGCTGAAAGCATTAAGCATTAAAACAAAGTGCTGTTTGCCTTCTGACATGAGGGTGCATTGTACGCCTTAGCTGAGCACAGAAATGCAAGCACCAACTACAAAATACACATATATATAATATATATACTGCCTCATGCTTTCTTTTAGCCATCTTTGTTGACCAGACAGCAGGCTGACTCTTCATAAGGTAAAGGGCACCTCTCTTTCCTTTCCTTTCCTTTCCTTTCCTTTCCTTTCCTTTCCTTTCCTTTCCTTTCCTTTCCTTTCCTTTCCTTTC
>JAWWLV010000045.1:50798989-50834630 GCA_035041135.1 Platyrinchus mystaceus | reverse complement strand
CCTTCCCTTCCCTTCCCTTCCCTTCCCTTCCCTTCCCTTCCCTTCCCTTCCCTTTCCTCCCCTTTCCTCCCCTTTCCTCCCCTTTCCCCTTTCCCCTTTCCCCTTTCTCTTCTTTCCTGCTTCAGGACATGTTTTGGGACTTCCTCATCATCCCCATGGGCACAGGCCCTGCTGTGCCCTGTCTCCTCTTCGTGATAAAGCAGGGGACTGGAGATTGCTGTCCAGCCTGTCAGACAAAGCCCGGGGACTCGGCACTGCCTTGGGTAGTATCGGAGGGCCCAGGCTGGGGACTTGGGAGACACTGTGGTCCACCCTGCAGCTGTCCTGGGATGTAGCTCTCTGGAGGCAGGAGGAGCACTCAGGAGGCCCTGTGGAGATGCTGAAGCCACACTCGCTGGGATCAGAGCCCCACCATGTTGCACTGAGCTGGGGGAAGGCAGAGATGGGGATGCTGGTGCGCAGGAATCGGAGGCAGACAAAAGCAGCTCAACCCTCCGCTCTGGAGGACGCAGCAACCTGCTTTGGGACAGCCAGATCCCTTGGTCTGCTGGGAAATGCAGTACCTCTCATATGATCCCGTAGCTACTACCTCTAGTAACGACAGCTACTGCTAGTAAGGTCTGTTGCCTCAGCACTAGCAGCCGTGCGGGGGCTGTTCCTGTGCCAGATGCTCTGGAATCATGGCGCATTCCCCGTGCAAGTGCTGCACGAGTCTTAATGAGCCTTCCCGGCTCTGGGAGGGAGCAGAGGAGGCTCCCAGCAGGACAGGGAAATGCAAGGATGCAATTAAGGCAGCACCCCATTGCTAGGGCAGAGCAGGTAATGGGGACTTCAGAAGTCACCTCCCAGGGGCAAGCATGGGCTGCCTTGACCTCGTTTGAGGGACCAGGAGGCTGACACACTGCAGGGAGCCCTGACATACGAACCCAAAGCTGAGGCTGCAGGTGTTGGGGAGCACAGGAGCTTCCCAAAGCCCATTCCAAAGCAGGGAGGTCCCAGGACTGTCCATGTCCCTGGGAAGGCAGAGCCTGCATGGCCAGTGGTGCCCTCTGGAAATACAGGCAGGGGCAGGAGGGGTTCAGGAATTTCAGCATTTTGTTTTTAAACCCGATAATTAATAGCCATCAGGCCTGAAGGTTTCCCATTGCCACGTTTACTTGGTCTTCTTTGCTGCTGGACAAAACCCTTGGGGGATGCGTGGGGGGTATATTTGAGTCTGACTAACTGCTTGGCTTGCAGAAAGCTGTGGGTCCTTCAGATTAGGAAGGGAAATTGAAGTCCCTTTCCACTCCTCGAAGCATGTTAACAACCCCTGGGCAGGGAGATGGAGGAGGGCACACAGGTTGTATCCATCTCACCAACCTGTCTCCCACACCATCTCCTCTTGTGACAGCTCCTGTTGAACTGCCACAGCACAACCCTGCCTCTGCATTGCCCACCTCTTGGGTCCCCTCCACCTTCTTCCCCCCTATTCTGGATATCCAGACACAACACAGCAACCCAGCTGAAGCACCTACCACAACCACAAAACCTTCTTCACACCGTTGTTAAAAATTCTCCTCTTTACCCAGCCCCCCAGGGGTGATTTTGTTGTTCCTCATCTCTTCTGAGTGCGATACATTGTTTTCAAGCCAGCTGCCCTTAGAGAGATGTGGGGCTTCTCCTGAGTGCTCCTGGTTAATTTAGAAGCAAGCAATATGCGTAAGTCATTGTAATTACTTCTTCCAGCCAGCAACGCCATTGATTTGTCGTCTCCTCTACCTTTTAAGCCCTGTTGCAGGTTTGCTGCTCTTGCAAGGCTCAGCCTATTGAAAAGAAACGGTCTCATCTTGCTCTCCTCCCCCTGAGATGGGTGAGAAGCAGACGTTGCTTCCTGCAGAGAGCCAGGGCAGGATGGAAATCAAATATTTATTCCTGCTCTTGATTTGGTGTTTCCCAACCAGTTTCTAACCTCTCCATAATGCCTTTGTTTCCTGAAGAGCCTTATGCAGAGGCATTTGCTGGAAGCTTTTAAAAGCTCTGGGAAAATTCTATCAAGTTTTCCTGTGTGCCCCCTGGTCTGCCCAACTGGCTGTGAACCTCTGTGGGAGAGGAGGTCTCCCTGCAGAAGCTGTGCTGCCATTGCCATGGCTCCCCCATTTCTCCTGTTCCAGAAGTGACAGATCCACACGTCCCAGGTACATGACTGGGGCTGGGATCATGCCAGCATCACTTGGCAGGGACAAAGAGGGCAGCACGGAAGGCCCTGCTCATGCACCTCCTGGTGACCCCTTTTTTCTGCTTTTCTGAAGGGTGTTTACACACAGTTTCACCATGGGCTGGGTTGCCGGACTCCGGAGGAGACAAGATTTATGCCAATAGCCTACATCGGTGGCCAGGCTGTTTCCATCCCAGTTTGTCCTCGTGCATCTCTCCTGTCTTGGCTGGCAGCCCCAAGAACTCTCTGGCAGGGCTTCTGCAGTTGTAACAGGAGGGTTTTCCAGACCAGTCCCCTCCATTTCACCTTCTAAGTTTGTGACCCCAGCAACGTTTTTTTTACATTTTCTCCTCTAAAAAGTATTGCCCTTCCTAATTATGCTGCTGTTATTTGGGAGAACAAGCAGATGTCTGTCACCTGTTGAACCCCCTCCTCTTAGTGATGTGGGGGTGAGCCTCCAGCTCAGCAAAGCCCTTGAGCCTATGCTCCGGCTGAAGTACATACTTTTTCTTCAAAACAAACCCTCAACTTTGTGGAGATGTGGTGAAGGTGAGAGCACCAGACTTTGTATTATGGCATTAAATACCATCCAGAAGAAGTGGGAGCTGGTGGGGTCAGTTCTGGCTCAGGGCCTTAGGGAAAACTGAGTCCTCTGGCTTTGTGCTCTTTATTCCCAGAACACAGGTGAGGTTGTGCTTTTCCTAGGAGGGGCAGCACCCACTGAGGGACAAAAGCACCATTCAGACCTGGTCACGAGCTGCTCTACAATAGGAGGAGCTCCAAGGGCCGTGCCTGAACCATCTTATGCCTAGCTAGGTCAGAAACTCATTACTAGTACTTAATTAGATTTATACTCGACATGCGCTCCTTGACACCATGGTCTAACCTAGAGGCCATGATTTTTCACTGGTTTCTGCTTCCTGTTGTCGGGATGGGGGTTCCTCCTCTGTGGAGAGGTGCTTCCCCCAACCCTCCTCCTGCACCAGTAGCAGCCTGTATCCCATGCTGCTCTGCAGTGCGGTAGATGAGAGGAACTCAAACTGTGACAACACCTCCCTGCCCCTCTGGGGCAATGATACCAGACCCTTGCAAAGATATTTCTGTAATGCCAGCAATGGCCCAGCCATCTCCCTTCCGGGATGCAACCCTAAGCATCCCAGGGAAGGACACCTTGGCTTGGGGCTGGTCAGTCCCCTCTGTCCCCGCAGCGACCTCGCACCCCGCGGGAGGCTCCAACAGGAAACATCACGTTTATTGTTCACGATCAGCTTTACAAAAGAAATGTCCCACCACGGGTGCGCGTCAGGGGCCCCTGTCACAAACGTGCATTAGAGAAAGCGCGCGAGAGAGCGAGGAAGAGGGGCAGCTCATCAGGGTGCACAAAGGTCACAGTGTTCCCACTTGGCACAAAGGCTGCACCCCATCCCTGCCACGTCCCCCACCAGCAGGCTGAACCACCCCAGCGCTGGCAGAGACCCTGCGTGGGGGGGATGCTGGGTGGCAGGGCTGTCCCTTCTGCCAGCTTCGCCTCCCCCAGGGGCGGGGGTGGCTGTCTCCCAAAGCACAAAGTGGGACTTGGGGTAGGGGGGAGCACTGGAAGCTGGACACTGCATTGAGCAACCATGAGAGCCCCGAAATAACCCTCCCACCCCACCCCAGACACACACACATGTGCACATACACACGCACATATCGAAATGTTGGTGACCACGCGGCATGGAAACAGAGTATTCTCAGGCACTCCACAGGGAAAACACCAGCCCGCCCCATCACCCTCCCAGTTCCAAGAACAGTGGCAGCCCTGTTCCTGGCCAGGAGCAGCTAAAGGAGGGGACCTGGGTGGAACCAAGAGCAGCAACCCGATCGAGTAACCAAAAGACTGGGGGATAGGTGGCAGGGCTCCTCTGACCACCACCATCCTCCATCTCCTTTCTTCTTGCTTTCACTCCCTTTGATGGCAGTGCTGCACTCCTTCCCCCTCGGCCAGCGCTGGGGGACGTGCTTTGCCCCGTTTCCCCCATTCCCTTGGTGGCCGACCAACTGCCCGGCTGGAAGGGGGTGGGGAGTGCTCTCTTCCCACTGCCTCAAAAGCCTGGCTCCCCTCGGGCAGTCCTGCCCGAACAGAGGCAGCAGAGACAGGGGAAGGGGTGGGGAAGGGTGAGTACTGCCCCACTGGCTCCATGCCAATCTCCCTCAGCTTCCCTGGGGTGATGCTTGAAAAACCAGGGCAGCAGAAGAGGGGATGGGACTGGAGGGAAGATCCTGGAATGCGGGCTTATAAAACCAGACAGTGGGGTTGCGAGAAATAAATAAGGAAAGGGAGTGTATTCAGGGGGTGCCTGCACCCTGGCATCCCACTGAGGCTGGACTGCACTTGGGATAGACAGAATTCTCCTTCCCACTCCCTGTTGGAGCTGACAAGGTGAGGACCCTTGCTGTACCAGGGACACCTACAGGTACAGCAAGGCCCACCCAAAACAGAAGCGGGGCAAGATGAGACCCAGGAGCAGGCTTATGCCAGAGGTGGGGACAAGCCACACCACCAGCACAGGGAGAACAGGGAGGCTTCCAGGGTCCCCTCTCCCTCCTGGGACATCAGTGTGGGGGCTCAAGCATCGCCTTGGCAATGCTTACTAGTCTGGGAGGGGAGAAAGGGGCTCCCTGCTTTGGGGCTGCTGCTGGGCTCCTTGGTGCTGGGGAGAGGGCTCGGCGCCACTCATGCCTTCCTCCCTTCCTCACAGGCAGCAAAGCCTGCCTTGCTGGCACCTCCAAAGACCTCCACCGCCTGGTCATCCCACTGAATCACATTCCCTTGGAGGTGAGAGGTGCAGTTGGCCAAGCTCAGGATCTCCGCTGGTGCCAGCATGTGGTCCCACACATTGAACTGCGCCAGCTCCCCCACGAAAGCCTGCGTGGCATCAAAGCGGCCCCCCAGAGTGTCCTGGGAAAGAGCAGGAGAGGTGATCGGACAGGGGTGAGCAGAAGAGGAGGAACATGCACCCAAGTGGGCAAACAGGGCAAGGGGGAGAGGGAGAAGTTTGGGGAGAAGCAAAGCTTGATGTTGGTAGCAAGGAGGGGAGGGGATGGATGTGTGGAGGAGATGAAAGAAAACAAGGCAGGGAGCAAGTGGAAGCCAGAGAAATAGGGAGAGGGAAGAGGAGACAATGAGTGCATGTGGCCAGGTTAGAGGTCAGATGAGCAGGCAGGAGAGCCAACATGCCATGCTGAGTGCTCGTGCCCACACCACCCCCTGCCCTTGCCCCATTTGGGGACTCTTCCCCCCAGCCAGATTCCCACCAGAGCAATGCTAACTGGCAGCTCTTCATGTTGAACTGGTACATACCTGCTCCTGGCCCAGGATGATGACGCCCTGGGGCTTGATGGAATGCCAGGAGGCCAGGTTCTCGCCAGCACCCCGCTGTTCACCATCCTGGTATGCCGACCACTTGCCGTCCCGGGTGGTCCACGCCACGCAGATGTGGTGCCAGGCCTTGTCCTTCAGGTTCAGTGGCAGCTGGGCAACCTTCCAGGGAAGAGCAAGAGCCCAGGGCTCACTGGGACTGCTGGGGGACCCTGGTGTCTCCCCAGTCCCTCACAAAGCAAGTGGTGCATCCCCATGGTGGTGACAATCCAAAATCTACAGACATCCCTCTGTGCTGCTTCTCCCTCTCAAAACCCACCCCAGTGAGCCATCCTCCCCACCCTCCTACCCCTCTCCATAAGCCTGGGCTCCTTCCTCCCAGCTCCCCCACACCAGTGTGGGTTGAAACAGAGAACACGAGGGCAGAGACTTTGCTCCTGTGACTGAGCTGACCTTGTCATTGATGAGCAGCTCCAGGGGGTTAGTGCCCCACTCCAACAGCACAATCTCATTGGCTTGGCTTGGGACAGAGTAGGAGAAAGGGGTGCCGAGCCCTGCCAGGGCCTTGGACTTCAGCCACATGCAGATGGTGAAGGCGTAGAGCTCCGGCAGGCTCTTCTTCATGCGGGCGTACATGTAGTTGTTCTGCACCGGGATGGTCACCTTGAAGCCATCAGGAGGGCTGTAACCCAGCGGTCCTGCGTGCCAAGGATGGGGAGGAGAGAAAAGGGTCAGCACCTGTAGAGGGTGACCTGTCCTGGGGTTCTCCTGGTGATGCACCTTGGGCTAGGGACCCTCTTGTCCCACCTCCATCCCATCGGACAGGACTCACCGTGCTCCAGCTCTGTCACCCGGTTCTGAAGGGAGTTCAGCTCCTTCTCGATATTGTGCTGCTGCTGGCTGCGGTCAGTGCTTGCGGCCTGGCGCTCCTTCTGCAGGGTCAGGATCTTGGAGAGGAGCTGTTCCTCCAACTGCTCCATCTTGGTGTGCAGGGCATCGCGAGCAAGTGCCGGGGCAGTGGGTGCTGAGCCATTGGTGCGGGCTGGCAGCTCCTGCTGCACTTGGCGGCAGCCACAACAGAGGGGAAAGGAGGGAGAAAAGAGAAAATTCAGGGACGTGTCACTGTAAGAGGCTAAATAAGGACTTGCCCAGCCTGCAGCACTACAGGGAGTGCTGAGTTGACAGTCCCATATCCGCACTGGGGTCTTCTCCAAGAGCCTCCAGCTGACTTTGTAGCTCCCGTCTCAGAGCCCCCATTGAGCTCATTACTGCAAAATGAAGCGTGGCTGCTCTTAATGACTTTCTGTCGCTTCAGAGACAGAGCAAGGATGGGATGTTTGGGGCAACCCTTGGCTCTGCTCCTGCAGGCAGCGTCCCATGATGAGGGAACAATGTGGGAAGGACCTTGAAGCTTCCACCCCTACTGCTTGTGAGGCTGCTTACCTATGTCCAGCACGTTAACATCACTTAATGGGGCTGTAATCCTCTTAGCTCAGCTCAGCCGGCATGCGGGGGTGTGTGCACGTGCGCTGGGTTGGGCAGGTAGCTCTCTGTAAGCCAGACTCTCCCAGGCCTTGGGGATGCCATGGAGAAGTGGGACCAGTGGCCAGGCTGTTGTGTGTGTCTGGTTGTCAAGACATGACCCATCACCTGGGGACATCAAGCATGTCTTGTCTCATCAGGGTTAACACCCAGACCAAAACTCTTCCCATGGCAATTCTAACATGGCATTTGGTGAATATGCTCCCAGCTGCTGCTGCGGTCTGCAAAGACCCCAGATCCCACCTTACCAGAAGATTCCAACCCAGATAGAAGAAAATCAGGCTGGAAGGGAGAAAGTGACCCTTTGCCATGCTCCTGGGGTTTCTCTGTAAATAGGAGCTCTCTCCTTTCCCCATGTCCTTGGGACATTAGTCTCTCTGCTATGGGTTCAGAAAGACGGTGACCCCCTTCTCTGTATTTCCAGACCTTCCCAAAGGTGCTGGAGCTGCTGTGGCTGCTTGGATATCCATGGATATCCTGGATATCCATGTGGCTTATGCTGGTGAGACATGGGGGGTGAGACATGCCATTCCTGTTGATATGAACAGCCTCCCTGTGGCCTCAGAGCTGGCCTGGAGGAGGTCAGCATGCTCATCTGTGGTTATGGCTTCCAGCTTTTTCGTCTTCCCAACATCCTGCTTTTCCAGACTGGACAGAACCTGATAATCATGCACACAAAGCTGAAGGGAGAATGCCTGCCCATTTCACCCCCAATCTTTACTATCCATCATGAACAACTGAGGCAAGAGGGAGGCTGGAGAAAAGCCAGGTTTGGTTGGGCGGGATGCAGCCCTGGCGGATGGGAACTGCAGGGGGAGGAAAAGCAAGAGCATGGTGTTGGGTGTGAGCACAAATGTACCTGCACTGGGCAGTAACATAGGCTACAAATAAAAAGGAGGCTGTGATGTCCCAGGGTCTGCAAGAGGTGCCAGCAGGGTCTGTTGGGGCAAACCCACAGGTTCTGTGAGGAAAACCAATCCAGAGAAGCAAATCCCAGCAAGGGAAGAGAGGCTGTGCTGGGGACATCTGTCAGCCCTGACCAAACGCCAGCCCTTGCTGCCAGCTTGCTCCAGCATCACTAAGGATACTCTTGCAGAGAGCAGAACCTCTCTGGGAAGGGAAAGATGCCTGGCAAAGGGCATCCTACCTTTGGTCTCTGTAAAACAGAGAGGGATTAGCCAAAGGGGAAGGGGCTTTAGGTCTTTAGCTTTTTTTTTTTTTTGGACAAGACTTGGGGATCTGCTGGTGAGGCTGGATGAAGGATAGGGGAGGGCTGGCAGGAGGGAAGGAAAGGTGAGTGGTATGTTTAATTCTCATCCTCCTGGCAGGGACAGTTCCCACTGGTGGATGCCTGCATTTGTACCCAAGCAGAGCTGGCTGGGTTGCCTTTGCCTCTGTGCCTGCATCCCATGGGCTCCAAGAGCCTTCCTCATCCTTTCGGGCCGCCCGGCTACAGTGGAGGCTGTCACGCTCCTGTCTGCCGCACGCTTCTGACTGCTCGAGCTGCGGGTTTGGAGCCTACGTCCCTGCCTCATGCACGGCTCCATCTGTTAATGACGAAAAAAGAAAAGGCTGGGAGCTTTTGTCACTCTCACTAGCCCCCGATAGCCTGCCCTACATTATTCAGTAGTGACTGAGTGCTTTTTTTACCTCCGTTTTCCTCCTGCTTTTCTCCCTGCTGCTATTTTCTTCCCTCTGTAACTTTTCTCCCTATGGCTTTTTCATTTATCTGGCTTTGGAGCGTCTCCTCTTGATGCTCCCCTCTGTGCACACACATGCTATCTCTCCCCTTTTGCTCAGTTTCTCCCCTCTTCCTGAGTTTTTCTCCTTCCAGCCCTCTCCCCAGCTCTTGCTGGCCCCTCCAGCCTGGCAGCCAGTGCATGGACAGACAGATCCACATGGCCAACTGAACCATTGCTGACCCCCTATGACTTCTGGAAAGGAATGTAGCCAGTAGCCTCATCTGGCAGAGTTTCAGGGCCATCCCAGCAGACACCATCCCCATCCCAACAGCCAGACCATGGCTGCACAAGAGACTGGACCATTCTACCCCATGCAACTGGGATGTGCCGGGTGACCCCCCTGATGCAAAGGTGGGCTGCATCCCCTAACCATCCACCTCATCTCTGAGCTGCCGCTCACGCATCTTTGTCTCAAACCAAATTATTTGTAAAATTATTAATGGTAGATGTGCAGCTGTTATTTACCAGTAACTTTGGGGGGAGTAGAGGGAGGAAGCGCCTTCTCCTTGGCTGTTTGGCAGGCACCCGGCTCCCCATCTGCTGCTGCACAGGCAGCAGTGGAGTGGGCAGCGGGTGCGGGGGAGGCTTGTTCAATGCTTTTTGGCCACTAGAACGGGCAAAAAAGATTGAAAGATGCCAGGTATTATTAATCACGTTAAATGTCAGCGGCTGCCGGGGGCTGGGGAGGGGGAGGCGGGGGCAGGGGGCTGTGGCAGCAACATTTGTGTGTGCCTGCTGGGGTTGTAGCCCTCAGTCGGCAAATGCACTTTGATTTACATAAGGAGATCAAAGAGAGCCTCATTTACTAATGCACTGGCAAATCTGCTGCTCCCCCTTGGCCGCCAGCACACTAGTGCCCACCTCAGCTGCTGGGACAGGGCAGGCAGGACCATGGGATGATGCCTCAGCACATCCCAGGGATCGTGATGCTCAGCTGGGTGCACGCACGCAGCAGCCCCATTCTGTTCCTTGGGCCCAGGAATACTTCCAGCCTGCACAAAACTCCTCTGTGGCTGCCACCCTGGGATGCTCACTGCTGCAGGATGGCACACTTGCTGCACCACTGTTTATTGGACTCTGCCACCTTTTTGCACCTGGGTAAATCCTTGGGGGTCATTAAATCCCAAGAAGGAGTGCATGGGGTCTAAGACAAGCAGGGATGCATCAGCCTGTCCTTCCTCCTAACAAGGGAAGAGCTCACCAGTGAACCTGCCCCCCTAAAACCTCGCTCAGGGCCTGGGACTATCAGAATTTTGGGGATTTACATCCCCACACTGCTGGAGATGGAGACAGAAGGGAGGCAGCTAGGTCACTGCCATTCCCATTCTCATAGCCAAGGGTTTTCTGCCAGCAGCCAGGTCAACAGCCACACTGGCACAGCCACGTCCTGCCTGAGGAGCAAACAGGCTGTTACAGTTCTGCCAGGTCCTCCACAGAGCCCACCAGGCTGTCCCCTCTCCTGCTCCACTCTCCTGCAAGGGATGATGGGGAGAAAGGGGGCATCTGCATCTCAGCACAGCTCAGGAAGCCAAGGTGATTCCCTCCGTACTCCGTTTCCATTTGCAGCAATAACTAGAAGCATGGAAAAGGACCATCTGGGCCCCCTGACTCTGTATTCCAAGTTGCACTCAAGCGTACAGACATGAGCACGTGCTGAGAGATGGAGGGGACCCTCAAAACCAAGACAAAAAAAGCCTAACTAGGCTGCTGTGCATGAGGAAAGGACAATGGATACCTTATGGTGGGTTGGAAAGAGGTGAGGGAAGAAGTTCCCATGTCAGTGTTGTGACAATCCAAGCCCGTCCCTGCTGAAATGGCAGAGGGCAAAGAGTGAGACTGTGGAGTCCCTCCCTGCATCCTCCCCTGGGAAATCCTGCTGCCATGCTGAAAAAATTAAGGAACAAATATCTTAATAGGTTTTTCAGTGCACAAATAAGTCTTGTTATGCCTTACAGATGGGGCTGAGAGTGCCCGGATTAGATCAGCAATCTTCTACCTGCCCCCCTCCTCTCAGTCCCAACTCCAAAGCCTCCAGCAGTAATCCCTGCTGGCAAACCTGCCTGGAGATGCCTTAGGATGCAGCCTTCCCAGGGCAGCACATGGCATTTTGTGTCATCCCTCTCCTGAGATTAAGCCACCACAGACTTCACAGCATTTCCTCTGCTTCCCAATGGGTTTCATAGAGCCTCCGGCACACTGGGAGCCACCCTGGGACTGTCCCCATCCAGGTCACCTTTTGGGGTGATCACCACCACGATCCAGGATAGTTGTGGGGGCTGGTGGTGCCTCCCATGTCATGGGGTACCCCAGGAAGGCTCCCGGGGCTGACAGCTGGAGCCTTGTGGGACAGAGAGGTGCAGGTACCCCACCATGAAGTTTTAGGTGTCTGCTCCTGGGGCAGGGGGAGGCAATCCAGGGAGGAAAGACATAGGCAACCATCTTGGGATGGTTGAAGTGTGACCCCAGGGCTCGGCTGGCTGGGCTGTGGCCATCCCTCCCAGAGGTGTGATGCACACAGGTGGCACGTTATACCAGGCAGGAGCCAGGGCATCTGAGGTCCAGCCCACCTGTGACACGCTGCCCTATTTCCTCATCTGGCAGGGCTCGCCGAGCCGCAGGGTGCTGTGTCTCCCCTGCAAAGTATGCTTGGGACCCTCAGGCTCCTGGCAGCACAAAAAAAGAACATTTTTGGCCACATGCCACTTGGCTTCCTCATCATCGTGTGCATGAACCTCGTCCCAGCATTGCTTCAGGTTCCCTGGGAGAGAAGAGCCTGCTCCGACCCTTGTGAGCCTCACCCTCTTCTACCCCAAACCTCCTGCCATCATCAGGAACCCCAGGACAGGGACCAAGGCAGCTCAGAGATGGTGCTTCCCCTTAGAGAGGGGGGAGAGGATGGCTGGAGAACAGCTAAAGGTCTGATGGTTCCCAAGATACAAACTGATGTGCTGGGTACCATCCCACCATGCGTCATCTGGTCCTCAAAAACACACAGGCATATGTGTGCAAGGACTTATTTTCTCCCCTTTGTTTCTGGGTAAGCACACCTGCTGTGCTATCCCCCTCTTGGGAAATCATTTTTTTGGGGTTGCAGGGGGATTTTTGGGGTGGCTCTGTCCCTCCCTTTGGCTGCATTTGGCTCTGGGCAACATGCTCTGACAGGCTGCACATCCCCCTCTCCCTGCACATGCCTGGCGTGCCTCTGTGTTTCTTCCTGTGCCCATGTGTGAATTACCCTGGCAGCTCACAGGTGCTTCTTCTAGTCTCCAGCTCTTTTCCATCTTGTGTGCATGTGTTTACTTGTCTTTCACTGTCTTTCTATGCCTGTTCGTATCTCCATCCATTACAATAACCCTCTCTCCCAGCCTCATTTTTTCAGCCTGTGACCTTAGTGGCTCAGAATTTCCTCACCCATTGCCCGCTGGTGCTGTGTCCACGTGGCTATAGTGAGAGGGGCAGAAGGGCAAAGCTGAGGAGAGGGACCCCATGGGGTACTGCTCCACTCCCAGCTCCACACTCCAGGGAGGAGTGGAGAGGGCAGCAGGGAACTGAACAGGAGGATGAGAAGGTTGAGGACTCACAGGAGGCTTCTTGCAGATGGCTCTGATACCCAGTAGACCTCAGGGGTCTGCTGAGCCCAAATAAATCAACACTCACATGCATTCCATGATATGCCCCATCACAGATGTCACGGTAGAGCCTTAAGTGCCACTGGCTTGTGGCCGGGCCAGTGCTGAGCCTGCTGGGCACACGTTGCACAGCCAGTACAGAGTGGGGGGACCAGGGGTCCGCATCCTAAATGCCAACAGCCCAACGCCGCGGGGATGGGCACAGCGAGTGACTGCAGCTGCGCCCTTCTCTCTCCAGCTCCTATGGACTATGTGGAGAAGAAGTGTTGGGCTGGCAGTGGGCGGCACAGCGCTCCACTTTGTGAGAAGTCCCATTCATAACTGCGATGGCATCAGATGGGATTTACCTTTCTGCTAAAGGGCAGGGTGTGGCCCTGAGCTGCCAGCCTGTTCTGGAGGAGTCCTTGGCAGCTGCTCTGGGTCAAGCAAGGTGCCCTACCTGGGGACAGACAGAGGGGAAAGCAGAGCAGCCCTGACCCCTTGGGACTACCCTGCACGGAGAGAAGAGATGTGGGCTGAGGATGAGCCCCTTGCCCCTGAACGGGGCAAGGACAACATTCCTGAAGCCTCGTGAGGGGGATGATCTGGTTCGGGGTGAGTGTGGCTGCATGCCTGGGGAATGGCACGTGTGGGAGCATGGCCCCAGGAGTATCTTCCCCTGGGAGCATCCCTCCCAACCCCGCGGGAGCATCTTCCCCTGAGGGCATCCCTCCCAACCCCGCGGGAGCATCCCTCGCACCTCTATCCGGTCGATGCGGTCCTGGAGGGTGCGGACAGCCTCCTCCAGCTCCCGCACGGCGGGCGGCTCGTCGGGGGGGTGGCCCATGGTGCCGGGGCGCGGGGCGGCGCGGAGCCCGGCGGCGGCGGGGGGCGCGGCGGCGGCGGAGGGGCTCCGCAGGCCGCCCTCGCAGCGGCTGAGCTTGCCGGTGAGCTCCCGGATGGTCTCCTGGTCCATGCGGATTCGCTCCTTCTGCTCCAGCGCCGTGCGGCGCAGCTGGGCCGCCGCGCTCCGCAGCGCCAGCAGCTCCTCGGGGCCGGCGCCGGTGCCGGCGGCGGGGCCGGTGCCGGTGGCGGGGCACTCGGTGCTCAGCGGGGTGCAGACGAAGCGGCTGAAGAGCGGCGGCCCCCCCGGGAGACGCGGCCCGGCGCTGGCCAGAGCCTCGGCGGGGCCGTGCAGCGCTCCCAGCCCCTTGTCGGCGGCGGGCAGGAGGGCGGCGGCGGCCGAGTCATTGTCAGCGGCGGCGGCGGGCGCGGCGGTGCCGGCCGGGTGGACGCTGGCGATGATGCAGATGATGGCCCCCAGGAAAGCCAGCATGCCCGCCGCCAGCAGCACCGCCAGAAACTTCAGGGTGGCAGCGGCGTGGGGGGCCCGAGCCCGCGGACGGCGAGAAAAACAAAGCGGGCGGGGATGGAGAGGGGGAAGGACGGACGGAGGGGTGGATAGATGGACGGGCAGTCCGGAGGAAGCCGGCGGCAAAGGACGGCACCGGCAGCAGCACGGGCGCCGGGGCCCCGCCGCGCCGCGCCGCGCGTATCTGTGCCGGGCGGCGCCGCCCGCACCGCACCGCACCGCCCCCGCCGCCGCCCCCGCCCCGGCCGTGCCCCTCTCAGAGACCCCCCGAGCATCCCTCGCCGGGCTGCAGGGGCGAGGGTCCGGGCGGGGGGAGGCGAGCGGGCAACGGGCGCCGGAGACGGGGGAGGAGAGGGCACCCCGGGGGCACCTGGGGACGGGGCCAGCCCTGGCTCGGGCTCGCTGAAATCAGCCCGGCGGGAGTTTCCGGCGAGAGGATGCTCCTCCGGGACGCCCAAGGGAGGATTTTCCCTTGCGAGATGCCTAGGCTGGAAGTAAAGGGCCCCTCGATACTCCGAGGGTTAGTGCCTCCTAATCAGGCATCCTCTGGAAGTATCTTTCGGGCCTTTCCCTCCTTGCTTTTCTCCTAAAAATTAAACCAGCAACTTTCCAGCTCTTGGAAATGCCTTTCGGGGAGGGCACAGAGTGGCTGTCCTGCTCTCCCACCTCAAACAGGACTGTTGCAGAGAGCAATCATGGGACGCCTCACCCTCCAACATGCACACCTGTGCTATCAACTTGGGAAATAAATACGCATGTTTAATCTTCCCCCACCATTGCTCTGTTCTAAACCACTCATAAAGGAGATACTTCAGACAACCACTTTCTCCTTGCTCTGACACCACACTTGCCCATGAGACACAAGCTGTGCCATGCCCTCTGCTGTTCCCCAGGCACCTCGGGGCCTTGGCAACACAGCTCAGCCAAACCAGGAGCACAGGAGGGAAAGCGAACAAAATTGATTTCAAGCTCTGCTCAGTAATGGCAGGAAATCCTTCTTAGCCAGCAGGGAATCGGCAGCATGTGTGTTTAAAACAGCTCCAGTGCTGGATATGAAACATCAGTAAAGATTACATCTTCTTTCCCCCAGGCATATTTGAGTGGATAGCAAGGGAGCCAGAGCTACAAAGACTCCTCAGATTTGGCTTTATGGGAGCAGGGAGGGGAATGCTGCTGGCAGGATACAGTCACCCTTTCTCCCCACAGAGTACTTTGCTCCCCAGTCCCTCGAAATCCTCACCCTGGAGCCAGCAAGAGACCTGCCTTACTCATGGTGTTGGGAGGCTGTGAGGAGGAGGAGAGGAAGACAGATGGGGTGGTTAAGGAAGAGAATCAGGTAATCATGAGGAGGAAAGGTGGAGGTGGACATGGAGCGGGCTGAGCAGGTGGATGTGAGGAAAGCCCAAGCAACAAGTGTCTGGCCCCAGCAGCAAGGCCAGTGAGTGCTTTGGAAGGGTGAGTGCTTGGTGTGCTGGGACAAGCGGGCGCTGCTGTGGGATGCAAAGAAAACAAAAGCCTGCACCCTGCAGCATGAAGGGAGGCCACCAGCCTCCAACCCTCCCCTTCCTAGTGGTGGCAGGGGATTGCACTCCCCAGAGTCACCCCCTGCCTGCAGCATGCCCACCCCTGGCAGCAGCCAGGCAGGAGCAGATTTGAAAGGAACCCATGTAAGTGCTGGACCAGCCCACCCTACCCCAGTGTGTGCAGATCTGGGGGGGAGGGACAACCTTTACCTGCATCTCTGTGAAGAAAATGCTGTACACCTCTACAAAGCTTTTTGTGACTCCAGTTGGAGAAAGTGCTGCTGTGCTGGGGACTTTGCACTGTCCTGGACATCCAAATTTTATTGCCAAAGGCTGCAGGATTGTGGTGGCAAGGTTTATACCTCTGTCAGATGCTGCTCTGGTGGTGAGTGGGGTGGGTGAGCCCCTCTGCACCAGCCCTGGCCCACTCACCCGTGCTGGGATGTGGAAGAGTTGGGTATCACAGCAGGGCATGGCTCACTGCTCCTGAGGTCCTGACCTCTCCCTCAGCAGGGACCACAATTTCTTCCTGAAGACAAAAGAGGTGGCAAAAATAGATTCTCACAGGGGGTGATGACTCAGACTGGTGAGTAGCCAGAGCAACCTCCCTGTCCCATGAATAACAATTCAGAGGTGCTGGATGGGCAGGGACATAGTGCTGCTGAAACTCTGCCCTCCTGCAGGTGAGAGGCTGGGGGAAGGAAACGCGGGGCTTTGGGGAGCCCTGTTTTGAATGGGGTTGGTGACAGAAGCTGGATTTAACAAGAACTCATGGATTCAGCCCAGAGGGATGGGGAGCAATGTTCTAAGGGACTTTGTTCCATTTAAAAAAGTCTGGGGCTGGCAGCTGTCCCCAAGGGGTGGCTGCAGACAGGGCAAGACAGAACAAGGGGCCACGCTGCTGTGGCTCCTGTGTGAGAGGGACATTTGGAATGGACTGCTGGCAAGAGGGGAAGGACACCTGCTGCTCCAAGGCTGCCCCCATCCAACCCTCCCTGCAGGAACAAGGCAGCCCCAGTGAAATCCTGGCCAGAGTGAAATCCTGGCCCATTTACAATGCTCAGGTCAGCAGAGTGGTGGGGGTGAGGAAAGGGGAGAGCCTTTTCCCACAGGAGGGTAACCTCATGCCTCTGGGGTGGGGGCTTCCCCCCCAGGCCACCCTAATGACACAAAAGGGCTCCTCTGCCGCTACCACTCCATGGACACAGCTCCAGCCTCCTTAGACCAGGAGCCTTCAGTCTATCTTGCCTGGGGATCTGCAGACTCCATATACCATGGAAATCCTGGCCTCTCTCATTTCCAGGTGTCTCAGCCCTGCAGATGTGACCTTCATCACCTTGCCCTGAGTACATGGCCTGCCTGCAAGACCTCGTTGGATGTGTCCAGCCAGGCTGGTGTCTGCCTCTCCAGCCTTCCTCCTGCTCCAGAAAGTATGGGTCAGAGGTGGCTTCATTGGCTGTTCTCGAATCCAGCCAAAATCTCACTGGCCTCTGAATAAAACCAGGGTGCAGGGACAAGGGAGGCAGTGCCAGCCTCGCAGGCATTTTGGCACTCAGCAGAGGCAAGGTGAGCCTGCTAGTGTGACATAAATAGCACACCTTAGCTGTGCTTGGCTTTGGTGGGCAGTGTTCCCTGCTCCCAGCCAGCCAAGACACGTCACCATTGGAGAGGGCTCTCCTGTGGCTTTCCAAACCTCAGACACTGCAGAGGTATCTAAAGCAACTCTCCCCCAGGAAGCCCCAGCTCAGCCCTCTCTCCCCTCCAGGGAGACCAGATCACACCATCCCGAAGGACAGCCCTGAGGATATTTTGGTTGGAGCCAGCTGGTAAAACCCCACAGCTGAGCCCAAACACTGCCCTTTTCCAGCACCCAGGAAGTCTTACCTTCCTGCTCTTCTCTCCCACTCGCCTGAAGAGCATTGCTGCCCAAACCCTGTCTGTTTGCCCTATTGCATCTCCACCACCAGCAATTCCCCCCCTGAAGGTTTGCTGTAGCCTTTTTATGCAGCTGCTGTGGGCTGGAGACAAACTGAGTGAACGCAGGGCTTCAATTACACACAGGGAGAGTATTTTTCACCATATTTCTTAGATTAGCATGTCATACATTGTGCTTAAGCACATGGTCTGGAGTTGGGAAAAGCCTAAAGCATTTTTTAGCCACCAAGTGTTAGGTAGTACTCAGATCTAATTTCATTTTTAAAAGAAAAGGATGTGGGAGACCTATGGGAGATTCTCCAAAGCACTTTGGAAGCAGGGGTTCAGGTGCCACTTGCTACAGCTTGGCCTTCGCAAAGTGCTCCCTATTTATTGCCTTAACATTCCAAAATTCTCCCTTTTGTCAGAGCTTCTCTGTGTCCAGAAGGGTCCAAAGACTCAAACCACGACTGACCCACGGTGCCCAAGAAGGTACCGAGTGTGTTTGCGTTTGACTGCAGAGCTGATCCCTGCTGGCTCAGGGCAGCTGTTTCAGCACCCCCGCTCCCCCCTCCACAGGTCACAGCCCACCCAATGAAACAATAACTGGGTTTGGAATGTAACAATTTATTGGGGTTAATTTTTTGTTTTAATTTTTAACTCCCCATTTCTGGCATTGATACAATATTCAAGAGCAGCAGAAAGAACAAAATGTACAAGAATACAAGAGTAATTAGCACAACCCCCACCCCCAAACCTGGAGCAAACCATTTTCTTGTGGGAAGCACCAAGGGAAGGGGTGATTCAATCACCCCTCCAATGGTTATGCCTCCCACCCATCCGCTCTAGACAGAGTTTAGCCAGCTGGGAACTGGATTAAAAAACAAAACAGAACAAAACCAAACAAACACTATATTTAAAATGAAAATTGCAAGACAAAAAAAATATATAGATATACAATTCATCCGTGCACAATCCTTAAATGCATTTTTTTCAAAATAAAAAAAAATACAAGATACATATTTAGGTTTATCTTAAATTAAAAAAAAATTACCACCTTCACTCTGTAGGCCAAGTGAGGGGAAATGAAGAGACAAATGCGTTGCACCAGAACTATCAGCACTCTTAGGAGTCAGGGCTGACCTTCTCCAAGAGAAAGGATAGGGCTCTGATGCTGCCAAAGCTCAAGCACAGGCAGAATCTGAAGCACCCAAGTACCACAGAGCTCAGTGGGGTCACTTGCCTACTCCAAGTTCAGTGTTTGCAGGAATCTGCAGGATTTGAGCCTAAGCTTGGCACAGGGGAAGGTGAAAGGAAGGAACAGATGAGGCAGGCTCCTGTCCTCCACCACCAGCAGACAACTTTCTATGCAAAAAGAAAACAAATGGGGGGAAAAAAATCCCAAAATAGAGAGTCTCCTCTACTCTTTGGGAGCATACAAGGCTTAATGGCAGAGGAGAGAAGAGGAGGGAGGACAGCACACCACATTGATTTGCTTGGGGGAGACGAAGGCATGACAACTCTTTTCTAAAAAAAAAGTCATCACAACGCCTAATTTTTCTGTTCCATTTGAGAACTTGACCTAAGACTCCATCCCCCTTTGCAGCTGGGGCCGGAAGCAGCAGGCTCCTTCCAGACAGCTGAAGAGCAACCAACCTGAAGAGCAGCTTGAGCGCTGCTCGAGAGCACAAATGGGCCCCACTAGTCCTACGAGGTCTTGAAGCCCCACCAAGTGTTTTGACCCACCCAACTGCATTCCAGAGGTTTAGTGTGAGCTCTAAGTACTCAGCTGAGCAAGGAATGAACCAAGGCCCTGCAATGGGAATTAACACTTTGTCTGTATGTCCCAACCATGCCCCTTCCCTCCCACCAGATACATTTTCTCAGCCACTGCTGAAGGTGGCATCACCCTGACTGCACATCTTGCTGCTCTTCTGTCACCTGACTTTTCCTTGTGCCACAGCATGGTGCTTGCTGTCCCCTTCCCAGCTCTGCTCAGCCCAGGAGTGCAGAGGGCATCCCCACTCCTCCATCACAGTGCCATCTTGCCAGTGCCTGGAGGGAGCCAGCTCAAAGCACAGCACTTACCTGGGGTGGAAGGACCCTCACCCCAAGGACTGTGCTTTTGGATGGCCCTGGAAACATAGAATTTCCCACAACAGAGAAGCTGGAAGGGACAGAAGAGCTGCCAGAGGCAGCCCACCACCCCAGGAGGGGGAACTGACTATATATCTCCCTTCACTCCTGGAAGGAGAAATTTAGAGAAAGGAAGAAAGAACTCAGGGCCCTGCCACATCCTTACAGGTGAGGCAGGTGGAACACAGGACATCTCAGATGCACCACGTAGAACACACACAAAGCTTCTGGTGCCAAGGCTGACACTGCACAGGCAAGGGTGCAAATGCCTCTGAGCACACCAGTCTGACAGAGGGCAACGCTGAAATGGGAAAGGAGCAGAGGACGGAAAGGCCAAGGTGAGGACGGAGACAGACTCCAACATCTCCTCCCATCTACACCCCCAAAAAGAAATCATACACATTGCACTCTGGGGAAGGACACCAAAAATATAAGTAAAAAAGAAAATAAAGACACTTATTTGCTCAACCCCAAAGCATTGGTGAAATGAAGATACTTCCTGGAGTTACCTGGGTAAGGAAGCACGGACAGGGAGTGGGGGATTTCTGAAGCGGTGCTCAGCACTCCATCTCTGTGCAAATGCCTTGAGAGTTGGGCTGCCAGCACCCTCAGCAGGATGGTCCCCTCCACTCCCATCCCCTTCCCATGAGGGAGACAGAGGCACAGGGCAGTGACACAGCTGAGAGAAAGGCCGTGCCAAGCCAAGAAGGAACAGAACCCAGGAGACACCAAATCCCTGACCCCAAACTAACCCTCTACAGCAGACCACCTTCAGGGCAGAGATCAGGAAGGCTGTGCACAGGGCAGAGGGGGTGGTGGTGGTGAGATGAAGAGAAAGAGGGGAGAGGGAGATTTCTCTTATATTCATATATTTATATATAAAAAGTAAATAAGATCCCAGCTCTTGCGTGATTATTGGGCAATTGAAAAATGCAGCAAAAGCAAGCGACATTGGAGTAAAAGGATGCGTCAGGCAAGGAGGAAAAAGTCTTGTCAGAAGGTGGGGAAGGAGGCAAAGGGAAAAATAAGCACTTAGCCAAACACGCACTCCAGGTTTGTTACACCCCCCTGGGAAGAAGGACCTGGCTCCTGAGCAGCCCCACTAATGCCATGACCTGGAATGGGCAAGAGTATGGGGGACTCAGGACACCATCCTTCAGCATGGCAACCTCTTTCTGCCAGAAGGTCCCCAGGAAGATGATCATCTCCAAACGCTGGGAGCTGCCAAAGCCTCCTCTACAAAGAGGGGCTGGAGAAGGGAGTGAAATCCCTAGGAAGACTCAGCTCAGAGACAGCTCCTACCTGGTAAAAAGCATGATTGTGGTTTTGTTTTTTTTTTTATTTCATAAAATCTCCCTGGGAACTTCAGTAAGGGGAGACCCAGAGAAATGCTCGCTTTCTCTTTTGAAAACAGAAATTAAGCAGTGGCTCACCACAGCTGGGCCTGCTCACCACACTATTTCTGTTTTCCATCCTGAAAGGAGCTTGTATCTCATTAGCTTCACGCCTCCCCAGTCCCACTCTGCTCAGTGAGAAGAGGGCACAAGACAGGAGGCTGCTGCTCCGAGTAAAAAGCTGTGGGAAGCACTGACAGAGCTCAATAGGCAAAGAGAGGAGAAGTTCCCAGGAGCAGCCCAGGCTATGGGAGGCATCAAGACATCTGTCACCCGCCACTGCAAAGCCAAGGGCACCAGAGAAGTCCAGAGAAAAAAAGCTGTCCAAGTGTCCCTGCCTGCCACCTTCTGCTCAGACACCAACATCTGGTAGCTTCTCTCTTCCTCCAGGCACTCCCACACACCAGATGAACACCCAGCAGACATCCTGGATGAGAAATCCAGCACACAAGAGTTCCCACTTGCTCTGAAGGAAGGTTCGGGCAACTCTGCCCAGCCACCCTGCAGGAAGCTGAAGCAGAAGGCTGCCCTACTTGAGCAGAGTCCTCTCAGGGTGTTCATCTCCCCTTCCCATACCAAAGACTTCCAGCATTTGTTGGCCTCAAGAAGAGGGTTCACCTCACTCAGCAACGCTTTCAGAGCACACAAGGCAGCTCTCTTATCTACCTCTAAAGATCCAGCCACTGTTGGAGAAGAGACACTGGACTACATACCAATGGGACTCCGTTCTCTGTCCTGATGTGGTGAATCCTACACAGAAAAATGCCACTCCCCACCTGATGCTGGAAGAAGCTAAGAGACCCTACAGAGGGGAGGCATATCTGCTGCCCAGGAAATAAGCCCACCATGATTAATTCTGCTTGGATATAGGGGACGGAAAAGAGAAGAGACAGCAACTTGGCAAGAAAAGTACATGCCAACCCCAAATCTTAGCAGCTTGCTGTGCATGCAAAGTAAGTCAACTGTTTCCATGTTGGTGGCCTGATCCACGTTCTGGCAGAACGTGACCGGCCATTTCTGAGGGCCGCTCGGCCAGAAAACCACTTGGAGTCTCCACCTAAGCTCACAGGAGAGGTATGGGAGGGAAGGGAACTCACTCAAACACTTGGGAGGCAAGGACGGGAAAGGTTTGTAGACAGGGTTCCTCCAACATGCAACTTGCCTTTTCAGCTCGGAGATCGCTGCTTAGTCCTAGAATGCCTTTCCCTCCAGTTCAAGCAAGCCAAACACCATCCCAGACACACATGCTTCGATACTACAAAATACTCTTTTCTCTAAGGACCGTCTAATACCACTACAGTTTGTGCAATCACTGCATTTATTATTCATTTTTAAACTCTCTCTCGCTCTCTCCCTGTAGAAATTTTTTTTTAAAACTTTTCTTTTTTTATGCAAAACTAATCATTTCACTTTTTCCACTCCATCATAAAATCTCCTCTAAAAACACAACAACGAGAACAAACATGGCACAGACCCAGAGAATATTTCCCTGTTTTTGTTTTTTTTTTTCCTAGGGGTTATTGGAAAGGGAAGGGGATACTTTCAAATAAACTCCTCCCTCGATTCCATGCCCTTTTTAAAAGGCATGGATGAATCTTCTTTCCCATCTCCCCTATAAGGAGCAAAGGCAAAAATTCAGAAGGAGGAGCATCACCCACGTGAATACGAAGGTAGGTTAGTCAGCCTCAAGTGTCTTGTCCACCTGAAGGAACTTGAGGCTGCTGCCGCATTCAAGTTAGCAAACCTCTAACTCAAAACAGCACAGGATCCTCATTTTGGATCCAGAGGTTCAGGGTTTGGTTCCCACCTGGTGACCCACCCAGGGAGGGATTTGTCACACAAGCAGGTGAGCTGTGTCTGCAAGCCGGATCATACTCCCTTCTTCCTCCACAGAGGATCTACTGCACGAGTTCTCTGCTGCAACAAGTCCTCTCATTTCCTCACTGCACGAAGAAAGTCCTTGCGGAGCATTCCTACAATGACCCACTGTTTTGTTCTTCACAGACAGTTCCCTTGCTTGTCACTCTGGAGAAAGGCAAAACCCCTTCAATTAAACAATTCCTGCCCCTTGCCCCCAAAGAACACCATACAAGAGACACTGGGGAAAAGAATTCTGCCAAGCAACACATCTTGGCCAAAACACATCAAGAGTTTCCTATTAAAGTTCCCTTTTATCTCCCACTTAAATGCTTCAATATTTTTTTCAGAACCTTGATACCACAAAACAAAACACATCACCACATACACACCAAACAGTAACTTAACAACCTAAAGTGACTGGCTGGTTTGCATCCACCCCACAAAGCAGCTCCTCTTATCTCGCAGCCACAGATTAGTTCTTGTTCAGAAGGGAGACGAAAAAGAGAAGAATCTCCTTGCTATTTTCCTAAGAGCTTTTCCCTATGCCTACAAACTGCTCATCTTCGAAGCTGCAGTCAAATGGATAGGCTATGCTAAAATAAGGGATCCTTGGGTGTGCCAGGCACAGGAAAGATGCAAAAAAACCAAACAAAACAAAACAAAACAAAAAAAAAAAAACCAACCCCCACAAAAAATACAAGCAGGTATTAATACAGACACGCACACAAGTCCAACAAGTTATAGGAAGCCTTAGCTTGGTGAATGGATCAGGGAAGTCTCTTTCTCCCTGCCCCTAGCTTTAGCTGTGAATGAAAGCACATCCCCAAAGAGTCCACTAAGCTCTTTAATCAAGGAAAGAAAAAGAAAGAGGTGTACAAAGGGTGGTGCTAACAGCACCTGGAATCCCCCTCGGACTGTCTGCACAGACACCCAACTGCAACTGGTGTGAAATCACAGTGACCCACAGCTTGAAATGCCACGTGCTGTGAGACAAGGTTTGTAGGGAGGGCAGCAAAGATGTTATTACATCAACACAGGCACTGGAGGAAGGGAATAGACACGCTCTGGGCACAGAAGCCCTAATTAAGGTCAGAAGCTGGTCTATCCCTCTACCACTCTGATGATGTCCCTTGGGCAGACAAATATTAC
This sequence comes from Platyrinchus mystaceus, assembly GCA_035041135.1. Taxonomy (NCBI): domain Eukaryota; kingdom Metazoa; phylum Chordata; class Aves; order Passeriformes; family Tyrannidae; genus Platyrinchus; species Platyrinchus mystaceus. Next base: position 50,810,832 of record JAWWLV010000045.1, on the reverse strand, counting down.
TTCCCTCCCACAAATTGCCTCCCTTCTACCCTCAGATCACTGCAACCACAAAATCGCTACTCCACATAAGAGCACTCCTTGAAGCCAGCAGCTGCTGAGCATCCTTGTGTGAAAGCACCAGAGAGGCCAATTCCACTTGTGTTTACCTACCCAGGGCAATGAGCCCTGGCATGGGGAATTTTTTCCACCCTTTCCAACTCTACAGCATGTTATGTAGAAGTGACATCCCTCTGCCCCATCCAGAGACAGGGCTGAAAGGGTGAGGTTCTCCCACTGATTGAACAGCACCTCTTTTCCTTGCCCCTACAGGCTGAGTCCTGTGAGAGTAGAGGAAGTAGAGAGCAAAGGAATGGCATCTCACCGTGAAGCTTAGGACCCGCACAGAAATGGGGCAAGCCAGAAATGGCAGGCAAAAAAGAGCTTATTTTGGATGTGAACAAAGGTGGTCAGGGAAAGAGGGAGCTCGGGCAAAGAACAGCAAGCTGTGGTCTTGCTCCCTCCTACTTGCTAGGGCTGAAGAGAAGGAATTTCTAGATCAGCTCACAAGAGCTTGGGGGAAGAGATCCCAGCACACGTGCATATGGTGTGAGAGAAACAGTTATTTCTTATGAGCACCTTTGGTTGACAGTTGTAAAGGTTGTTTCAGATGCTGAAAAGACAAGAGGGGTAACCTCTTCCAGGCCACCCACCACAGGGAGGGGAGAGCGGGAGAAGCAAAAGCAAGCAGGAGGAGCAAATGACCTGCCTTAGCATCCACCCCTCCCTCCTTTGGAGGGAGCAAGAGGAAGCAAAGAGGGTCTGGGGAAGCTTACGCGCAAGGCAGGAGACCAGCCTCACCCGGCTGGGGCAGCGTCATGCTGTTGGCGTCATCTTCCCCCAGACTGAAGGGTGGATGCACAGCCCACTCCCCCTTCCACCACAGAAAGGCCAGGGAAGGGCATTTCATGCCCTCTCCCCTGAGCAAGTGCAAGTGATGAACATCAGGAGGAAGATCTGGGCCGGAAGCAGACTCCTCTTTTCTTCCCTTTCTCCTGCAGAGCTGAGCAAGCTGGAAGATGCAGGAGAAAGGGAGGGACTAGGACACCTGAAAGCACCCATACAACTGCCAAGGTAGCACCAATAGTCAAAGGAAAGGGGAAGCCAATATGGGGCATATGCTGCATGGGGCACCCCCACCACCCCAGCTTTGTCTCAAGCACCTTCCAGGCATGACACTTCACCTGCCCTTCTTCCCCTCACTCTGGGGGCATCTGGATCAGCAACTGCCATGAAGACAGTAGAGGAGAGGGCAGATCCAGGCCAAGAGCAGAAAGGATGGCAGGATCGTACTCATGGCAAGGGGGAAACATACGAATGGAAGAGACTGCATGCACATTGTGGGAGAAGGTTTGGAGGATGTGGGCAAGGGCTCCAATCCTCTTACATCCTTCCCTCAAGGGTCTGGAGCTCCTCTTCAGTTTTTGTCAAAGATGGAAGGGTAATGAGGAAGAGCAGCACCTTCCTCACCACCTGCACAGGCACACAGACAAATGCTCACCCATCTCTCAGTCCCAAAGGCTCCACTGCCCGTTGGACAACACCACATTCAAGGACAAACAATCACTCCCCAGCCCCACCACAACCCTCCCTGCCTCCTCCCAGCAGCACTAACACCCTGGAAAGGGGGGTGCTCCCACACCCCCACTGACACAATTCTAGCCTCCAGGCAAGGGGAAGTGGGCAGGAGGAAAGGAGGAGGAAGGGTGGCAGTGAGGGCAGAGGGACAGCAAAGGGGAGAAGGAGAGAACTAAGGACAGCCATTCACACCACGACTTCTCGCAGGTAGAGTTCCCCCCACGCCCCTGGAGCGGGGGGACCTGGCTGCTCACTTGCTGCCTCCTCCACCACCACCCGCTGCCACCTTCTCAAAATCCTCTGCGTTGCAGAACTCCTTGATGGTTACGGTGAGGAGGTTGCTGGTGACATCCGTGACCACCACGTTTGAGCAAGGGGACATCTCAGGACGCCAGTCGCCAGCCTCCTGCTCTGGGTCAGAAGAGGAGAGGGACAAGGAGGGGGTCTGCCCCCCGCTGCACCCTCCTGAGGGAGAACGCTTGCTGGTGGCAGCTGACTCGGGTGGGATTGAGAGGTCGAGGACCTCTGACTCACGCCAGTCGGGGATGGCTGGGCTGAGGGTCTCGGGGAGCAGCTTTGGAGGGGAATCATCTGGGTCAGAGGAGGAGTGGGGAGCGGGTGATGGGCAGCCAGAGGAGCTGGAGCTGGGAGCATCATAGGGGGTGGAGCCCATAATGAGCCCACAGGAGGCTGCCTGGGAGCCTTCTGCCTCCCCCTTGCTCTCCAAAGAGGGGGTAGGCGCAGCAGACGGCTTATTGTAGAGGGAAAAGGTGCCAAACTTCATGTGGCGGATCTGGGTGCGGAGGACGCTCTCGCTGAACTTTTTGCTCTTGCCAATGACACGGTTTCGGGACGGGATCTTGGGCCGAGCCAGGCCCCCGGTCCCGTTGGCTGGCTTCCCACCTTTGTCAATGACTTTGAGGTTGAGGATGATGCGGCTGCGTTTGGGCTCACGGGGTTTCACCTTACGGTTGATGATGCGGACGGTCTCCGAGAAGGGGGAGACGGGAGGACGAATGCCAGCACCACCACCCACGCTCCCGCTGTTCTGGGGATCTGGACGGGGCAGGGGGCGCCGGGACATGCGGTGGCATCGCCGGATGTCTTTCTTGAGCCGGTGCACTGCGGCGCTGGAGTGGAGCTTGGGAGAGGAGGTACTAGAACCAGGCTTGACAGAAAAGTGTACATCCCCAATGTGGAGGGCCTCCGCTTGGGCCCGAGCCTGCGGTGGTGGGGAGAAAGAAAACAAACAGGGTCAGAGAGGCAGCCTAGGTGCAGCCAAATCTCAAACCAGGCATTGCTCACCTGAGCCCAAACACTCACCAGTAATGCTGTGTCACATTTATACCCAACATTAATAATAAGCATGGGTACACATCTACAGGCTACTGATAGCTATGGCGCGGCCCCCAGACAGGCACGAGGCAGTGTCTATATCCTTTTCAGGCAGCTAACGTCTCCCTAAACTATGCTCCTGTTGACACATGCTTTCCCCAGGGAGAAACTGCCAATTCCCCACTCGTTTCACAGTTACAGTTAGTGGTCTCCAAGGCCCCCCCAGGTCATCATCGGCAAACGTACACAACCCTACACTGTCAGTCAAACAAGCCAGCATCCTCCTAGACACCAGGGCTGTTAGTGCTGAGTTAGCACTCAAGATTACATACTAGTCCCAACACTGGGGATTGTATCTTGTACAACATAAGTACAAGAGAGGATGAGTAATGCGTTCAGTTTCCTTATTTCTTCCCACAGCCAGAATCATCTCTGGAAAGCATGGTAGAAGGGGGTCTTGAGGAACAAAGATGGAGGCAGGTGAGAGTGGTCTGATGGAGCTGTCTTAGCTAAACATAAGAAATGCAGAGATCTGAAGCTCATTTCTAACTAGGGCCACAAGCAAGTCATTCATCCTTACTGTGCTGTGGGAGCAAGGTCCAATGTTTAAAGCCAGAGATTAGGCCAGATGGAATTCAAGTCATGTTTTAACTGCACCTCCAAAGAAGAGATTGCCTTGTCCCTTTAAACACCACACTTGTTTGAAACCTAGTACTGGACCAGAGCAGGAACAGCACTAGTTCAGCTGCGCTGTGCCAGACCTCCCCAAGAGCCAGGCCAGGGGAACAAGACTGGTGCTTGGAGATAGTTCCAAAACCTGCCCTGGTTCATGCACCAGAGACAGGAACATTTTCTGGCAGCAGGAACAACGGTTTCATTGGTAAGCTGGTGCTGTATGACCTGAAGACCCCGTGGGCATGGAAACCCAGACTGCATCTTACATCACACCCCACCAGAGCACTGTTACTTGTAGAGCTCAGCCTCCCACCCGCACTCTGCTGCTGGCCCAAATAAACCCGCGTCCATATTCCCTCTCAGCAGTGGTGACAGGTAGAAGTCAAACGGGCCTGGAGGGGACAGGAGAGCCCCCCTGTGATTTCCCATTTAGTGAGCAGCTTCCCCCACCTCGTGGGCACAGCAAGAACTGCAGTGCTAGAAGACGACAGCTGCTTTTCCTCCCCAACTTTTCCATCCCGTTGCCCCTTGCACACGCCAAGATCGGGATGGCTTCTTGCCAGCTAAGAGCTTAGCACTCAACTCCATCTCCTTTGTCACCCTGCAGCCTGTGCCTCCTACCAGAGAAACGCCCAGGGAAAAAAATGTGCGTGTAAAGGCAGGGATCTAACAGATCTAAGCAAGGGGCCCAGCCAGCCCCTGCACAAAAAGCTCAAAGCCCTGGCCTCACAGCCTCAGAGCTTTGCTGTTACCAAGTGCCCCACTTCTCCCACCGAGATCCCTATGGGAACTGCAGAAGATCCCAAACGAGCTGAGAATGGAGACGTGAAGACATTTTGTTCCTCTCTGGATAACACTGGATGATCATGGATGACCAAGGACTACTTGTATCCTGGCTTAAAAACAGCTGCAAAAATGAGGCCTCCTTCTCGAGCTGTACATGAAAATACAGACTGAAGGCTCATCCAGACCAGGAACTCTGTGTTAGCCGACTGACAAAGAAACAGGGACAAGCTGACACAACTGCCAAGACAGGCACAGACACTCTCCACATTAACAAACAGGGCTGTTTCCACCTAGCTAGAGGGAAGTGTCCCCAGCACATACAAACCCAAACACATCCTGCTGTAGCAGGAAGCATCCCAGTGTCCAGCTAGTTTCTCTTTGCTCAGCTTTGTGCATTGCTCCATGGCCCAAACTGTTGAGAAAATAATTTGACACAGTTCTTGTTGCAGTCATCCTACAGGCTGGAGCACAGCAGCAGCAGCAGATGAACTCCCAGGGCCACGTACCATCTCTCCCCATCCCATCCCATCTCATCTCATCAATACATAACTTGGAGACACTGCAGACCCTGTCATGAGGTCACAGGCACAGGCTGTGCTTGCTCCCTCTCCTCACACGTCCCTCTGAAGCAGATGGCAGACACAAGGACAAGCTACAGTCTGCTTTCTGACATATCAGCATAGCCTGGATTAACAAATTTCTTCTTCTTTTCCTTCCCCTTCCCCATCACAGCTAGCCCTTCCAGCATTGCTGCTCTTGTGCTTTGGGCTTCTCACCAATTTACCACTGCTCAGGCAAGAGCAAAGTGCAACACAATGATGTCCCGTTCCAAACTGCAAGACAGGAAAGCCAGGCAGAGGGTGCAGACAGATGCATTAGTGAAAATCCTTCATCTACAGCTTCAGTAGATAGACACAGGTATCCCTCAGGGCCTCTCCTGCTGCCAGCACTGCACATCTTTCAGATTAATTCCATAGCCTGTAATCATGCCTTGGAGTGAGTTCTGCCCCCTCTGTGCCATTCTGCTCCAAGTCAAATCTAATTGCCACCTTCCATCAGTACTGCCATCCATCACCCATGGGAAAGAAGGCAGCTTCCCACAAGGGTGAGGGAAGCAGTCACAAACATCCTCAGTTTCCTTGTACACCCCAAAATTCCTCAGCAAAGCTTCCCATCAATCACATTAAATGATGATGCTGGGATGGTCACTGACTGGCCACTTCCACAGTCCTGCTGATTTTACTTTCTCTGCCTGTGCACATTAATCAGCTCTTGTCCTGTTTTGACAGAGAGACTTGTCTTGGTTTTGCCCTTGCACAGCAGCTAGTGCAGAGCCCTGGTGCAGGGCTGGGACTTTTCCAGTGTGCCAGAACCACTAGGTCTCCTTTACTCACTGTGTGTCTGCATTTCCAGTTACTTCTGGGGCACTTCCTCAAGGCTGAAGCTGCTTCGAACTCATGTTTCAGCTGTCTGTGTTTATTGAATTCCAGTTTCAGTAGTCTCCAGGTAGACTGCAAGCAGCATCAATAGCTTTGGCCAGATAATATTGAGGGGATAAGCTGGGACCCAACAGTCCTCCCCAGTGCTACTCTACTATGCCCAGTGACAAGCTTCGGTGCAAGTTCCAAAGAGCAATATGCAAATATTCAGCTTATCTTGAGATTGTTTTTCCAGGTAAGGTTTCAAGAAAAATAGTATCAGATGCTTTATCTAAGACCAACCCCCAGAGTCCTCTCACTTGCAAAGCTCAGTATTCCTACCACAGGATCAGGTTTATTCAGACATCAGCTATGCAAACTCATCCCTTCACTGCAGAGGACAGCACATTTTCTGGGCTCTCCTTCCCCTGCTTCCAACTTTACATTAAGTAACTTGCTACCTCTGGTTTGGAGAAGACTCAGCATTCAGTTTTATCTGTGGGAAGTGCACTTCTCCCTGCTATGGATCCATTTCTCGATCACACTCACAAGCCATATGAGCATAAGGTCTTTGAAAAAACGAACCCATTTAATCCTTTCAGCTGTGTCACCAGTTTTCTACTTGGCTCACAAGTTTTCCAAACGGAAGCTACCTCTCTGGGTTTTGCTCTTTTCACCCGCAGGATGTGCTTGCTGCTGAAGAGGTACTCAGCATGTATACGAAGTAATTCACTTTCTGCTTACAGCTCAGCCTACATCAGGATGCAGCTTCTGGAGGCTTGCTGCAGTGCTCTGTCACGAGAGCATGCCAATTGCTAGGATTGCTTCCCTTCCCCCTCTTCCCTTCTGGGATACCTATCACCTTTATTTATCTTGTACAGCTCTCCCTCATTGCCCCTGGGAACTAGTGTATCTCCCCCATTCCCTACTATTTCTGAATAAATGTCCCTTGAGGGCCAGAAAGCATATTTGTTCATTTATTCCCTTAACACACTGAGGCACACAAGCACATACACGGACACGTGCTTAGAAAGGCCTCTCTTAACTGATCTGTATCAAATCTCTCCAATTTGGAAGGAAAAAAAAAAAACCAAAACAAAGACCATGTAGGGCAAAATGGATTTCTCGTTAATTATTTCAAAATCAAGCCAATTCCAGCAGCGCTGCTGCACCATAGCAGCACAACTCTCTCATAAATTACTGGGTCTGCTTTGTCTTTTATTCTCCACCTGCATTCCCACAGTCCTTGCTCCAAACAGCATTCGCAAGAGCTCCTCTTTCGCCTTTTTGGCTGCCATTCTGCCTTTTTATCACCCTCTTTCTTCTGCAGTCTTCCAAGTGACAAGGCAAAAGCAAGCCAGTTCATAGCACAGTTCTCCCAAGCAACACTGCCATAAAGTTTCCCTCTGGATGGGGAACAAAATGCTACAAAGGGGAACGGTCTGTTTTCAAACCGCTCGGGGATAATTTACAAACAGGGAGGAGATCAAAAGAAACCCAGTTCCAACTTCAGAGTTCAAGAAAGGGCAAAGTGACAGAGCACCACGCTGCTCAGCCTCTTCTTCCCCCACTCTCCCACTAAGAATCTCCTTTACTCTGTTCTCCCTTACTTTTTTCTTCCCATTAACCTTCTCCACCCTTGTCCCCTTAGTATTTATGGCCACCCTGACTAAGGGTCTTTGCCAACCACCCACTGAGCTTGCAGATCGGGCTCTGTCTCTGAACAGCACTTGCTTGACTTTATTAGATGAGTTGGTGAGTTTTGCATTCCGCACAGCAGAGTGCTTAGGGAAAAGCAAAATAAAAAGAGCAAATCGAGCAGGAGAATAAGAGGAAGATCATTACAGCATGTGCTCTATCTTTTTCTAACCTCATACCAGCTTCCATTTTGACCAGCAGTCTAAAGGCCTGTCCTCAAGGGTGACTTCTGCCAGACACCTAAGTGTAAGGTAAGAGCCTTACGTACAGCCCTGCCTGTTTCAGACCAAGGACTCCGCTTCCCACTGCTCAGCACAAGGCTGAAGCATACCAGCAGCCTCCCAAGAATTACAACCTCCCGCCAAGCCTGATCTCAGCTGTGGGAAAGTTTGCCCCTAGTATGCAGAGGATAAAGACCCATTTCCTGCCCAAAACTTCGCAGTTCAAGTTTGCAGGGGTTGCTTTAAACGTTGGCCATCTTGACAGCGATCTTACGAAGTCTGGACTGTAATTTGCCTCTGCAGTCTGATCGAAAGGGCAAGTGTTAGAAACAGGAGCCTGGCTTACAAAGGCAGCAGGTGGCCAAAGATGCAGCTTTTCAAAGCTTTTCCAAAGGCGTGGGCTACTAACCTGCTGGAATGCTTTCTGCAAATCCCTCTGGGTGCCTATCTGCAACTTTTGAGAACTAATCCCAGGATAAACCTAGCCTCAACTGCAAGCTAAAACACCCACACAACCCAAGGGACTGAGTGGTGTACCAGGGCACTTATTTTGATGCCATCCTGAAGACTCAGAAACCTAAGTTTAAGCACTGATACACATGAAAAATCCTAGTGAGCCACCAAGTTGAGGGCAGATTAGTCTACCAAAGCAGTCCTAGGCCAGACTTCTGCTTAAAAATCGTTGCAACCAGATCTAATCTGTTCAGTTAACAGATCAAAAAGAATATTGTTCTAACTGCCAACTCCAAATACTCCCTCTGGGATACAAGAATCAGATTTCTTCCCTTGCTTCCGAAATTCTCACTGGCGAGAGATTCTGCAGCTGAAAGAACTGAAAACACTGTTAGCGAGGCGTGAGGCGGTCCCACTCCTCCCGTATCAGCACCGGTGCGGTGGGGCTGGCAGAGGTCAAACGTGCATCCTCAGTGGGTCAGAAGGGCTGACGAGTGATGCAAACCATCACAGCATCTCTGCCACAACCGCACCTACAGCTGTGTTGATTGTGGTTCGCCTGAATGGAGCGCAAACAAGTTCAGATAGGGCTGGCCGAGATAGAGTTACCTCTTGTTGCCTGGCCTGGGGTGTTATTTTTAGGGAGGATCCGAAATCACAGAGGAACAGCAAGTCAGAGCGTTAACAGTTCCTCCAGCTCTGGTTCCCAGAGGTGCAAACCAAGCAGCAGTGGAAGCGCTCTGCCCTGCCAGCCTCTCCCACAATGTGGCACCAGCCTTCACGAGAGTTAATCTTGCTCCCCATCACGATCCACCTTCTACAAAGTAGTGAGCCAGCTCCACAAACCTACAGGTTTTCATTACTGTTTGAGGAGCTGGCAGAAGGAAGATGTGCCACAGAAACGTGTCACCGATGTGATTCAAAGGATGCTGTTGAATAATTCAGGTTCCAAGTTCAGGGGGGTTTTAAAGGGCAAGGGGAGAAGAGAAGTAATGAGTAGGTTTTGAGTTTGGGGGTTGGTTTTGGTTTTCTAGATGAGTGAAAATGACTTTTCTTTAAAATGAGTAATAAGGTAACGGATTTTGCCATATCGCATTAAGAATCAAAACCAAAAGAAACTGATTACACATAGCATAATCACTTCTCTACAGCTCTGAACAGTGTCAGGTGTTACAAATACCAGTATTTTTTAATTCAGGCAGACAACTATTTTAAGCTGGTGGTTTCCCTTTAAGGTTCCTCTGCATTGTTGGAAATCTAAACACAAGGGTTACATTTAATGCATGACTACCAGAAAGAGAAAAGCCAACTGGTCTGGTTTCCCTGAATATAGCGTAAGAGGTAGTACATATCAGATATGTTTGTAATTCTCAGTCTGCAGATACATAACACTGTTAGTAGAAAAACAGGCAATGAGGAAGGACAGTTTCATCAGCAGGACTTTCCGAGGATTACCAGAGTCCCCTGGGTTTTATGAAGAGCATCGGAATATGCCTGTTCCTGCATTTCTTCAGTGTGCTTCGTTATGTCCTTTCAAAGCAGAAAAGAGGTGACACCCTACCCCTCACTGCTCTTTCCAGTGCTCATGCAGTTAAAAGTACTGTGCTGACTTGAGTAAAGCTCCTACTGCTGCCAGGCAATGGAAAGTATTAACCTGTTTCACAGACGGGGAAACACACACAAAGGCTAAATGACTTGCCCAAAGCCACAGGATGACTTGGTGATAACGATGCCTTACCACAGGGTCCACACTGGCCGTTCCTGGGCTTTATAGCAGAATAAAACCAGGGAAGCTGTGGACTTGCTCATCTGCCTGAACTGTACAAAGCTGTGTTCCTTCTATGCTCATTTGAAGTCTGAGATTGTGACAGTTGGAGAGGAAGACGGGGGAAGAGGGGAATAGAGCAAGGTGTTTTGTCTGTAAACTAATAAATACACAAAGCTCACATAGCAGTCACATAGCTACTGGTGCTTTTAAAATGAGAAAGTAAAAAATACAGGGAGGGCCTGCACTAGGGACTATCTTCCTCGCTCCTCACTGCAAGGAAGCAGAGATGCTATGACAACATCTTCTTGCAGAGATGCTGAGTCTATCAGAGAACTGGAAACTTCAGCTGCCATCCTGTGTAGAGGTGAAACACTCCTCCTCCTCCTCCTCTTCACCCACCCACTCCCCCTGCCCTCCGCAGAAGCAAAACACGCCCGCAGTTTACAGATCAAAACATGAACCCTTCATGAAACTCCCATAGAGCACCTACATCCTGAAACACAATCAGAGGAGTACAAGTGGCAGCGGGATTCCCGCCTCAGCTGCCTGACCGCTCAGCGTGCAGCTAAGTTGCAGGGCATGGGCTAGATGGAACAGGCTGCTGAAGGAAGAGGGAGCAGGGCCGGCTAGCTCTCCACTGCGGCAGCAGAAGGCCGTGAGAGGGAGAGGATATTGGAAAAAGAGACTGCAGCCTCACCATGCACATCTGCGTGTGCTGATCGTCCTGCTGAGGCACCCGTCGCACGCACACTCGCTCTCCCCTCACACGCTTCTGTGCCTCTGCCCACCCTCCCCCTTTCCTGTTGGTTTTCCCCGCGCTCCCAGAGCCAGGCATCAGGCACAAGTCACTTGAAAGTCCAGTCCTTCCAAGGGCATGCACCGGAAAGGTTTGAGAGACATTTGGCTAGGCCCAAGTTATTTAAATAAGAGTTACCTTCAGCAGAAAAGTTTTAGGTTTAGGTCCTCTCTTCTTGGGCCCGTACAGCTCACGTTCTCGTTCCCTTTAGGGAGTCAAATTTGTCAAGAAGTTAAAACTTTTCCCAAAGGAGAAAGAGAAGCATACAAGTTCGATGTAAAATAATAATAATTAAAAAAAAAAAAAAAGATAAAAAAGAAACAAGGAGAGCCTGGACACTCTTTCCCGCTCGCCCACCCAAAGCCAAACCTGCTGCTGCAGCCCCCCCAGCCTGGGGTGGGGGATGAGCACTCACTTCTGCTCGAAGGCAGCGATGAGGCGGGAGTCCAGGATGTTCTCCTCGGGTTCCCAGGTGCTGTACCTGCCGGGGCGGGAGCAGCGGGGGGGGATAAGCGAAGGGGTTAGCGCCCAAATCCCTCCGGAGCCATACAGAGGGACATCCTCCTCCCCACCCCCATCACATTCTGCCCCAGCCAATGCCCCCCACCACCGCAGCCCGGGCGGGATGCACTCACTTGATGGCCCAGCCTTTCCATTTCACCAGGTACTCGATGCGCCCCTGCAACACACGGGGGAAAAAAGGGGGGGGCGTGGGGGGGAGAGATTGTGAGGCGGGGGGCCGGCGGGCGGGCCAGCGGCGCGGCCCAGCAGCGAGGAGCGGGGCGGGGGATCCCGCGGCCCCATTCGGGGCGGCCTCTCACCTTTCGGATGCGGCGCTTGATGATGGACTCGGCGGCGAAGACGCGCTCCCCCACTGCAGACAGCTCCATCTTGCTGCTCCCCCTCAGCGGCGGCGGCGGCGGCGCCCACAGCCCATAATAATCCCGCCCGCCCGCGCGCGCCGCCCCGCCCCCTGCCCGCCGGCCCCGCCCTCTCGTGCCGCCGCCGCTGGCTCGCGCACGCCCGCGCGCCCCCTCCCGCCGCGGCCGCGCGTGACCCCCCCCCAACTGCCCGCGGCG
>JAWWLV010000045.1:50785695-50796394 GCA_035041135.1 Platyrinchus mystaceus | reverse complement strand
CTCTGCAAGCGCAGGTCCAGTTCATACGCAGGCTGTGGTTTCGGCTGGCAGCCTCATGACACATCACAGAAATAAAGAGCAGTTAACGGGCACAGTCAGTGCTGCCCTGGCCCAGGGGAGAAGCCCCCTCACGCCCTGAGATGGGTGGAAGCACGGGAAGGCAGAGGCAGGATGCACGGAGTATCAGTGCAGTTAAGCCCAAGGGCACCAGAATAACTACCCTGTCGGTACGCTCACATCAATTAGTACTTGTAAGGTTAGTTTCTTAAAACCCACGGAAGGAATGCAACTGCCCCCTGCTGCCAGTTGGCAGCTCCGCGGTTTACCCGGAGCTCTTGGCACCACCAGCCAGCAAAAATCGTGTTTAAAGCTGTGCTTCTGCTGTGTGTTCCTCACCTGGCTCTGATCTGCTCCTACCACAGCGATTTCCTGACACTGGATGGCCAGTGAGCCCCAGCCCAAAGTAGTGCTCTGTCTCCCATTGTTACACAACACACACACGGAAAATAAATGGGAAAGTCCCACCGTCTTGGCCAAAGGACCTGGTCCTAGAAGGTAGAGGAAAGATCGTCTGACCCAAGCATAGGACCCCCTGAGAGCTCTGGTTGACCCAGCATTTCTCTTTCATTGTGGCCATGCCCTGGGTTCAGCTCTAAGGCACCTGGAGTACCATCTTAGTGGAATGGTAAGCACAGAATCCCATACTGTGATCCTCTCAATGCCACACAATGGCGCCGGTCCTTTAGTGTCAGCTCAACTTGGCAGGCAGTTGTTTTCCTATGAACCTTGGCTCACAACCAGGTGGGACAGGGAATTGCCAGGTAAATGTTTCTTCTCAGGCTTCCTTGAAGAGCTCAGCTACTTCCCAGAGCAGGATCACTGCAGCAAATAGCAACTACCATTTTCCTTTGCAAATGCCACTGAAAGAGGGCTTGTTGTTTTCTTACCTGTTAAATGATAGCTGGACAGTTAATGTACAAACCCAGCAGTGCTGGTGATGAGAGTCCAGTCCCTCCTCTGTCTTCAGGGCCTTAAAATCCCATTTTCTGGGAGACTGGCCCAAACACCACATTATTCTTTTTTTTAAGAGCAAGGGGAGTATGCATTTGCCCATTGAAGTTGCCTCTCCCGGTGTAAGACAAATTCAGAGTTTACTGAGCCATGGAGCAACCATGACATAGTCCTTTTCCTGGGCAAGAGGAGCTTGGTGTCCCGACACAACCCTTGGCTGTGCGTACTCATCCAGTGCCTGACTCATGCAAAATACCTAAATGTGTCCTAGTGAAGGTGCTGAAACACTGATCTCTGCTTTCCAAGATAAACACTTAGCTCAAGATCAGTCTTCCTTCTCTCTGGGCCACTTTGACTGTCACAGCAACAGTGAACCATGCTGGTTTAGTATATAAAACACACATTTGAGATAAACTCCTCTACAGGAAGCTGTAGTAGGATTTTCATTGCTCTGAAGCCTAGACTAGAAGTGTGGGTGGGCAAGAGAAAATAAGTGGTTTTGTGGTTTGTTTTCTTTAAAAATATTTTTGTGGTTTCAATGAAATTGAGTTGTGTTGTTTCAATTAATTTGAGTTTTGTTGTTTTAGTGAAAGCCTGCTCATCTGTGGACATATGATATGTCTTTGAAAAGCTTTGGCTTCCACATGCTCTACGGAAACTTCTTCAGCTGTTCACTGCTTAAAACTTCCAAAGACTCCCACTCTCATATGTGATCTTCTCCTGGCACTGCCTGCCTCTAAAGCATCCAGCCCTAAAAAGGTTTCTTTCCACAGTGGACTGTTTGCATGTGAAACAGTGTATGTCCCCTGTTCTTTCTGTTGTGAAGGGACCAGAGTGGCAGCTCTCTCTTCCTTCATCCCTGAAGCACTCTGAACATTTTGAAAGACTTAAAAACCAGGTAGGGGGCCAGAGTCTGTTTCACACTTAGCTGAGTGTTCAGCATCTGTGCAGTCGTGACATGACTGGCATTTGTGATCAGATCTCCTGCCTTGGTGCCAGAAGCAGGCTCCCAGCCTTCATGCCAGGACACGTCTGGGTTATGCCCTTGGGATGCAGAACCTGGGAGGTGCTCTCCACACATATTACAGACCTACAATATTAAACTATGCCCTGCCATGCCATTCCGTGTGGGGTAGAGCAGACTAGGCTGGTGGAAAGTGTGTGTTACAGTCCCTCCAGGCCGAAAAGAACACTTAGCTCAGACCCTCTGCTTTCAGGGAAGGGCTCTGACCACACGGCTGCCATTTACACTCATGCTGCGCTCTGCGACAGCACCTTTACAAGAGGGCTCTGCTCTGGTGGGTGCCCGACCTGAGATAATGATGAAGAAAGTAAATGGAGAAGGAGGAATGCACAGCCTTAACTCCTAAGCTCCAGGGAGGGATTGAGCTCTGCCACGTTTTCTTCCTGTTGCCTCAAAGCAGCTCCCTGTCCTGGGTGATAGTTTGTCCTTTGGGATGCCTCCACAGAACACGGTTAGTATTATCTGTCCACAGAACACAGCTAGTAACAGCTAGTAACTGCTACCTAACAGCTGGGTTGCAAGGATCAAATAAGTAATGTTTGAAGCATGGGGAGAGGGACGAAAGGCATTAGAGTAACGAAGTGCCTTAAGGAAGCCTCTGCAACACCTTCGCCTGGTTTCCCTGCACACAGCAGCATCCACGTGGGCTCTGAGCGGCGCTTGCTCATTAGGTGGCACTACAGGCCCAGGATTACACGGGCGAGTTCGGTCTCCAGAGGGCTCCCTTGTGTCTGGGCAGGGCTTTGTAGGCTCGGACGCTTCATTGCCCTGTTTGCATATATTTTTCCTGGAGAAACCTTCTGTCCTGACAAATAGTGGAAGAACACAGACTTGATATTGCAAATGCAAAGCAACCGCAATCGAGACTTTCAATAGAGCTGCCCAGGATTGAAGTCTCCAGGAACTGCACAGGAGTTGCTTGGGGTAAATCCCATACTAAGGACCTGCAGCCCACATGTTTGCCCTGGTTGCACCAAGGCAAGTGCAAAGGGGCTGCTGCTTTCCCCTGAACTGGGAGACAGCAGAGCCAGTCCTCTCAAAGACCTTATCCTTTCTCCAGTGGCCTGTGGAGAGGCCTCAAAGGCTGCTGGTGATCCAGAGACACAAGCTCCTCAAGGAGAGGGCACCATGCCACTGTGCCTATGCCTCCTGCTTCTGCTGCAAGGTTGGCAGTGGTGCCTGGCACCTGCCCTGGGTTCTGGAGCCTCCTGTGGTTTTGAGTAGAAGATACCCAACACATCTCAGGTTGTGCCTCTTCCACTGAAACATCCTGACGTGAAATGGGATTCGGAAAGTGCCTGTGTTCTCTTACAGCCTCCCGGCCACCTTCTTCCTCACCTTGATTTCCTCGGCACATGGAAACCATGTCCCTGGTTAAATGTTTACACAAGTTTTCAAAGCCAGGGAGTGTGTGGGCAAGATGTGGGAGTGCTTCCCTTAAATGATTTGGTTTGAGGTGTTTTAACTCCCTCCTCCCATGCTGCCAGTTATTCCCAGCCTGGCACAGTCTTGGCTCTACTAAGGCACACCTGACTTGGCTGACAGCTGACACAGCTATTCCCATCCCAGTGCTCCACTAGAGCTGAGCCTGGGCTCCTCCATCCCAGCTGGCAGCTTAGTCATTCTCCAGCCCCGGGTCAGTAACCTGCAGTCTACTCAGTGCCCCTCTGTCTGAAGCTGAAAGATAAATGCCCTTGAAATCTGAAGTAACCAAGATAATTTTATTTTGAACAGGAAAATGGACTGCTTTTCCCCCTTATCTAATTGATTAGGAATGTCAAATATTCTTTTCTTTACACTGTGCATGCCTCTTACTTATGTAGGAAGCAGCTGGTCTAGGGATTGAGCCAAACACTTTTTTTAACTAGAAAAAATTGAGCTTTCTTTTGGGACTGGGAGGGGATGTCACTGTATTTCATCGTGACTTGACAGATAGAATCCATCTCTGCTTTTCCCTCTGAGTCCTGACATGTCTCTTGGAAATGCTTGCTGTGTCCCTGCTTCAAAGAAAACTGCAGGTGTCTAGGAGAAGGGGGCAAGGAGGGATTGCTGGGACAGTCAGGCCAGTGGGATGTTCACAGCTCCAGAAGCTCAGGAGCTCAGTCTGCACACCCAAAGGACAAAAGAAAAAAAAAACTTGGCTTTTGTCTGGGTGGATTTTTGTCTACTTCTATTTGTGCACATTGCTGAGCAGTACTAGATGCAGCAGTTACTATCTAGAGAATGATATTAGCTTTGCACCCCCGTGACTCTCTAATTCCTTTCTGTAATGGGCTTAAAACAGAGTGCATGTTCCCGTTTTTCTCAGTAGGCAGTTACACTTCCCATATGAAATTATACTGCATTTCAGAAAAACTTTTCTTAGGAAGAAGCTGAAATTGCAGTGCAGTTAGATGTGTTGCTGAGGAAAACTGTTGTTTCAACATGACTGACAGCACTTTCTACTTGCAAAACCCAACAAAAAGATGGTTCTTGGTACAATTTGGCCAAATGGAGAATTGAACCCCCTTAAAAGATGTAAGACTCTGTAGAGTCATTGTAATACCTGGAAGTTCATGTCAGGAAAGTTACCAATGAGTAGAATCATTTTGTAGGATAAACTTGTAAAAAATAAAGAAAAAATAGACAACCAACATTATAAATGTCACCATAAAGCTATCACTATGGATGTGTCTCATCCCAAAGCAGACTGCTGCAGCTCTGCATGACCATGGCCAGTGGATTCCATAGAATCCTAGAATGGTTTGGGTTGGAAGGGATCTTTAAAGATCATCCAGTCCAATACCCCCTGCAATGAGCAGGGAAATTTTCAACTAGATCAGGCTGCTCAGAGAACTGCCCAACCAGATCTTTAATTTTTCCAGGGATAGGGCATTTTCCACCTTTCTAGCCAACCTGTGCCAGTGTTTCACCAACTTCACTGTAAAAAAGTTCTTATATCTAACCTAAATCGATCTTCTTTTAGTGCTGGCCGTGAGTATTTTGCTGCAAAGGAACGTTCAAAAGAAATGGTAATGAAAACATTAAGTAGTAATGTATCTCCAGTAACAGTTTGTTCATCAAAGGTCAGAGCAGCAATGGGTCATGCATTGGTAGATCATTGAACTAGTGGGGGTGGCATCATCGGCAGGAGGTTTATACCTGAGTGAAGGGAGCTGGGAGATACCAAACAAATGGGGTAGTGTCTTACATCGCCTTTTAAAAATGTTCATATGACTTCTCATCACTCAGCCATGGCTGATGTCACCACCATTGCTTCCCACTTCTGTGATACAGATCAGCTTGGCAGATTTTCATCACACATCCCAGATGTGTACCTGTGCAAGTCGGGGAGAAAATAGAGCTGGAAATGGACTTTCCCAATTGAAATAGCACATTCCCTCCAACAGATTGCTATGGGAAGTGGTCATTCTGATAGTCACTTTGAAAATACCTCGGTCTGGTGAGTTGGCATGCCACTGATACAGCCTTTAACAGGCTCACAAGAGAGGTGTCCCACGACCAGTCAAGCCCACCACTTATCTACACAGGCCTCAAGCTTAAGTCCTGAAGAACACTAAAAATGGTTTGAAGAGCACATTCACAGCCTGACCTGAATATTCCCCTTTTTTATTGTAGTTGTCTGGTGTTTTCAAGAGCCATTTCAAAGATGAACTCAAGGTTTTCATTAGGGCTATGGCCAGAATGACACTCTGTGCCTCAAACCTGAATATTCAGCAGTAACTGAGCTGATGAACACTGCTGCTCAATGGTCCTGTGGGGACTAGGCAGCTGAAAAGGCTTGACTTCAGCTGGTCTTCACCTGGCAGAAAACACTGGGAGTTGTTTCATCAGCTAGACAAACAACCTCCAGCATCTGCTCCCTTACAAGGGGCGGCCAAGCAACAAACATTTTCCTGGATCAAAGTTTCCACCAAGTTCTCACTGGCAGGAGGGAGATCTGCCAGCAGTGCTGCTCTTCATCACCGAGACCTGGTGTCCAGGAGCTGACTTGGACACAGAGGCAAATATGGGCAACCTGGTTGCTCTCACCAGACATGAGGACACCTATACACAGTAATTCAGGCTCAGTGTTTGGGTTTGTCTTTTCCAGGTTTTCACTTGTGTTATCAGGAACTGGTGAATTGCCAAAGGCTTGGCACTGATAAAAACAAGTGCCATGCCAGATCCAGGGAAAACCCCACACTCAGAAGCAAGTTGCTTGCTCTAGCAGTTCTTTCCTATGTGTTTCAAGGTCCCCGAGGGACATATTCTTTGATAGTACTGTTGGAGGACAAGGCATACTGTTGCATGTTGAGCAAGATGGATTTTGCTGAGACAGTGGTTCCCATGATCAAGCTCAAGCACTAACTGTAGCTGTTAAATCAAGAGAGGACCTGTGTTCCTGGACTTGCTGCTGCTTGTCATACACCGGTACATTGTTCTCCTGAGGTGGGATTCACTGTTCTTGGTGTTTGCCAGCTAAAAATTAAGAACCTTAAATTGAGCTGACTGAAAATGAAGCAGTCAAACACTGGCAGCCCTTGTCTTCTCTAGACAAAAGAGAGTGTTGAGCACTGCCACAGCATGACTCATCCCAAACTTAAAAAAATTAATCCAGGGCATTGAGTTCTTCCCTGGACATGCCCATTTCGCTCTGTCAACTGTTGAGACAAATGAGACATCTGGCTGAGATTTCAGAGCCAATGTTTGGACATCTGTTGTGAGGTGAATCTCACCGTTGTCCACCACACATGAACAGGTTTGGGAACGCATGGAGGACACAGCAAACATAGAAGGAATACAAACACTCAGCCTTCTGCAGGGTTGCTGTGTTCCAGCTCTGCTTTAATTTTTTTTCTCATCTCCCTCTAATCCATCTCCAGTACCAATTTTACATGGTTAACTTTACTCAGAAACCATCTTTCACTGATCAAGAGGTTACTCTGACTGCTGATGTGACAACACATACACCCTGTAGCAGGGGACAGGCTCATCTTCTGGCTGGGAGAAGAACAGACCAAAACAGTGCCAAGAAGATCTCACTTTCACAAGGCATTTATTATTACCCAGCACACAAATCCATCGCCCCAAGGCAGGAACTGACTTTTGAGCCCAGACAATGCAGGTAGGTGGGACTTTGGATGTCTTTTCTGGATTGGAACGCCAGTGCACAAAGTCAATCCTTGAAACAAATGAGTTTGCTCAACTTCGGGCGTCAGTGGACAAGTACTTAGACCTGCCATCTGCTGCTCCACTGCAGTTTCTGCCCCTCTTCCCTTGTGCCAGGGACAGGGCTGGCCAGTTGTGTGACCTAGTGACTGAGCATTGAGCCTTGTCAGGAACAGAGACCTGCTGTGTCTGTGAGCACCCAAGAACCACTAGGTCCATTTTTCCCAGCAGCCTGTGTCCTCACATAAGAAAGTAGAACTCTGGGGAGACAAGTACACAGCTGAAGTGATGTCATTTTGTGTACAGAGGCCTCACTTTGCTTTAAAGAGGGACAACTCCTTTCTTTCTTGCACCTGCTATTTAATCAGAAATCCCAGTAATTCTCAGATAAAGAGATATGGATCTGATCATCCCCTTGGAGACTGTTGATTGACACTGCCAACAAATGAGAGGCGTGGTATCACAGATGTTGAATTCTCAGGAAAGAAGTTAAAATAAACAAAACCAGTTTTACTTGGATTTCTCTGCAGCACAGACATTTAAATACAGCCAGTTGGATGCCAGTGACACTGTCACTGGGAAGAGAAATCCTGAAGGAAATAAAACTGAGCACAAGCCAAATGGGAACTGAAGAGTCAAGGTGCAAGTAACAGGGGTTCCCCTTATCCCAGTCTGGAAGCCTGGCCAGAAATGTCATAAAACCATTCATCCCACACATATTGTAATTGTTTTCTTATTCTGTTACATTTAATATGTCAATAAATGGGCATATATGATGTGGCTGCTGTGATTAGTTTGTGTGGATGTTTTCATAGCTTGAGTATGGCTACACTATGGCAGTGGCTTGGGATAGCTACCTCGCTTACCTTGAAGAGACATTATCCTGCAAAGCGGCTAACCCTGGATCATGCCAGTGGGTGGGACAGGTCAGGAGAAGCACTGAAGAGCCCCCTGCTTCCCACACAAAAGCTGGGGGGCAGCCCAACTGCAGGGCCCTCACTCCTCCATGGTGCTGGGAACAGGCGATTCATGGCAGTGGGGAAGAGCAGCAGCCCTGAAGTGCCAATGCTCCCGGGAGCCAATTGCGCTGACCGACCCCCACACAACGGGGGAGGAAAACAAAAACCAGACCAGGAGGGCCTTGTTGTGAGAAGGAAGTATTATTTAACGTGCATTGTGTTGGGAAAGGAAAACAAGGGTCCTGGCAATGGGCCAGGTCCATTGGCCTTATTTTTTTTTTTTTCTCTTTTCTATTCTTCTGGGCAATTGTTCTAGTGAGGCCAATTTTTTTTTTGTTGTTTTTTGCTTTGTTTTGTTTTCATTGGTGTTTTCGGAGTTGACAATGCACGGGGTAATTTCTCAGTGCTTTTCCTGTGTTTTGGCACAGGGACTGCCCAAACACTTGGCCGTCCTTCCTGTGGCAGAGGTGCCACTGCCACGGCCACCACCGGCACCAGCACTGGTGCATGGGTTGCATCACCAGGAGAGCAGGGGCTTCTCGACTGCCCCAGAGCTGGGGGGGCAGGAGGGAAAGGCAGGAGTTCGGGCAGCGAGGTGAGTCAGTGTGGAAAAGCAGCACACATTTCTGCAGGGTGACTCACCAACCCTTAGGAAGAAAAAAAATAATGAAAAAAAATTCCAGCCAAATTCTTTCATAGAGGTAAACAAGGTCACACAGCGCGGCGAGATCCTGTTTACCTGAGACAGGACGTCTTTGCAGAGTCCGTGCTGGAAGTGGGGACATGTTGACATGACTCAGAGTGGCCAAGGCAGGGAGATGGGGCTGGGGGCACCTCTCAGCCTGAGGGCCTTGACGTCATTGCGGCAAGGAGGGGGCAAAACTTCACAATGAGGCTGGATACTCTGCTCTGTAGAGGCTCTCTGCACTGCCCTGTAGCCCTTCCAGGAGGGAGAGCTGAAGGCAAGGGACCACCGGGCGATGGCAGGGCTGTGGCAGCACTCAGTGCTCACCTCCAGCCTCTTCATGCTGGTGGCCCTGGAAGCTCCAACCCACTGCTGCCCACCTGCCCTTACCCCGTCTTGAATGGGTGCTTTCCCTGCGGCCCCACGAGGAAGTCCCGGTGGCCACATGGTTAATTAGAGCCCATTCCAGACGCTGACTGAGTGTTTTTTCCTGATAACAAGACGTGTGTGAGTGTATGTCGCTTGGGTGAATATCCTGTTCTTGCGACGGGCCGGAGAAGCGGGGGGCAGCTGGCGGGGGATGGGGGACGGACTGGGACAGGACACAGGGCAGTGTGCCGGAATTTCACATTCCTGGCATTCCTGTCTTGGCCTGTGACTGCAAAACAGCCCTGCAGGGAGGACAGAGTACCCACGGATGGCTACCCTGGCCATTTGCACACTCATGCTTTGCCTCCGTCGCTGCCTCCGTGGTAACAACGACTGTGGTGTCAGGGCAAAGGGTCCGCCTGTGCCACCCCTCTGCAGCCACCAGGTCCCCAGATGGAAGCAGCCTGGCCCACTCTCTGTCACTTCTTTCCCTGATGGTCCTGGCCACTTTTCCAGCACCTCTCCCTCAGTTTGACCTTCCTGGCAGTGTTCTGAGAGTGTCTTTTCTGGCACAGCCCCCATGCTCTAGCCCTGCAGCAGGGCACGCTGGCGTGAACCTGCGTTGGGAGGTCGGGGGCACCTGCTGTGGGATGAAAGGCTGTACAGCCTCATGGAGTCCCTGTGTCCTGCCCTTGGCTACCCTGGCCAACCTCTGCGAGGACTTTGTGCTCAGGTCTCGCAGTCTGGGGTTTCACTGGATGAGAAAACCCCACTCCCTTCCCTACTGGGGTGTGTGCATGGGGAGGACAGGGATATACAGGAGTAGAAGTTACCCTGGTCTGAGAAGTTGAATTCAGCTCACAATAAGCTTGTTTAGGCTGCTCTTTCCTCTTCCACAATCCTGGACCCATCAGCCAGACTGGACTTCTTCCTGGGTCCAGACAAGTGAAGGATGCTTGACATTTCCCCCAGTTCCAAGCAGCTGTTGGGAATCAGCAGGGTGATAGAGGACCCCACAGGACACCCTCCTTATCTCAGCATTGCTTCAGCTCTTGGGTGTGCAAGAAAATACCCACAGCCCTGCTTTACTCCCAAAGAAAGCACAGAGGGTGTCACTCAGCTGGCTACTTGGACCTGCTCCCAGCTCCTCCACACTTGCAGAGGTGAGCAAGGATCTGCAACCCAGATATTTCAAGAGATGCAGTGAGAGGAGCTCTTTTCTTTTTTTTTTTTTACTTTTTTTCACTGACACACCAAACCAAACAGGGCCAATGATGACCCTTGGCCAAAGCTATGTCATGATGATTTTGTCTCACAGTCAAATCACAATCTTCAGGTCTTGCACAACCAGGTACTTGGAAAAAATAAAGATTTCTTTCTTCCTTTAAAGCACACCCCTGTTCCACCTTCTCCAGCTTCCCACTTGTCGGAGGAAACAGCAGGTCTGCTGTTAATCTAACACTGACAAAGTAGTTGATGTTAACCAGAATGCAGTCTGCC
>JAWWLV010000045.1:50660336-50785567 GCA_035041135.1 Platyrinchus mystaceus | reverse complement strand
TAAAGTGATCTGTGTGTGTGCTGTAACTTGACTCTTCTGTTAACCCTGTGTCGCATCTGGCCGCCTCTACCGCGACACCCACTTTACCCTTTCACAACCTTCTGTGGCTTGGTAACTTTCTCAATGAAATAGGCACATGTCATAGCCTCACTGACAGCTTAAAAAGAAGGAAAAGAAGACTCCCTGACCCCCATCACCAGCTGCACACACGTGTCGTTGGAAGGGGAAGGAACCAGGAGGAAAGAGGACAGTGCCTCTGGTCACATGCAAAATGCTATTTTTGAGGAATTGAAAGCATGTTATGTCTGCAAGATTGCAAAAAAAACCCAACCAAGGATGCTTCTCCATTTTAGGAAGTGGCCAGTGCAGCCATGCTGAGGCCTGGGCAGGCTTGTGGGAAGCTCTCACGGGAATCCTGGTGACAGACCTCCCTGCAGCCTTGGGGAGAAAATTTGGGCATGCTGGGTGTAGTTTCCACCCATGACTGAGTGTACAGGAGAGATCTCAGCTTCATCCCGGCTCCTGATGCCTTTGTCCTGGCAATGACGGGGTGAGGATCTGGTGAGGCTTGGGATTTGCTTGTTGCTTGGTTGGGGGATGGCCACAAGCCATTGTGATTTTAGTAGATCTGTGTGTTGCTTTGCTGTATTGCTGCTGGGGGAACACCACAAGACTGGGTCAGGGTGTCTTTAGGACTGCAGACAGCACCAGCTAAACTGCCTGGGCTCTGCATGGAGGGGAGTTTGGACAACACCCGGACAAGTGTCTTACAAACACATCTGGGTCTGTAGGAGAAAAGTTGTCAAGGTCTGACAATAGCTGGCAAAGCCTGTCCCATCACAAGATTGCTTGGGAAGGGGCATGCATGAGTCTGCACTGCCCAGAGAAAAGGTTCAAAGACCAGGAGCTCATTCTGACACATAAAGTTCCAGTTGCTCAAGGACTTCAGCCCTGCCCAGGGCTCCCAAGCAACCTTGGGAATGGGAAAACCCCATCAGGGATTCACTGGACTCCCAGAGGTTTACAGCCTAAATGACTAAACCTATTAGGTCACTCAAATGATCTGCTTCCTTTTATGGTCAAAATCAAGTGTCAGAATCACAGGTTTCCTCTTTCCTTAGAACTGGGTTTTAGTACCACAATTCAGAGGATGCAGTGCTAAAATTAAGTGTCTGAAAGCACATGCATAGTGTTGCAATCTTTCTGCCTTGCCTGCTGGTCTGTGTAATGCATGAGTTGGGCAACAAACAATAGAGGTTGGAAATAGCCAGGACGGAGATTTCCTCTTTCAATTGCAGAATTGTTTCCTTGACTGGTGCGTGCATAAGCCAGATGGCAAAATGCTTGCCCCGACCAAGTTTCCTGGCAAGCAGGAGGGGTCTTTGGGTGAGGGGTGGAAAGGAGTGAAAGAAAAAGTTCCCAAAAAGCAAATCCTTCCTTTAGGCTTACCTTCACCCTCCTACTCCTTTACAAGTTCCCTTTGTCTCTCAGTAACTGGTTCTGGCACCTCCTTACAAACTTCTCAGGTCCTTTTTCAAACCTGTGGATGGGAGCTATCGGCACCCCGTACTAGTGATGGAGACCTGAGATGCAGATGCCCATATCCAAGCACCTCTGCTAATTGCCAAAACCTGGCACTGTGACCTCTCCCATCCACATACATACCCCAGCAACACATACCACAGGGAGCTGGGCCTTACCAGTACTGAGGAGCAGCAGAGTTTGTTCTCTCAAATTCAAGGACTGCAGTGACCACCTCCTTCAGCCCACAGAAGTCCCAGATGGTGCCTGCTCCAGCCAAGCAGGCACCCGGTTCTCTCAAGGCTCTTGTTTCCCTCCACTCCAATTCAATAAAGACTCATCACATTTGAGGTTCGGGACCCACCTGCCTTACCCACAGCTCACACTTGTGACACTGTGGCTTTGTGGCCATCAGTGCCCCAAATGCCAGGGACTTTGCCAGCAGCGATGACATCCTTCCCCAGCTGTACCGCAGTGGGCACAGCAGCACCGTGCCAGCTCCCAGTGTTTACTGCCTGAGGGCCTCCACTTCTTGGATGGGTGTTCAATGCACCCAGATTCTTTAGAGGATTTTTTAATCCAAGCTCATAAATATTCACGTTTTCCAGCTAGGAAAAAATAATCCCCTGTTGCTGGCTATCCTTCCTTAGAGATTGGAGGTGTAAGGCAGCAGGAAGTCTCCAAGCTCCCAATGCTACTCCTTCACCCATCCACCCCAAACCAGCTCTCTCCCCAAAAGGAGAAGCTCCTTAACCCAAACCACTCCAACCGGCTAACCTCTTGCTTGGAAAAAACCCACACAGGATGAACTTGCAATGAAACATCCCACTTTCTAGGTTAGAGCAGGGAGGGAAGGGAACAGGGTTCAGCCCTGGGTTTGGGGGTTGCACCTGGCTCTGCATCTGTGTTCAAAGTGGGAAACTAGAGCAGATTTTCTGTCCCACATGGTAGCAGCATCTGTCTGCTCCTTCCTGGCCATGAGCTTTGAAACTATCTACAAGACCTGAGTAAATAAATAAGTACAACAATAGGTCACAGCATACCCAGTGGGAATATCCATGGAAAAGGGAAAATACGTATCATGGGGAAAAAACTACAAATCCTGTTCAGCTGCTCCTTTCTGTTTCATTTAATGCACTTGAAGGGGGCCATGCTGGGAAAATGCTTTATTCAATTACTGGGTTGTTCATACCTGCCTCAGCAGAGCCAGGAGAGCCTCATCCCAGCCAAACCTGAATGCAAAGAATTCCCATTTTAATCCTTTTGCAACCATCTGATGCAGCCAGTGGGATGCTCTGATGTGTAAAGCATGCCCCACTCCTCCCAAGGGACAAACCTCCATCACTGGCTTTCACCTTGCTGCAGCAGGCACTGGTCCTGCCTGTCACAGATCAAGAACTTCTTCTGGATTTCCTTCTGGAAGTGAGCTGCCCGTCACCCAGCCTGGGATGCTCCAAAGCAAGGTTCTTTGTGAACAAGAGGTTTGCTCCTGCTTCACTCCATTGGCCAGCAGTGCCTCAAACTTTCCAGGGCAAGGCTATGCTGTGATTGTGGTGTTTTGTCCATGGCTACCAGGTTTATGGGACACCAGGGAGACCCCCTTTTCCTCCCATCCCTCTCCCAGTGCAAACATTTTGTTTTCCTTCTTAATTAATGGAAAAAATTCCTGAACCTGTCAGAGGGAAGGAAGGTCTTTTCTCTCTCTCTCTCTCTCTCTCTCTCTCTCTCTCTCTCTCTCTCATTCTCTCTCTCTCTCTGTGTCTCTCTAGGTTAATTACTGAAATACAAACAATATCCATGGTCATGGTGAAACATTTTTTCCACCTAAATAATACCTCTGCAGATTTTAAAGGTGCAAGACCCTTTGCACAGCCCACCCCCTCCTCGTCATGAGAGATACCCAGGAAGCATTGCCCAGGCAGAAATGCAGGCACTTCCCAGACTTTTCTCACAGACATCAAGCCAGTGTGTGCAGGGTCACGGCAACCCCCCCCCTCTCCTTCCCATCCCTCTTTCCTTTCTGGGAGCAGCTAACACCACAGCATTCCCAAATGTCAGCTCTCCTGAGCACCCTTCCAACCTGCCAATATCCATGGAGCCTGCTGACATGCCCAGCCAAAGCCTGGGGAGTGCTGAAATCCCCTCCATGGAGATGGCTATCCCCAGGTCTTCCTCTGCACTCGTCTGCATACTCTTGGCTGAGCTGTGCTGCCCCTGTGCAGCCCTGCCTGCGCTCAGGGGTCCCTGGCCCCTGCCCACTGTAGGAGAAAGAGAACATCTTGCCTGCCATACACACTGCAGAGCACCTCCTTACAGCTCCCTGCCTAATTTGGGCAGCCAAAGCACTCGTGTGGGTGTGTGGCGTGATTCATATATGACCCCATGCATGTAAACTGGGCTGTCTGTGTGCCAGGCCCTCATGGGGCAACATCCAACGTCGCTGTGGGAGAAGATCACTTGCAGGACATCCAGAGCCCTCTGGCCAGCCACCTTCTGGGTGCCCTGGGCTGCCACTGGGAGTGCAGGTGTGGGAGCTTCTTTCTGGAAGCACACATTGCTTCAGTTGTCAGCGCTTTTCTTCCACTGACCTCATTTACTTTTGACTCTGATGTCATCGCTCACAGCCAGCTCTGCGCTGTAGAGACCAGCAGTAGCTGACACCATCTCCTCTGCTGTTCCCTGGCTCTGTGCTGAGATTCCTACTGAAAAATAGTTTCTCTTCATGAAGAAAACAGCCAAGCAAGGCCTGGATTTGGGGACCAGAGCTCGCCTTCACCGACTGCATCAGCCAGCGGTGGCCAGGGCCAAAGGTTGGGGCATTTGGGAACTTGGGACTTTCCAAAGCTGCTGGGGCAAGACCTATGGCCGAGCTGCTTGCCTGGCATTTCTGCAGCATCCATTGAATTTTTGCAGCATGTGCAAAAAAAAGTTCACAGCAAACATTTTGAAATGTGATTTGACTGTCAAACCACAAACCTCCCCGCTGCCCAGGTCCCTGCTGTGTTTGGGCTGCTGCTTAATCCCTTGCAAACAGCTTTATTGAGATAGTAATAAAAAAGTAATAAAAAAGGCAGGATTGCTTCCCTTGGGGCTGCCTTTACTCCAGCCCTTGCTGTGAATCCAAGGCAGTCCATCATGCCAGAGAATCTCATTTGGTCTCTGCCTGGCTGGGGTAGGAAAAATGGTAGGTGAGCCCTGCCATCATTTTATATTTTCATATCTTTGCTCTCCTGGCTCTTCTGCCAAGAGCCCCACGGATCCACTGCTGTGACTGTTAATTCCTTGCTTTAACCCACTTGTCTGCACTACCTGCAGGCACACCCCAGCATTTGGGGTTCCCTTCAGTTCACACACTCTTAGCACTCAATGTTTGGGAGGCTCTATTGTTCCTTTAACCTTGTGAAGAAATCCACAAACAGCTGAAGCTGCCTGGCTTCTTCACAATGTCTTTTAAGATGGGAAATTCCCAAGCCTGCAACAAGTTCACTTGGTCACGGGCAGATCAGAGTTCAGGGAGGGGCAGCACCATTTGGTCACGGGCTGTGTGAAGGAGAGTGGGGAACAGCTGCATGCTCTGGAAATGGTTTTTTATTGTGGTTTTTCTTTTTTTTCCTAAATAGCTTTTAATGATTCATATTTTCCTCCTTCTTTGTACCTGCTTTTCCCTTGGCACAGCTACCTTCTCCACCCCCCAGGGCCCACCAGATACTGGTGCATAGACAGTGAGATGGGGCCACCCTCCAACACACCCCTATTCCACCCTGGGATAAAGAGGGGTGTCAGTGGTTTCCACTGAGCCCCCTCCAGCCATGTCTGGAGTGTGGGCAGGTCGGGCAGCAGGGCAGGGTGGCCATTGAGGGGGGGGCACAGCTTATGAAAAGGAGGTACGAGCTGAGCACAGGAAGGAGAATGCCTGTGTGGGCTTCATTTCACGTGGCTGGACTGGAGAAGGCTCTTCCTTAGAGCCACAGCCAGGCCTGGAGGTGAGATTAAGCAGTTTGTATTCCTGGACACCAATAAAACCGGCAGTCAAGGGTTTTCCCGGGCCTGGTGAGGAAACTCTTGCAAACTGATTTTTCACTGCATTTAGCTGTGCGACAGCTTTACTGTTGCAA
Organism: Platyrinchus mystaceus; assembly: GCA_035041135.1. Classification (NCBI taxonomy): domain Eukaryota; kingdom Metazoa; phylum Chordata; class Aves; order Passeriformes; family Tyrannidae; genus Platyrinchus; species Platyrinchus mystaceus. Next base: position 50,779,931 of record JAWWLV010000045.1, on the reverse strand, counting down.
ACTTGATGATAAAAACCCCAAAGTCTGGCTTTAAAACTCTTTGCACCTGAACAGCCTTGTTCTGCCCCTGATTGCTGCTTTTGGGAGCCATGCTATCACAGGAGCATCTATTGCCGAAGCCTCCCTCCACTACCTGGAAGGCTGCATGCGTTTCTTCCATCAAAAGATGAACATCCTGTTGAATGACATATCCCGAGAATGGGCCTTTAAGTGAAGTAGCAGTTGAGCAATTAAATCAAGGAGACCTGCCAAGACTCCCCAGCTCCTCTGAGATCACCTGTAACACTGAGTGCACCAAGCTGGCATCCCCACACCGAGATGCTTTCCGGCAGTGTGCTGCAGCCCTCCCAGGGTTTATATCCTGAGCTTGGCTTTGCAGGGTGGATGCAAACCACCGGCTCCAGCCTTGAGAAGTGGCGCAGGTGTTCTCCTTCCCACCCCGTGCTGACCTGTGTGGAAAGCAAACGGCGTCCAACCTTGCACCTAAGGGAGCAGCTGATCACGCGGCGCCGTGTGCCGTGGAGGTGTCGGCTCCAGGCACCCGGGCCCGCAGCATCTCTCAGCACTGATTAATTTCAAGCTGTTAAAAGCAGAGATGCGAGCTCGCAGATGGGGTTGCACAGGGGCTGCCTTGGTGTGCTGGACCCTTGGGATGCCAACTCCTTCCTCCCACTCCTGGTATAGGATGATGGACCCATGCTTTCTGTGCCTTATACCCTTCTTTGCACCCTTTGCTTCCCAAATTCCCTGCTGATAGACCCTCAAGCACAAAGAAGTCTCATGCCAAAAATCTATCTTTTTACCAGATTATCCTAAGGAAATCAGAGTGGGGATGTGATTACTAGCCTCATTGTGATTTTGCCTCTTCTTTCCATCCTTGGGGGCAGATAAAGCTCACTCCCACTCCAACTCCCTTTGGAGGATCAGGGAAAACATCTCATAACCCCAAAATGGTCTATGTCCAGCAGGGTGCACACCTGGGAGTGCTGGGCTTGCCCTTTAAGGACAGCCTGGAGCAATCCTACACACTGAGGTCCCTGGGTTCACCTTCTTCAGCACAAGTCCCCACTTGGGTCTACGTTCCTCATAGCTGAGCCATGGGCTAGGGGTGCTGAGGGGACCCCAATATTGAGGCACAGGGCAGCAGCTGCCTTCACTCCTCACAGGCTCGCATCCAAGTGCCAGATATGTGATACCTCCCTTGCTGGGAGGAAAGGGAAACGAAGCGGCCTTTCCGACCGAGGGAAGGACCGCTGTTGTCTAGACAAGGTGACTAAGGAGGGAAGGGGCTGACTGTTTGTACAGCTTTGGGGAGTGTAAACAGTGCCGACTGTCCCAAGCCCTTCAAAGCAGAGGAATCCGGAGATAGGATGAAAGCACAGGGAAATTCTGGCTGTGTGTCCAAGCAGAGCAGCTAAGAAGAAGGGCACCTCTTTGAGACAAAATCCCCAGCACCTGAGTCATTTCAAACCAGCCCAAGTGAGGAAGGAGGAGCGCAGCACAGCCAGCTGTGGGCAGGGCTGTGCATAGGCTCTCAGGACTTTCCCAGCTTTGGTTGCTTCTCTCTGCAATCTCAGAACAAGTGTCCTGAAAAGGAAACTGGAGGCCCTGGGAATCCTGCTGTGCTCTGCGGTGAGCTGGTTTGGCCTCTGCTTTTCATTTAGCTCACAAAAGAAAGAGAAAATGCTGTTTGAGAGGTGGTTTCCTTTTTTCTTTTTTTTTTCTTTTTTTTTCTCTTTTTTTACAACTTTAAATACAGTACTGAGTATAAATTAATCTTACATTAAAAAAGGCAAAAAAATTAAAATAAAACATCTTTACAAACCAAAAGAAATTACTTTGGAACAGCAAAACAAAGTATCTTAAGACTTGAGGGTTTGGGGATAGAGGGAGGGAGAAATGTGCCACCTTGGCAGTGGTACAAGAAGTGCTCTGGGCTTGCAGGAGGTGGGGACTGGGTTCCTCCATAACCTGTAACAGCTCCCAGGTTGTGGCTTTGGCTTCTTCCGCAATGTCCCTTCAGGGCTTTGCCCTGCAATAGGGGTGTGTGTGTGTGACAGGAGAAGTGGCTGGAGGCAGGAGGGGCAGGGAGACTGCTGCAATCACTCTTGGCAGGTGTTTTCTTCATGAGTAACTGCAGCACCCAGCATGGCACCGAGACCATGGCTCCAAGGTGAAGCTGGGAATTTCCATCATGTGTAACATTTCTGCTAATGGTGACTGAGTATGAGGTGTGCAGAAACAGCCCTTGCCCACACAGTCCTCCTCCCTCCTTGGAGATAGGCACTGGCCCAGGAGGGACTCTACAACTGACCCTCCAAGTTGTTCTCCAAGTCCTCCTCACTTAGAAGAGCTCATTTCTGTCTCAGATGGCTGCTGCCAACTGCAAAGACCACCCTCATTTCTTTCTCTATAGGTACACAGAGCTGCCCACATCATGGATCAACTTCCAAACTGCGTGAATTGGGATCATCTAATGGGCAAAGAAACTAAGAAGGAATTTGAGAAGAAAAATGAAAGGAAAATGATGGGAGATGTAGAGACATTGGCAGGGAGAGATCAGGGGAGGCATGGCATGCATGACACCCAAGAAGGGGTTAAAAACCTCATGGGAATAACATGATTCTGCTTTCAGGACCACAGAGCAGGCAAGGACAGCTCACTGAGATTAAGTCATGCTTCTAAGTTTGGCTGTCCTTGGTCTTGTTGTGGTGCCACTTCGCCTCCTGCAAGGAAGTTGTGCTGGGGGGATGGTGCAGAGTGAGAGAAAAGGGCAACAAGAGAGAGAGAGAGATCAGATGATGCCTCTGCCTGGCTTTTCTGCCAGACCAGTGAAGCCAATGCATGCACGTGCCTCTGAGCTTCCTGCCACTGGGGAATGAAATCCATTTAAGAACATATTTATATATATATATTTATATATGTATGTATAAATACACATACACACACACACACGCACACGTATATATATATATATACACACACACACACATATACACCCACACACATACAGAGCAAATTTAAAAAATAATTTGAGTCCGAGCCTGGAAAGTTGAATTCTCCACAAGCATGTGCAAAGATGGCTCCTCTTGGCAGGGGCCGGGGGCGTGGAGACGATTCTGTCGCCATGTGCTCCTTCCCCATGATCCAAACACCTTCCAGTCAGCACCAGGAGCAGGAGGGGAAGGGGAGGGGGGGAATGCATTTGGCTTCTTTGTTTTGTATTTGTTTTGTTTCTTTGCTTGTTTGTTCTGTTCCCCGAGATGTTGTATATCTTAGTGGTTTTGGTTTTTCTCTTTTAAAATAAAATATACACACGCACATTAAAAATATATATCTGTCCAGGTAGGCCAATAAAAGTCCTTAGTGCATTTTTCATCATTGGTCGCCGCTTGCAATCTGAGACACACCTGTTTCCAAAATGTAGGTCCAGTGCAAGTGTAGATTTCAGCCGGGCCCCCAGCCTTACCAGAAGCATGAGGAAAAGGGAGAATGTTCCCCTTCTGCCCTCTGTCCATGTGGTCTTCTCCTTCCCTTAGAAGAAATTGGACCCACTTTCCCTTTCACATTTTCCATCCTGTCTCTGTAGCAGGGAAGGCATTGTCCTGTCCTCGTCACAAGTTGTGGCTGTTGGCGTTCATGATTTTTATTTGTACTTTGTTCTTTTCTCATATATATATATATATAAAGGTCATCTTTGTCCTTTTCTGTGTGTGTGTGTGTAAAACTTTAAAATTATGCTAATAAATGAAAGAAGGGAGGCTTTGGTGGGAGAAGGTCCACTGATGGAAAGGGAAGCACCAATTGCCGTCTGAATCAGACGTCGAGGCAGATGGACAAAGAGGAAAAGTTATCACTCCAATGACCCCATGGGGGCAATACAGCAAATATATTAAATAAACCTGGAATTGAAACAAAACCAAACACAGCATTAGAATATGTAACCTTTTTGCCCTGCAACTACCCTTCTATTCCCTTTTCTCCTCTGGAAATGTTCATGTCAAAATGCCAGATTAGAAGGCCGGAAGGACTTTTGACCTCTATTTTTTACCTTGAACAGCTTGAGCCAGAGCTGAGATTTGCATGGGTTTGCATCATTTTCTACCCTGGAAACTTCTGCTTGCCAGCAGAATCCTGGGATAATTCGAGTCCTCATAGTACTAAGCATGGGAATCCCAATCCCAAGACACTGCCAGGTGCCCCTTTCCCCCAGCTCCTGAAATGCCACAGATGGAAGCCCACCATCTCCTCTCCTGGGTGAGGGGAAATGAATGTGAAGTGAGTGGCCTGGACTCATTCAAGGGGCTGCAGCAGAGCTGGAACCACTGAGCCATGGGCCAGGGCTCTCCCTGTTAAGCTGTGTCACCTCTCTCTAAATTCAGCTCCCCCTGATCTGTGCCCTGACTACTCTTTCTCTCTTTTCTGTACCTTTCCCTCTGACAGGGAAGCAGGGCTTATTCTCCTTTCCCTTGTACCAGTGAAATTCTTCTGATGATGAGGGAATTACTCCTGTTTACACAAGTCATGGAGAGAAAAATCAGACCCTGGCCTGATGAAGTCCAGATCTCTTGACAGAGATTCCAGTTCTCCTTTTCCCAGCTATGACCTTTCTTATGCACATAGGTTTCCCGCTAGGAGAATGATGAACTGAAAGTGTTGCTCCTTTTCAGTCTTTCTGCCAACTCAACTAATGAAATAAAAGGAAAAGAGATCCCCAGAGCAACATTAATTCTCTGCTTTCAATGGAGAATCAATAGAGAAAGGAGGACGGGAGTTGCTCCACAGAAGAGATGAATTACATGGACCCTGAGGGGATTTAGGTGTAGAGAGAAGTCAGGTTTGTTTTCTGTCTGTAAGGAAGGTAGGGAAGGGAGAGAGCAGGGCCCAAGAGCAAGGATGGTTGGAGCAAGGATGGCCTGATCCTTCCAACTTAAAGGCATAAATAGGACGCAAATGTTGGCACCCAATCTGGTCCTTCCCCCTCCTTCAGCCCAGGTTTGATCCTGCAGTAGCCCCATGCTGAATAAGTGTCCAGTGCTGCGGGAAGGGTCCAAGATGCCATGTCCCGAGAGGACATCTCTCCCAACTGGAAGAGTAGCTTGCTGTTACCTGCCTTGTGCTCTCTCTCCCCTGCCAGCACTTCTATGCTATGAGGATTTCTTTCAGCACTTTCTTATCGTTGACATGCTTGTACTTCTTATGTTTCCTCTTCTGTGCCGGCGGCCGGCGTACTCGCTGCCTCTGAGAGACAGCGGCTGTGGTGAACGATGGTGACAAGCCTGCCAAAACAGAGGGGAGAGTGTCTGTACAGCGAGGGCGAGCCGGCTCCTGTTGAAATATCTTTCTCCACACACTGTCAACAAAGAGCTCTGCAACAGGAGGGCCACAAGGCCTCTTTCTGTCCTTCTGTCCCTTGTCCTCTGTTCTTCACAGTCTCTGCCCTCTCCCTTTTCCCACCATGCCCTTCCCCTCACCTCTCACCTTCCCCTCCTTCATTTTCCTCGGTTTCAGCCCCTTGCTGGCAGGCAGACATCCTGGGAAAGGTCCCTTGGCTGGTATAAACCAGCGAAGGCCTGTGAGATTCACTGGAGCTAAGTAGATTGAAACCAGTGGAAGGCTCTTCCCTCTCTGCCCAGCCTCCCTTCTCATGCCTCCCTCCATTCTACGAATGCCAAGATCCTTACGTCTCTGTTCACGTGGCCCTGGACGGATGTTCCTGGGAGGCGGTCGGAACACGGCTTCACACCGACACTGCACATGGTCCTCCAAAGGCACAACAACTTTTTTGAATTTTGGCTTCCTCTGGACAAATTCGATCTTGTTCACCTGTTTGGAAGAGAGAAGTAAGCAAAAGATTAATACAGCTGCAGCTCCTGCTCTGTAAAAATAATCAGTGTCAGTGCTCTTCAGTACAGGCTTTCTTCCTAAAGGGTCAGAAGGCAGCTTACGAAGCATGGTTCAAATTTGGGGGTGGTGTGTACGGCAAATAATTCTGAACACACCATCAGAGCAGACCTAGACTAGACAAGTTTGGATATCTCTGGTTGGCTCCCCTGTTCCTAACTGTTGCTGCTGCTTAAGCAGGATGACTGGCCAATCACAGACAGAAACAAGGACCACGCAGAACTTGCTATCCTGTTTCTGACAGCTGTGATGGTGGAGATCTGGGGGCAACCAGAACTAACTCCCACAGCAAAGTACAGGAAGGGCAAAAGGAGAAAAACTAAGGCCCAATTCAAGCTAACATAGCTTCACCAGCTCTGCTGAGGCCTGTCTGAATTTGTCTCAAGCTCTTTAATAACTTGCAGGGCTGAAGCCCTCAGCTCTGTGTTTCATGGGAAAGGCGGTGCTCTGGAAATTCCCTCGTACTCTCCACCAGTGCTGACTCAGAGGGAAGACACATTGCTCTACATCCCACCACAGGGCACAAGCTTTCTAGGGGGTCCTCCCACTCCAGCAGCAGCCGGGCCTGACCCCACTCAGCTTATCTAACAAGCCTGCAGTCCCTGAAGTGCTCTGCAAGCTATAAATACTCACTGTGCCATGTGTCTGGGATGGAATTCCTCTAAACCCACTGCCCCCAGCAGCATCCCTCAGCCAGTGCTGAAGCAGCCAGGCTGTTTATCTTTCCTTGAAAGCCCACTCCACACACTTCAGACAACACGCTGCTTGCTAGACAAACACTTCCAGCCAAACAATAGAGAGACCTCTGTCCTCAAAGAAACCATTTCCAGGTCACTTTTTCAGGCTGGCTTTTGACCTCTCACTTGTTTTTTTCCAGAAAAACAACTCCTGCTCCCCCCTATTTTTCCCTCATTCAGCCTGGCTTTTCTGAGAAAGGAATTTCCTGATGAAAAGGGCTGTGTGAATACAATCTCTCCCAGCCAACCTCTGCTGCCTGCCCGGGGGAGTCTCTTACAGCTCAGGCAGAGGATTAGTACGGGATGAATATTATTTTTAAACAAGCTGTCTGGGAGGAAGCTGTGAGGAGATCACTGGTAGCTGTGAGGGGAGGATCAGAGCAAGAGGTTAGCCATCGGGTGCCTGCTGGTTGCTGGAGCAGGTCAGGAGGTAACTGTGGGCTGAGAAGGAGAAGCTGCTTCAGTGTGTGTCTTGGAAAGAAGCTTCCGCAGCAGTGGGGGGAAGGAGGCTGTCGCTGCAAGCCCTCCTCTTTTTGCAACAAAAACAGTTCCTGTGATGAAAGCGTCCCATTTCTTCTGCTCTAAAGCAGCAGACAAGGCTGCCTCGAGACATAGAAAGGCCCGTGGCATGGAGCTCCAGCTGGGGATGGTGCTCTGTAGCTATGCATGGTGACAGTCCCCAGCTGCTGGACAGCACCAGCCCTCCCAGCAGCTGGCACGGATGTGACCCGTGCCAGTGGCTGCAGCGCTGCATGGCGAGTGGAGAGGTTGTGACCACAGAGAAGGTGCAAGGCAGGCAGCTGCGTGAGCCTTGCATCTGAGACTCGCTGTGGGCTTGGCTGTGGGGCACTGGGATGGCAGTGGGCGGCAGAAGGAGGGAGCAGTGGGAGGTGTCTCCCTTACCTGGACGTGCCGGACACGGATCTGTGTGGGGCGACACTGCACGTTGCGGTTGTTGCAGCACCCGGAGCAGCGCTGCACCTCCACACAGGGTGGCCACACCACGAAGTTGGCATTGGTGCTGTCCACCATGTTGCGGGAGATTTCAAAGACCACCTCTCGCGTCTTACACTCCGCAAGGACAGCTGTCTCTGCTGCTGCCAGAGCATCTGTGAGGGCCAAGAGAAGAACGGGGGATGAAACGGGCTTTGCAGCTGTTACCAACCCACTGCAGCCACCTCTGCTGGAAGAGGGAGACCCTGCATGGCTCTCACACAGGCACACATGTTCTTTCTCTTTCTCCCACCCCTCCAGCTCCCTCCCTATACAGAGCCATGCTCTGTGGAGGAGGTCCCAACAGAATGATGCTTCTCACTGCAGCAGCACAGTCCTAGGCAGGAGATGACACTTCTTTAGAGCAAACCAGGACCGGCAAGATTTAAAGCAGAGCAGCTTTAAGAGCTCCAGACTCCCTCTCCTGCCCTCCCGGGGTGTAACACCCAGCTCCTACTCAAGGCCCCCACCCTCATTCTCATCTGTGTACACATACATGCTCACTACAACCTCTACCCCTACATCTGTATCTCAGACACGCAGATGCACCCACCCATGGCTGCTAAGTGCCCAAACAATCACAAGGTGCAAGACCCCTGACTCACCTAGGCTTCGTCGCTCTCGAGACAGGACCACAGGGTTTTGACCAGGCTGAGTTGCATTCAGGCTCAGACTTGAGCTATCCTGCTCTGCAAAGGGAAAGACATGACTTTATAGTACCAGATACAGGCAGGAGAAGACAGCAGGCACTTGTGCTCAGACCATCAGGCAAAGTGCAGGGACATGGCACAAGCCACAGCCCCAGAATGTCACACCAGGTGTAAACCCACCAGCAAGGTCACAGCTGTGCTGGAGCACACTCTAGGTTTGCCCTTGGCTCAGACTGGGCAGCTCAAAGTGACAAGCTTATCATGAAAGAGGGGTCCCAGTCAAGTCTGGGGGAGGAAAACTCCAGCTCAAGAATGATAAGGTCCGTGCCAGGGCTTTTTGGTATCAGAGAGGAGTAGCAGAGGGATTCAGATCGGCCAGCTGAGACTAAGATACAGCAAGGAGGATCAAAGAGCAAATGGGATCAGCAGAACATTTGGTATATAACACTGAGGTGCCTTGTTGGGGTGGCTTGGGACTGGGAGAGCTGGGGGTGAAGGAGGTGATGTGTGATAGGTGGAGTGCTTGCTTTCTCCCTCCTACCACACCTCAGCTGCTCTAGGTTAGAGCAGTTTTGCGACAGAATAACAGAAAAAGAGTTAAAATTACTTTTCCTCTATACTACTCTTAGGTAAGTGGCAGGATCTGGAGGTGGTTCAGTCAGCGATGGGAGAGGAAGACCGATAGCATTCAGGCCAGCCCTGAGCAGTTCCCTCCCACCCCACTGCTTTTTCCCATAGGAAGTGCTGAATAGAGAAATGCCCATAATCCCCATGGAGCACTCCAACACGCAGCCCCTCCTGAGCTCCGGACAATGGCTGCACTCGAAGATAGCTCCCACCCAGCCACAGCTCTTTCCTTCTCTGACCTGCTTTAGCAGCTGAAGGAAACTGAATGGACGTCAGCATCAAGGGAGCAATTTTCTTAAAGGGAATTTGGGGCCAGTGGAAGATCTCTGTTTATCAGATGCATGGTGGAGCGGACTTCCCTTACCTATCATGTCCCATTCCTCTTCCTCAGTCCTACTCTAATGCAGCCCTCTTATAAGGGGGAGCAGAGACTTTGCTCTCTGCTCAGCTCTGCAGCAGCTGGTGAAGGATTTGGGATAGGTGCACAGAGGCAGAAATCTGAGCAGTCAACATCTACACATGAGGTGGAGAAACAGACAGACAGACACCCTTTAAAGCAGCTGGAGAGGTGTGATCAATTCTAGCTGCCATTTGTCTCTCTCTGAGGCAGATGCCCAAAAGGAGAACTGGTGGATCACTCTGAAGAAGGGCTTGTAGTTCTCTTGGGGCTAGAGAAGATGCCTGGATGACTGGCTTAGATGACACACCTACTTTGCAGGCAGCCACAGTTAAGGGAGATGACTCCCACTCTACACACCTCTGTTGTTGGGTCTACAGTAGTGTCTAAGGTCAGGAGAGCACTATCTCAGCTCATCTGCCTCCTGGAGCTGCCTCATTCTGGCTCCTTGTGCAGTTGGTGGAGAGAAGCAGCTGTGACACATACAGGGTGCACGGACAGCACAGGGAATAGCTCCAGACACTTTGGTGTTATTTTGCTAACATACTAATTAGCAAATACTCTAATTCCACACAGGACAAGCAAATGTCAATGCCCCTCAGTCAGTATATAGGAGCAGATGAGAGCCACGAGGTGCAACAAAGAAACTGCTTCACAGCACCACTTTGTTTCCCTCACCAGTCTTTCCCATCTGGGACCTGAAGTGAAACCAGTGACTCAAAGCTCCACAGACTTCTCCCATACCTCTGGGCTTCTCAAGACAACAAGAGAAGCCCATTTTATTTCTTAGCCATGAGGGTGGTTAGTAACTGTGATAGAGATGTATCTGTTCCTTAGACACCAGGCCATTACAGACTGCACGCATCTTCTCAGCCACTCCTTCCCCACCCCTCCATCCTCTGCCGCCTGGCACTTTATCAGATGGGGGGGAGAGGGGGCACTGCCTTTTGGGCACAGGTTGAGTAGATGAGAGGACAGAAATGGAGGGGGAAAATAGCAACAACTGTTGACTGGAAAGGAATCTCCTATTGAAAACCTTCCCTCCTTCTTCCAGGTTGTCCTTCTATACCCCAGGTCAGGACTGAAGACAGTTGGGATGGGGGGGGACCAGCCTGGGACAATCCAGCACAGCTAATTTTGGAAGTTGCCCCATTGTGTGGCTTGTGGACAAGGAGGAGGGAACTGGTGAGGGCAGGGAGTGGCCCTGGCAGTGGTGGGGAGCCTCGTCGCCTCTTTCTAAGACAAACAATAGCTGAACGCAGCTGGTGCCCTCCCCCTCGCTTTCCCCCCCTGCCCCTCCAGGGCCGTTTTGAAAGGCAGCGGGAATGCTTTTGAGACTGCGCCAGTGGTTGGACTGGCATAGGAAACAAAAGCAGGAAATTCTGTTCCCCCGTAGATAGTGTCTCGGCAAGGATTACAAAGCTCCAAACAGACAAAACACGAGAGAGAAGGCGAGCTGGGGGGGCTGGGGGACGACGGGCGGGAGCAGGGTTAGAATAGAAAGGAATTTGCTCTGAAGAGACCGTTTATAAATAAATTCCTGGGCCAGCCCAGCCGCCGTGGCGCGTGCTCCAGTTCCCACACGTGCCGACCCCTCCACGCTTCGCTGCTCCTGCTGCTCACTGCACTCAGCCCTGGCCAAGTGACCCCAAGGCACTGCAGCCCCCGGAGCTCTTATCTACGGGCAGAAGGTGAAGTGATGGTACCCTGACTTAGCCCCTGTCCCTTATCTCACCCCTGGACACGTGCTCTGGAGCCCTTATCCTAAGAGCCTCTGGGAGCCCATGGCCTTTTGTGGATGCTAAACCTGAAAACCCACTCAGCCCTTCCCTCCTCTGTCACCCTATTTCCACCTCCTATTTTGCCACCTCCTAAACTGATCCTTGTCCAGTTTAAGCCCTCCTGCCTGGGTGAAAAGTGCTGACCTCAGTTCCTTGGACTCACCTCGCCCATGTCCTATTATTTTTGGAAGCCAGTGACTCTCATTAGACCAGACAGTTAGCAGGAGATCCAAAAAGGCATCTAGTTGCCTTTAACTCCCACAAGTTTCAAGGGGACTAGGTGTGTAAATAGCCAGGTCTTGGCTCCTAAATGGTTCCTATATTTACAGTGGGGTCTGTTGATAGTGTGCCTGCTGGAAAATGGAATATCCCTGCCCAACCCCCCAAAGACTTAAGAAAAAATAGAGTGTTTGGTGAAGAGATTTACCTACGGAGTCTATCCGCAGGGCACGCTGGAGGTCACTGATGGAGCGCACTGAGCTGCCACCCAAAATCTCATAAATGTCTTCGGGTATGGGGTCCCCCTGCCAGATGAAAAAAAAAAAAGAAAGGGAGAAACAAGCATTAGAGAGGTGATCTGCAAATACTGACTGTGTCATGGAGTGGGATGGGGGGAATCAAGCACGCAGGAGACATAACAGAACCAGCAAAATGCAAAGACACGCGTTGTCTTGTGTTGACTTTTAAACCTTGAGGGTTTTATGCCTCATGAAGGCACGAGCCTGAAACCTAAGCAAAAGCAAGAGAGCCCCTCTTGCTGTCTCTCACAAAGTTGTCTGGAGACTAAAAAAGCTAAAAAATACCCAGGCTGTGCAGCAGAGCCCTGAACACTATGCAAGCAGCCAACAAGGCTTCCTTCTCCGGTGCTGTATGAGTTCTCCAGGTGGCTTCTCATTCCTGCTGCCTGCAGTAAAGGCGTTTTAACAGACTTCCCTTACACTATCAGATAAAACCTTCCCAATATTTCCCTCTGTTATGAAACTCCCTCACGGGCTTTGTCAGTTATCGTGTGTTTGTGCGTGTGCGTGCGCGTGTTTTCAAACCACAGAGGCCCAATAATATACATCATTTGCATACTCTTTTTTAAGGAAAAAAAAAGGTGAGGGGTGGAGAGGAAGATTGACCTTCACGGCTGAGGCTGCTCTGGCATGAGCCTGCAGTGAAACCACAAAGACTGCAGGGAAGTGGTGGGCTGAGGAGCTGATTTGGAGTAGGAAACATGGGAGTTTGGATGTCACTGCATACCAGCACCAAAAAAACTTAAATTAGCAGGTTTAGCAACATCAGACAATGGGCCAAATTCAGAGTTTTTACAGGCAGGTGCAATGCCATCAGCATCTTGGGAATTTTACTCCGAGTGGGTCCCAGTGACAGCACTTAATAAGACTACAAAGGAGCAGTGTGGGAAAGCAAGTGCTGATTAAAACATACTTCCGAAAGACTAGAAAAAGAGATGGAGGAAAGTACTGGCCAAAGTGTTTGCTTTGCTCCCAGCTTTCTTCATTCAGGGCTACTCAAGCGGAAAAGCTGCTCTTTCAGCTGGGTGCTGCATGGTGTCTGAGCCACAGCCCTACACATGCCCTTGTAACTGAGAGGAGAACTTGGCTCGTGTGCTTGTGAAACACAGAGATTTTCTTGAAGGTTTTTATGGTGGCATGTGTGTGGTCCTCTAGTGTGCAGCTACTCTCTCCCTGCCTGTGTTCAGTGCAGAACACTTCCCTTCTGATCAAAGTTGAGAAAAACCACCAGGCAGGTGGCTAAACGTTGGCTTTAAAGCTTGAGGACTTTTGCATGGCTGACTGAGCCTGGCACTCTCTCACATGTGCCGGTCCCTTGGACACCCACTGTTCACTTCTATAGCAGGGCAACGGGAGTGGTCCCTCCTCAGCCCTGCCAGACCACCCTGTAATACTATAACTTAAACTAGGACACGGTGGCGTGAAGGCTGCTGCAGCCCAAGTCATGGGGCAGACACCTTGTGGGAGAGCTGCAGAGCAGACAACACTAGTGTCCTAAACCTCTGCAGCCAGATCCCCCAGAGAGCTTGAGTCAGATAGAGCCTCCCTGCCCCGGTCCATCCCTGTCACTGTCACATCTCACCACAGATCTGGCTCTCCGCCTGCAGCAAAAAGCAGATTTTACATCCCCAGGCATTACTTCTTCAATCTCTGAGGGAGAGGGAAGCAGCATCAGTGATGAATGCACAGCAAGAGAGAGACTTGTATAATTCAGGGATCACTGAATAGCTGTGAAATGAAGATGCCTTCTGACAACTCCTGCTGCGTGAGGAAGAGGGGGACCAACAGCCCAGTGCCAGAGAGGTTCTGCAGCACTTCCCTGCCTTGTGCCACACACGTTTACTGGAAAAGGGATCATTTGCAATTCCCAGTACTTGCAGTCAGAGCTCAGCGCTGGGTAGTGAAATTGCAGGCTTTTAATGTTTGCACCTGTCAGCTAAATGCATCTGTGTACGAAAGCTGCTCTGCATGGACGCCCCTGGTCCTTCCTGACACTTAATACGTGTAGGAAATGGAACTTTATTTTAAACTCTGGCACTCACTGGGGGAGAGGGTGGGCAGGTGTTACGAGACTCGGGGACTTTGGAAGCGAGCTGGGAGGTGTCACCTTGCTATCTGAGCAGGGGAAACAGATACGAATCAGGGTTTGCAAATGCAGGCCCTCAGGATTTCTGGGGACTGCCTGTAGGAATAAGCTCCACTCCCTGCTCATAGCAGCAGTTTTAGATGCCAATTTTTTCTTGATGCAGATACTACCAGCATGGCTATGGTGTAACACCAGCCCACATGGCTCATAATCCTGTCCTCCTCCCCCATTTTTGTAAGGCAACTCTGCTAGTGACAACTGCAAGCCTGTGAAGCTCCTTCCTTTACCCTTGTAGTGCAGAACCGAGTCCAAAGCTGGCCTAAGGACAGCTACACAACCGGAGCTGCCACGCCTTGTCCTTGCTCCCTTTGGGGTCTGTCACTGGGAACAGCCATAACTCTGGCCCCCAGCCCTATGCCTGAGAGGCTCTGAGATCAGGGCACGGCACACACCCAGGCTTGGGGCACTTGTGGAGATGTGACACAGGGAAGCAGAGGTCCATCAGCCATGTCCACCTGATCCCATGGGGTCAGAAGGTGGAGGAGCATTGCAAGAGGTGGGACCCCCAACAGACCAGCCAGAGCAGCTGGTGCTTTTCCTGCTTAGCAGCTCCTCTGGAGTTATTTGTCTAACACAGGTTAACAATCTCCTTTTTTAACTGTGCGGCAGATCAAAGAAGACTTTTGTCTCAATGGACTCTTGGCTGGCTGTCAAGTGCCCCAAGGCCTGGCCTTGTATTCCTGCGAGGCCCTGAGTTCTTAGAAGAAAGTAAGTTTGTTCTTCCCTCCCTCCCTCTGCCCCCCAGTTCCTGACTCTTCCCTGAGCTGCAGGGGCACCCCCCAACCTGCCAGTCCCTTGGCAGGGACATCCACTCCCCTTCTTGAGCTGGGTGCTGGTGCTGGTGCTTGAAGGGCACACCACAGCACACCTGACAGAAACCAGCAGAGCACCTGGGCAGAGGCTCTGCCTGCCCTGCAGCCACCCTGTGCTGTGGCTGTAATGCCAGGACCTCTTGGCACATCAGCTTTGCCTCCCTCCTCCCAAACATCCAGCAGTGCTGTTTGGCCACTGCAAACCGACACAGATGCAGCAATGCCCTGCAAACAAGACATTCCTCTGCCCTGTCCCCCACACATGCACTCCCCCAAAACCTGCCTCCTCCCTAACCCCACCGCCTCTTGCCTCTGGAGTTTTCTGCCAACATATGCTTTTGATCACCAGGGATGCTGAAAGGTCTCCTTGCCATCACCTGCTGCCAAGGTGGTGCAGGAAATATGCAGGACTGTGCTCCAGTCCTCCCTTGGGCAAGGTTTTCAGAGTCTTGCTTGAAGGTGAGTCTCTTGGTAGCACAGCAGGTACAGAGGAGGGGGGAGCAAAGATTGTGCAACCAGAGGGGAAGGCAGACCCTCAGGGCTCAAAGAAACCCAGCAAGGATACTCCCAAGGTGAGGACTCCTCCAGTTCCCTTTTCTGTGCTAGTGCATGTACACACACCCACGTGTGACTGCACATGGAAGGACAGAAAGGTAGCAGCAGTACCAGTTTGGGAATGGCAGGGAAGCACCCAGCTATCCACTCCTCTGCCCAGGAGAGGAGAACTTTCTGAGCACCTTCACACTGACCACGGCAAGGAATCTTGGCAGCAGGGTCTCGAATGATCAGCCAGGCAAAAAACCCCAAACAAACAGCATTTTTCAATTCCCTCTGAAGCTGATGTGAGGACCCTAAGGGGAGATTCCACTGCATTCCCTGGCAGAGAGCACAACCAGCAGCACCTGCCACCAGTCCTCCCCTGGCACAGGGCTTCCACCCTTCCAGTACCATTCCGGGCTACAGGGGGACTCCAACATCCGCCTGCCAGAGGACCCCACAGCAGGCACAACCCTCATCACATCAGCCCCTTCCATGTGGGATGGAGAGAAAATAATCAAACAATGTTTGATCTAGCCCACATTCCTAAAATATAGCCAGACCTACCCACCCTTTTCCCATTTCAAGGGGGACTCCACTGTTCCTCCATGCTCCCCCACACCTCCCCTGAAAGGGCTGGAGGCATTTCCACCCCCGGGGCTGGTTGTGTACCGGCAGCACTGCAAACAGCACAGGAACCCTGTCATTCTCTCCTGCTGCTTCACATCAGCTGATGGTGAGAGGGAGGCAGGGACGACTCGGCTCCTTCCACGAGCTCACCCCAGACGTGTCATCCATCCCAGCTTCCACTGCTTTGTCCTTGTCACTGCCTCGTGCTAGGAAGACTACAGAAGAATGCTGGAGCCTGGCAGCAGGGAAATGCAATGGGGACCTGGGCCGAGGTTATAAGCAAGCGCCCAGCCACACCTCATTCCTTGGGAATTCCAGAAAGCCTGCCAGTGGGGCTTCACCCCAGCAAAACCACGATGGGCTCAGCCCATCTCTGTAAATGTTGCAAGGCAACTATTATAGGCCGCAGGGCAAATGCAAATAGGCTTAGCATCCCTGCTTCCCAACTGGCAAATACCTTCCCGCTGAGGCTTGTACTCCCTCCGGCTGGAAGAGCTCCAGGGCCCTCCAGCTCCAGGTGGGTGTGATCGAAGAGGGAGAGGGACTCAGGAGGCTCGGTCTCCTCCTTCAGGCCTCTACTGATCTGCAGAGCTACTGCTCCTCATGCACTTTCTCTGTCAGGGCCAGGAAGAAGTGCAAGCTCTGTTCAGAGGACAATTATGGTTCGGCAGTCTGGTAGGAACTGTGCTGTGTGTGCTTGGTGCAGAGGGTGCAACACACTGCCCTTAAAGTAGATGTGGGGACTGGCTGCAGGCAGAAGCATCTACCCAAGGAGAAATATTCTTGGTTCTCTGGTCATACAATGACAAATATCACAATTCCTCCTATGAAAACTAGGGCCAGAATTCCCAAACTTTAACCCTACTAGGCTATCACAGAGCTGTGCAGTATTTCAGTGTGATTACAGCACTGAATAACAGCCCCCCAGGATCAGACACTTTCCACCTTCACCCTTCCCCAGCACCAACCATAGCTGATGTTTCACGCTGCATGGGAGGAAGAGATCTGAGCCATCCACAGAGGAAATACCATCCTCTGCCCAAAACAAACATAACCACTGGGCAGCCCACAGCTTTAACTGCTTCCTTTTGTGGCTTGGGCAAGGGCAAAATGGTCCCATAGGGAGGTAATGTGATGCTTTGCACCCAACCTCTTCCTTGACACCCCACAAGGGGTGTCCCACTCCCTTGCCCAAAAATGAGGAAGGAAAAGAGAGAAATTATGCAAAGGGAGGAAAGTTTTGGTGGAAGGATATGTCCTGCCCCTGACAACCAAGTTGCAGATCCAACCCACAGTTTTGCCATGAGCTGAAGTGGGAACCTGTCACTGTGTAGAAATGTTAGGGGCTTTCTTGTCCCCTCAATCTGCACACCATCAGATGACGAAACATGGTGGCAGAGGTCAAAGGATTTGGGGCCTTGGGGCTCCTTTTCCTCAGCCATGGCTTGGGATGAGGCTTCAGGTAAACTGAAGAGGACTGGGATGTTTGTTCAAATCCACCACCTGGCCCCCACCCTCTGCCCAGCTTCCTCCTGAGCAGAATGTTCAGGACTGCAGGACAAGATCCTTGTGTGACCGTGGAAACACAGCAGACACTCACCTCCTGCCTCTTCCAATCACCTCAGCTGTGGGCATGCCTTGCTGTACAGCCATGCCACTCGGTGTTGGTGCCTCTACCCACACCAGCCCCTTCCTTGCCCCCTCCAAACCCCCACACCCTTTCTCCACCAGTCCCTTGGTGATGCCAGGGTGGGTTTCACACTGTGTGTTATTCCGGGGATGCCAACTGGGCCTTGGTCCCTGCTGCATGCACGCTGCAGCAATGCCAAAATCGCTGGACGAGGTGAAAGGCTCGATGGAACTGGCACCTGCCCCGGGGTGACAGCCCCGGGCGAGGCAGGGCGGGAAGCTGCGGGATCCCCGCAGTTCCCCAACAGCACCCTTTCTCCCACATTAACCAGGGGCCGCTTCGGTCTGGTATGCCCCCTGTCCTTGCAGACGGGGTGGGGGGGGGAATGTATTCCCAAGCGAAGCGCTCCCGGCGGCCCCGTCCCGAGGGGAGTGCCCGCTCCAGAGAGGTGCCCGCTCCAGCGGTCGCTGCCCGCCATTGGCGCACCCGCCGCAGTCCCTCCCTCGGAGAGGGGCCGGGAATCGCCCGCCCGGCCGGGCCCCTCGCCCTCTCCGCGCCCTCCGCTCCCGCTCGGCCGCCCCCGGGCTTCCCCCGCCGCACCTGCGGGGCGGGAGCGGCCGCCGCCGCCGGCTCTCTCCCCCATCCCGGCGCTGGCAGCTCGGCAGCACCGCCCGCTGCCAGCGGCGGAAACTCACCTCCATGCGGGCCAGGGGCAGGGAGAGGATGAACGCGAAGACCACGCCGAAATTCATCCCGACTCCAGGCCCCGCCGGCTGCGGGCACATGGACGGCGAGCCCCGGCAGGGAAGCGCTTCCCGCAGACAGCCCCGCGGCCGCCCGGCCTCAGGCATCGAGGGCGCCGCGCGTTCCCATGTCCCTCCAAGCCGGGCTGCCGTGGGAGAATCGCAGAAGCCCTTGGAAGAGGGCGTGGAGGTGGTGGTAGTGGTAGTGGTGAGGGGAGACAGAAGTAATTCTCGGTGACTCGCCTTCCTCTGCGCTATCTCATAAGCCCGGTGGGAAAAAAATGCAGTCCCTCGGAATTATACACATCCAGAGTCTACGTCCCCCTTGCCGCAAGGGATGCTTCGGTGGTGCCTTTGGCTAGGTGGTCCACATGCTATTCTTCCTCTTGGTATTCTTCCTTTTTTAAAAAATATATATATGTAAAAGCTTTTACATGCAGGTAACAATGTCTCAATGTTCTTAGAAAAAAATGATAATAACAGAATAATAACTAAAAAAAAAAAAAAAAACACAGAAAAAAAAACTTTTCCAAAGTTTAGTGCGAAATCCAAAAAATAAAATCTTCCTTAAGGTGTCCTTTTCTTAAAAAGCTCCTTTCCTTCCTTTTGCCCTCTTGCTTTTTAGCAAAAAGTTGTTAGTGTACATTGAATTTTTTCGCCTTACATTAGATTCTGGCTTGGGTGCCTTCTCGCTCCAAGTGTTGGCAGTTTGCTTGGACAGGAGGTTTGCTTTGGGTTTGGAGACAGGTGAGAGCAAATGTTTCCACTCTGGGTTGCGTGCGTGTGTGTGTGTGTGTGTATGTGTGTGCGCGCTGAGCCTTGACAAGCCTCAGAGCAGAGCCGCTGATGCTGCCTCCTGCACTCTGTTGCAACAAGAAAGGAAAACCAAAAAAATGCAGAAAAGGTAAAATTGCAGGAGAGACGAGTGAGCCGATGGGGCTTTATTTTAGTCTGCGAGCTGCAAGAGAGACTAAACTGGCACTCGGGGCTGCTCCTTTTATGAAGGAGAGGAGATGGGTGGAGCATAACTTGCCACCCTCCTCTTGGCTGGGTATCAAGCGAAAAATCTAGTGAGGGAGTAGCAGTCCATTGCTGACAAAATAAAAAGTGTGTTAATTTAAATGACAAATTAATTAAAAATGACTAATGCTGCAGTAACCTGTATAATGTGGCTTTAATATCGCGTGAGGAATGGGGACAGAAATTCCTGCCTCCTCGGCAAGAGATAAGAAGAGAGGAGTTCCCGGCACGGTAGTTTGTTATTTTTTTTGGCCCCAGGTTCTCACTGTTTCAGTCTGGAGCCCATTTCTCTGAGCTCCACTCACCACCTTCCT
The DNA here is from genome assembly GCA_035041135.1 of Platyrinchus mystaceus. Taxonomy (NCBI): domain Eukaryota; kingdom Metazoa; phylum Chordata; class Aves; order Passeriformes; family Tyrannidae; genus Platyrinchus; species Platyrinchus mystaceus. The sequence goes on along the minus strand of JAWWLV010000045.1, from coordinate 50,760,492 downwards.
TGCCCTGCTACAGCACTAGCTCCAGGGAGAGAGGAAGCTTTAATATCTTCCATCTCTTTGTGTGCAGGGGAAAAAAAAGAAGCCAGAGAAATTTACACGTTCCTATAAGACAGTCTGGTGTTGCTCGTGGCACCCGGAGGTATTTTGCTGCATGATTATCTCCACGATGTAATAAACATCTGAAGGGAAATTAAGCAAGCAGATATTTGCTGTGGGGGAGAGGGATGGGGAGGGGAAGGCTGCTAACAGGTGAGTTCAAGAAAGAGTCATATCCTATTGAAAAAACACCCATACACACGCCCTCTCATGTGCATACGAGTGATCTCCCGGCGTGGGGTTGCACACTCGCAAAGCACACTCCAGGCACGACCAGGAGAGGTTTCTGCACCATCTTTGTGCAGGCTCGTATCCACCGATACATTCCTGCACTGTCATGCACCGCAGGCACTCGGCAGGCATTCACTCTGAATCCCAAGCATCTTCCCTGCTTTTTCTATGCTACGCACACGCTTCTATTCGAGCCGCTCGCATGCACAGCTACGTGCAAATTTTGTCTCATTCACACATCCCTGGGCATCCATGTGTTCTCCTTCACTCTCCCCCTCTCTCTTCCTTTCTCACATACATACACCCACTGGCATACCAGTGGCCTCATCTTGCAGTATCACACATGCTCCCTTAGACTATCTAGGTGCCTGTGAGTTTCATGCAGCCAAACCCTCTCTAAAACACATGGTCTCACACCAGCACTCGCATATGCACCATCCCAAGTGCCTGGGTATGAGGAGCAGCCACCAGAACTGAGGAGCAGGCAGCCCACCAAATGCTCCTCTGTAGTAAGCATCTGACAACACCTCCCAGGTCGGCTAGCTACACCCCCGAACCTCACTTTGGTCTGTGGGTGTTGGATGTGGGTGTTGGTCAGGAAGCACAGGGACACAAGGAGGACTGGAGGTCCCCCGTAGCTATCTTAAAACAGCCTGGCTCCTCTGCTCCTCCCGTCGCAGAGACAGGTCATGTAGACACAAAATGGAAGGTCCTACATTAGGGCAGCATGTCAAGGTGCTCTTGAGTCACAAGGGATCACTTCCCTTCACCCTAACCCAGAACAGGGGGCAGATTTCCCTACAGGTGGGGAGCTCGTCAGAGCCGTGTCAGCTCCGATGCCCAGGCTGTCTAGATGCATGAGTGCAGAGATAAGGAGTGTCCTGGGAGTCTCTCAGACCAAGTCTAAAGTGGCTTGGTCTCAATTTTGGAGCTCAAGGGGGAGGAATTGGAAATGCAAGGCATACCTTTGTTCATTTCTACTGCTGGAGACCTTAATAAGTCTTTATCTTAGATGCTCCAGCCACGTTAGCCCTGTCCCACCCCAAATTCCTCAGGACGCTCTTAGAATTCCCCTCATTCTCCATCCTGTCCCGCCAGCAAGCGTACCAGCCATTTCAAGTGATGATAATTTTCTCTAACCACCCAGCAGGATGGAGTTGCTACCCTAATGTCTACCCGGGTGCTGAAACTCCTTCTGAAATCTGTAGGAGGCTTCAAAAAAAAAAGCTTTTGAAGGGGTCTGGGTCGATCACACCTCACTCCAGATGGCACCGGCCAAAGAAACACTGTAGCCCTGGGCTCCTTGGCTTTCAGCAGGGGGAAAGCTGAGGATTTGAGATGGCCAAACCAGCTTCTGGAAGCCCTTCTATCTGGGTAGAGAGAGCTGGGAGCAGCTAGGTCCTAAATGTCCATGACCCCATTATGTGTTTAAGGTTCATAAGGGGTCAATAGAGGCTAAGGTGCATTTTGAGGATTTCTGCCCTCAAATAAGCTAGTGTGGCTCCACCACCTTCACGCCACCTGGTTCAAGCTGTGTAGGGGGTCCCCCACGCTATAGTGGCTGCCTGGCCAGGACAGAACAGCCTGTGTGTGGGAGGGCTGATCAAACTCCTCAGCAGGGAGAGACATTGCCGCCGGAGAGAAGGACTCAGCAGAAAGCTAGCAGGGACTGCTGCTTATGTCTTGCTCAGTAGCAACAAGATCTGCTGCAAGGCCCGATTTTGTGGGGGGAATATGTGTGGTGTGGGGTATTTTCTTTTTTAAATAACTGGCTACTTATTACATCTTAGCTGGGATAGAAATAGAGTTATTTATTTTCATGTGGATTATGCTGGGCAGTTTTTAGAAGCTCAACATCAGAAACAAAAAGCTAATCCCTGCTGAACCTCCAGACAGCAAGGAAGAGGATGTTTGGAATTTGACTAATCATCTACCTATGACCCTGCCTGGAAATAGAGCAAAGTGATATTCAAGCCACTCAGGCTTCAGTCGCTTTTCCTTACTCTTTCTGTTTTAAAGACAGAGACAGATTTTTCCCTGGTGAGGTCTTGAGACTCACTAAAGGCTGGGACAGTCTCATTGGCATAGTGTTCAATAGGGATGCATGTCCTTAAAACTGCTGTATCTTGAGCTCCTTTGATTCTCTTACTTCTGTGAAATTAGCTTGACATTTGTCCCACAAACCCCTAAACTAATGGGGATGACTGAATCTTCCCCTCACCTGGCCTGTGGGAGGGTTGTGGAGGCCTGTGGGGCTATTGTTGTCCCAGGTGTCAAAGGACAAGAGTTTGAAACCAACACTGCATATATTGGGAAGATGTTTCAAGGCTACCTGGAGTAGCTGGACCATAAAAATGTCCCATTAGAGCATCACAACTTGACAAGGTCTGGTCACAGCTGTGCTAGCTGGCAATGGCCCCACGGGCAAACCACAACAAAAACAGATTTCCTAAGAGCCTGTAGCAGGGTTTCTTATTAAAATACTTTCACCACCACTAGAACTCTCAAACCTGTGAACAGCTGAACTCATCTCCTCAGTTATTTTCTTACCACTAGGCAGGAGAGCAACACTTGTCCGAGGACAATAGGCAGTTCCTTGCTGCAAGGCTGCTTTCCCCTCATCTTGTGGAAAAAATGATCTACTAGCCACCGTCCACAGAGGCACGATGTGAGGGGTGATATATTTTTTTGTTTTGTTTTGTTTATTGCATTTTTTTTACAGAAGGGAGAGAGTTGTGAAACAACAGGAAGAAAAACAGGGCTTACAATGGAAAGCAAGACTCAGTCTGAACAGCTGAGATGTCTCAGCCTCTCCATGATGAGTCCTATTTTGAAAAACAATCAATGGAAATAAATTAGTAGGTGTTGAAAGCCGACGTGTAGTCAGGCCGCCCACTCAAGGTATCTAACTTAGGTGTTGCCCCTGCTCCGGTCTCTGAGTTCAGGAGAGCGATGAGCAATCCCTATGCCTACACCATGGGGCTGCCTCAGCCCTCAATGGAGGGGAGCAGAGCAGCCCTGACACTGAAATGAAGCAGCTAGAGTAAGTTTTACGCCTAGTTTTCACCAGGAGACCTGTTCTGTGGGCACACCGGTTTTAAACCACATTGCCCCGTTGTGTGAGGTTTGTTCCGAGCCAAGTGATTAGAACAGAGCTGTCATAGGTAGCTTACGCTGTGGCTTACACCATTTGACACAGAGGCTGCTGACATGGGAGCTGCCCTGACTTCCTAATGACTGAGTTCAGTCTAATAAAGGAAAAAGGAGGAAAGGAGAAGAGACACCAAAGGAAGGAGACAGAGACAGGCAGGGAGCCTGGTGTTTGTATTTTGTGCTGGAGAAAGGCAGAGCCTCAGGGTACTCAGGGCTTGCATAATTTGCCTTCCCACCCCTGGCAGGGAAGATGCTTTCCAAGGATGAGTAAAATCCTGACAGAGCCAGCAGCTCCAGGGGAAAGGGAAGGTGTCACCTGGGGAGCAGGAGTTTGATGGGACCTGCCAGGCTTCCTCTGGGAACCACCCCCCTCTGCCTTTTTCTCCCTGTTCGTAGGGATTCCCCCAGCCCCTCACCACCTCCTTCATCTCACCCATTCCTGGCAGAAACCTGGCAGAGGGGAGAGGATGGGAAGGGGACGAGCAGGCAGACGCATGCAGAGGGCAGAGCACAGTCCCTGACAAAGGCTGACAGGGAGAGGGGTCGTGCCGGTCGTGCCTTGCTGCCCCACGCTTTGAGGTGAAGGAGAAGCCAAAGGCGTTTCACATCTCTGCGGATGTGCAGCTCGAGCAGGATTCAAAGAGAGAAGGCAAAGCTGGGGGCACTGATTTCTCAGCACTTTCCTGTGTGCATACACGTTCCTACATCAAGTGGGGAGGAGGGGATGCATCCTTCACTGATCATATTACCATCTATTTCTCCCCCTCCCCAACCCCCAAGTTTAGGGTAGAAGGGAACAATTTCCTTACACTGGCAACCATCCATTATGTCTATGGATATGCTCCCCACCCCATTCCCCCTCTCTTTCCTGTTTTGATGAAAGGAAAAAATGTTCTGCTTTCCTTCTTTATTTTTCCAGACTGGTGAATAGCACTCGAAAGGAATTTCTCTCCCTCCCCCCTTCCCCTCTCCCAGTATAATAAATATATACATATGTGTGTGTGAATACACCACACATCGCAGGTCATCTGTTGTTTTTCAAAAAGCATATACTATTTTTGTTTCCAAATTGATTAGGTGGGCAGCGGTCCCCCTTTCCACTGACACCACCCCAAACACTGCTTCCCCTGCCCTCGCCCTCTGCCACTCACCATCTCCCCATCCTTTGCCCCTGGGTCTGCAGCGAGTGGCGGTGGCGGTGGCAGTGGCAGCAGCGAGAAGGAAGCTTGCTGAGCTGAAATAAAAATAGCCCCAGCAGTTACTCAGCTCAGAACGTAACATGACTCATGATGTGAAATGAAGGTGAGGGTCGAAAACCAAAAGCAAGCAGCTCTCCCCTCCCCGTACCCTACCACCTGCTATTGCTGCTCACATCACAGAGCAAAACTCACTCAAAATGCTCCTCACTGGGTGTCAGGGCATCAGCCAAGGCAGAGAGCCTCGTGTGCTTTCCACCTGCGGAGATCTTTGCACCTGTGAAGACCTTTTGTACCTGCGAGAGCTGGTGTTCTTACCTGTACCCGTCTGGTTGTGCCAACACTGGCTTTGATTTGATGATGCTGCACCCAGCTCTCAGGTCATTTACCTCTCCTAATCCATGGGCCTTGAGCAAAACTGATATCCCACCAATACAGTGGGATGACATACTCTGTGGCATCCTTGTACCAGCAGCTGGTGTGTAACAGCACAAAGGCAGCCAGGCACCCACCGTGGCCTGAGCCTGTGACTGGTGAGATGAGGGAGCTCATGCCCACCCATAGCCCACCCTGTGCCCCATCCCCATCACTGGGCAGGGTGCCCTCTGTGTGGTGTGGAGGACACCCTGCTCCCCAGGGTGCGTGGGAGAGCAGCACGCCTGGCATGGCAGGAGGCAGGCCGCTGCTATCTGCTGGCCTGTGTAATAAAGGAGGGAGTTTAAAAATAGACTTTGAGTTGCAATGCCGGAAAGGCAGTGAGACGTATAGAGCGGGTGTGTATTTATGCTACACGCCCTGTGCCTGACGCCCCGCTGGCACGGGGACCTGCCCCAAAGCAAAGGCACCGCTCGCCAGTCACGGGTGCTCGCTGAGGGGCCTCGTGCTGGTCCTTGCACTGCCTTGCCTGTGAATGGCATTGGGTGTGCAGGGTTGAGGGGAGCCCCGAGCTCTGCCTCATAGGTCCCAGGTCTGCTTGGAGGCGCCCACCCACCAACCCATCCCAAGGCTATTTGGAACTGTAGGGCACCCAGGTCTCGTCCATGCCAGACCAACACCATCTGTGGCTCCTCCACCCCCTGTATATCCAGACTAAGTGGCATCTCTCAGGACAAAGCCTTTCAATAGATCCCCTGCCCTCTGCCCTCTCCTGAACAATGAGAAATCAAGGAATATTGTCCAAGCTGAATAAAAAGATCTAAATTTAGAGTGTCTGATGTGTTCTTGGTTTCCTGCCATAACTCCCCTCCTCCTCCCTGGCCTCCCTCTTCATTGCTTGCTTAGCGTTGTGCACAGAAAGATTTCTGATGGGGTGAGATCACCACCAAGACCCTGTCTCCCCAGTGATGAGACAGAGGGGAATTCCAAGTTTGACTCTAGACTCTGTTTTTGCAGGGCAGGGAGGAGGAGAGCACACCGTTTTTTTTCCTCACCAGCTTAGATGTGCAGAGAAGCGAGGGAAACCTGAGATTATGAGAGAGGAAACTTTCTCTCCCACTTCAGTCTCCTCATGTCCTGACCCTGACATGCCCCAAACACTGTCCATTTGTTTCAATCTGCTCATGGCATCCTCTCCTACAGCTCTGCCATGGCAAGTCCTTGGAGCAGCACTACCCCTGGGCTGTTCCAGCCCAGAAGCTCTGGCCTGTAAGACCCTCACTGCCCTCCCACTTTCCCCAAGCAGGTCTGGCCAGAAGCAAGAAGCTCAGAAAGAACAAATAGAGGCAGAAAAATGCCTAACAAAACTGAAAAAAAGCCAAGAGGGGAGGAATAGGAGGGGTGTTATCCAGTAATGTACTCCCAATGTTTAAACAAGGGACTCCCTTGGGTTCGTGCCTGATAAGTCTGGGTGTCAGGGGAATCTATTCATTTGTTTTCCTCTTTAAACAAAAAGGCCTTTCCATAAGCACAGTGAGGAGGGAGCCAACACCTCTTGACGAACAGACATGCCTCAAGTGCACGCACGGGAAGCCTTTCTGTCTTGATCCTGGAGAGGAAAAGAACCTAGACTGTGCAGATTGACCGCATTGCTCAATGTCAGTGGAAAGGGGAGCACGGGCCAGCAGCATTTTCTGCACAAGGATGGACACCAGGTGCTAACTCAAGCTTGCCAAAATATATGCGGGGTGTCTGGAGGTGCAGTGATCCTTTCCAGTAGTGGAATCCAGGCAGGTGAGCTGGGGGATTGACTCAAAAGCAGGGAAAACTTTTCCCACCCTCCTTTGTCTTTGAACAGTGTCTCCCTAGAGCCTCCTCTGACCCTCTCCAGCTTGGTTGCTGAGTTGGTGAGCAGGTGGAACAGGGCTTTGAGGCCAGCTGGGCCCCCCACGCTTTGCTCTCTTTCCCTGGCTGCATAATCTGTCTGGGGGGATTATTTCTATTGTTATTAATTTCCCTTTTGCCAAGAATTTGGGAACAGGCTCTTTAGAATGGCAAAACACCAAGTATGCCAGAGCCATTGGTGGGACAGGAGAGGGGAAGGAGCAGCACTAGGTGCTCACAGGGAGGGGGAGAGCAGCCACAGCCAACATAGTGTAGCTCAGCAGAGAAGACGAGCAGGGCTGGACCCACTGGGGCACAGGGGAATGCTCCCCTTCCTTCCCTCTCATAAAGGGTGCTCAAGTAATGAGAGGGAGAGCCAGGACCTTTTTGCTGGTGGAGAGCGAGTTTAATGCCTGTTCCCAGCTTGGAGGGATTGGCAGCACTGGAGGCTTGGGAATGGAAAAGTCCAGGTCTCCTGTTCCATGTGCAGCTGCTGCCAGAAAGCATCAGACTAATGGATACAGCAGGGTGGGAAGGGAAAAACCAGCATCAAGGCCACTGGAGATGAGGTCTCCTACTATGGTCTGGCTTGTGACCACTGTGAGGAAGCAGCAAGAACAGGGCTGCTCCACAAGGCAGGACAAGCCAGGAGTGACCCCAGCCCAGGCATGACAGAGACAGGTTCTAGTCACAGCCTTAGACAAGGCAAGATCCAGTCAGGAGCAGCAGAAGACAGGGCTGGAGATAAGGCTGCAGCACATGTCTAAGGTGCATCCTGGAGACAAAGCAACTGAGGACTGGAATCCACTTGGAACAACCAGTCAGAAAACCAGGACAGCTGCGGGCAAGGCTAGGCACAGATACACACACACACATAGCTCAGGCCAGGAGCAGGTACCTAGACCTCAGCTTAAATGGAGTTTAAATTGGGTGGTTATCAATCCCAAGTGAGCCTAGTTGGGGCCACTTAGCCCCACCAAGGTACTGAGGGCACTGCCAAGCATTAGCCATCCCCGTGGTAGGATATTCCAGCTCTTTAGGGTGTGGGGCCTGTAAATCTGTCCCTGGTGAGGCTCACCAGCTGGGCAGGATGTTGATTACCTAAACCAGCCAGAGGGAAAGGAAGCTCAAAAGCCAAGACACACCTGAGGAACACGTAGTCAAGCTGAACTATCCTTGCCTGGCCTCATCCTTCTTTTACTTGCTCTCCTTTACCCTCTGGAATGACAACGCAAGATACTGCCTCCATCTCTGAAATCTATGCCAAGAAACTTTTATTTTTAAATTCACAAACAATGACCTAGCAGCTGCTCCAAGGCTTTTTTTTCCTTGCTAACAGAGTGGAAATATATATATATATTTAATTAGCTCATCGGAGCTAAATTTCCCTTCCCACCATTCTTCATTAAAGGCAGATGTAAAATGACCCCCGACTCCAATCTCTATTGAAGGGGGTGTGACCCCTTACCATCTAACAGAAGTTTCCAGAAAGCCAGTTTCTCCCATCCTGCCTCTTTGCTTTGTCCAATTGTTGGTAGAGGGAGCCAAGAGTTTAAAATGCCATTTTGGCTGCCTCTCCATTATCTTGGGCAGACGGAGGGTTGAGATACCTCAGAGAATGGAAAAATCACGATAAAGGAGTGTGGTACAGATATACCCTCACGTCTCACAGGCCCTTGGACCCAGCTGGGATCCAAAGATGCTTTTTGCTGTTAAAAAAAACAAAACTTTTTTTTTTTTTTTTAAATACCAGCTGTCTCAAGTTCTGGCTGGACTTGAAGTAAAGCCCAGCCTGCAGATCTTTACCTTCTGCACCCAAATACTAGCCCTTCCCCGTGCACTGGCCAGGGCAACTCTTCTGACCTCACACAGGATGAATGAGGCCTGGGAGCTCCCCATGGCCTTGCACTGTCCGGACAGGGCTGCCTGCACCCCTCACACACACCCCGGTGTGAGCAGTGCTGGCAATGCCAGCAGAGGACCGTGGTCACCACATTAGGATTGTCTAACACAGTGCGAGTCTTCATCCACCTGAGGCATGGCAAGGGGACGCAGTCTTTTGTTCACACCTCTGATCTATTGAAACACTTAAAACATTGTGTTTTCTCCATGTTTCCCCTAAAGAGATTCCCTGGAGGCATTGCTTTTCTTCTCCTGTCCCCTTTTCTGAGGAAAGGTGCCTGCCAGGACTGACTGCCCTGGTCCCTAAAGTCCAGAAGTAATGAAGGAGCACACATCCTCTTTTTTCCACCCTTGCCAGTCTGTCCAGATGTTTGTGTGAGCCGTGGGAGACAGAATTCATCACACACACATACTGTACACCCAATGCTACGCAGTTTGAGAAGGGGCTTGTGCTCCGAGGTTCAACAAGACCTTGTCCCTTCCACTGAAGCAGCCAACCAGGGATACATGAAACATGGATTTTGGTATCTTTCTGCCATCCTTCTCGTTCTCTCCTCTTTCCATAATTATGTATGACCTGAATCTGGACTTGTCTTAACTAAGCCGAAAATAATAGCATGCTGGATGCTTCCGGCATGCTCAGCTGCCACAGTGACCTGGACTTCACTTCAAGCCATTGATGATGCTTGGCTCTTGCTTTGAGAGGTGTCCTACAGGATTTTGGGATGAACAGTGACTAGATGCATATGCTTCGAGTTAGACCCCTTCAAACACCCCAGACTCCCAAGTCCATCTGCTTGGCATAGGTCCAGAACAGGAGCTGCCAGACAGGCTGTTTTGGACCTGGCAGTGTTTGGCAAGTCTGGGCTTTTCTGCACGGCTGTGGCCCCATACTGGGTATGCCTCAAAGTTTGGGAGTTGTTTGATCACTGCCTTAATCTCCTTTAATGTCTGAGCCACAATAGAAGGTCAAGTCAGACGTAAAGGCCAGCTCCTGCTTCTCCTTCAGAGTGACTGCAAATAGGTCAGACTTATCTCAAGAAAACACAGATTTAGGAATGGTGCAGACCTTCTTGTCAACCTGTCTGGCCTCTCCTCCTTCCCCCTTGCTTGCTTCCTGCAGGATTCTCTGCAGGGCTGCCAGGGCCATGGTAGTGGTCCCAGGTGAGCCTAGGGACACACAAAGCCCTCTCCGGTGACAATAGCTCTTTCCTTTCTTCCCTCATTCCTCCTTCCTTCCCCCATTCTTCCTTCCACCTCTGCAGCTCTCACATGTTCCCAAAGCTGTTCCCAGGGCTTTCCACAAGCTCCTGAGCAAAACCTCTCTTCCACCCTCCTCCCCCAGCATGGCTGGCCTCAGCCATGCAGGCCAGCCAAAGGGGTGCTTCTGGGGAGGAGGGTTGTCCCCACGACACCGCTCTGCTTGGGAACAGACGTATTTACATCTCTGTCTGTGACTGAGGGTGTGGTTTCAAAATTGGCGCGAGTCACTTGGAAAAAAAGCTTCTGCAGAAAGCAGCTCTCCTGCCTTCTCCCCTCTCTCTCCAGCTGAGCATTCTCCTTTTCTTTTTTTTTTTTCCCTCTGGTTCGCTCATTTTGCTGCTGTTGTTTTCATCCTAATCAGCTCCAGCTTGCCACTCTGCTACCTGTTCAGTCTTTCTGACATAGGAAGCTGGAGAAGGCATGACTGGGTTGGAGGCACCAGCCCTTTTGCTGACAGCAGAAGCTAAGACCAGTGGAAGTGAATCCTAAAACCACTCACTCCCAATCCCTTCATGCTGGGGAGTATTTCTACAGCTACATGGGATATATGTATCTATGGCTCTGTCTCTAAGCAAATGTTCCACACATTTCCAGAAGGCCATGTAAGTGTGTGCAGGGAGATTTTTGCCATATAATTTCTTGCATGGGAATAAAAGCCGTGCAAATGTCCTGGAGGTTCTCTATGGACTCACACATGTCCCCATATCGGTGTCTGTGGGATCAACTGTGTTTCTTCTGTGAGGCAGTGATGCTCAGCTTTGCCTTTTTCTTGCCCACATGGAGTTGGATGAGCCTGGAGCCAGGAGCCAAATGCACACGAGCTGCTCCATTCTTCTGGGACTCGTCTAAGGGAAGCAAGTCTGGAAGAAGCATCAGGGTTGCAATAACCCACTGTCTTCTCCCTCCCCGACCTGTTTCCTTACACAATTCCCATATAGGACAAGTTTCCGTTGCAATCAACTGTTAGGTTAATGAAACCCTGAATTAATCCCCCTTTTCCCCCACCTCTTCAGGGAAACTGTCCCAGGAGGCAAAGCAAATCCCAGGTATCTGTTCTCCGCTCTGAGGGAGGTACATTCCCAAGGACGTGTGGGAACTCAGGCTGGAGTGGCTTGCGGGTCAAGGACAAGTTGATATGGACATTTAAACCCCACTGCATGTATTTCCACAGGGTCACTTGCCACTCTCACCAAGGATGGTAGGAAGAGGGGGAGGGAGGGGTAGTGTTGTGTAATTGGGATTCCATCATTAACAGACAGCAACCCCCCCTGGCAGCAGCAGATAACAGGCAGTGAGAGCTTTCAGCCATTGCCAGCAAAGTGTTTGCTGGCCCCAGTCAGGCTGGTTCACCAGTGGTCTGAAGGGTGACCTGGCTGACAGGCTTGGATTTGGAGAGAGGATACTCCTTTCCTTCTGAAGCTTTTCTACCCAGGAACAGAGGCAGTGCAGGGGCACTCCAGCTGCTGGCTTAGCCAGGGGTGGTGAGCACTTTTTAAAACCTGCCAATGAAGGACTAATCAGTACATTTCTGTAATGTGGTGCCTTTCCTCATTCGAGGTTTGCCCTGAGGTTCCTGCCTGACTCCACATGTTTCCAGAGACACTGCCTTTAGCACTGATGGAAATTACCAATCTAAAGACTTCAGTATATTAATATTACATATTTGTTTTCCTGCCTCTTCTTCTGGATTGAGAGGTTTCAGTTTATGTGGGACTACAAGAGTCTTACCCTCTGCCTTTGATGTTCAAGCTAGCATGCTGAAGGAGCAGGCTTCCCCTTCATTTGCACCTTTGCTGCAGCTCAAATCTGGAGTGATGCTGACCTCCTTCTGCTGAGGGAATGGACTTGTCAGGAGCTGGTGGAAGCGAAATGTTCTCTGGTCCTGTTTTAGCTCAGACAGTGGTTGAGCAATGGGCTCTGAATAATAAAGACCTGTGACTTTTGCGGAGAGGTAGTGCTGGGTAGAAATGCCAAACTCAGACTGATGTTTCTGTAAAAACACGGGCAAGCTGGAAGGGACTTGGGGGAGGGACTGTGAGTTACACAGAACAGATCCTTTGGTCCTGTCTGACTCTAGCAATAGTAGCAACAATAGCAATATTCATCATCACCACAGCATTCAGATATCACTTTCCATCTTGAAATTTCCGTGTGTGCACTGACTCATTTATTTTCCCTGATGAGACAGGGAGGAATTGTTAGCCCATGGCAGATGTGGGGAAGCAGACCCTGCAGAGAGGGTCAGTAGTGGGGTTTTGTTGATAAACTGGTCCCTGCCTCCTTGTTCCACATCCACAAGACTCTGCATGGAAAAAGCCTACTAAAAGACAACTACTCTGTCACAGTACCCCAGCTACAAAGGACTTGGTGAATCAAAGTATCCACCTCTCTGAAGCTATTTGAGATCGTTTTTTTCCCTAGCAAAGCTGTTATGGTGCGTGGGCACATGGGAAGGTATTTACCCCCACTGTCAGCTCCTAAAGCCCTGTTACGGGCTTTAATTTCTGGTGCTGAGGTTCTGGCACCTCTCAGTGGGACTAAATGGGCTGAGAAGCGTATCTAACCACAGAGCCATCCGTGTGACGCACGAGCCACTGAGTGCAATGAAAGGCAGTCTCGTGGCTAAAGCCTTTTTCCGAGGCCAGCCTCCCCCGCTCCCAGCTGTGCTGGGCAGGACCCTCTTTGCAGTGATGGGACCGTTGCGTCTGCAGCTCCATGTCATTGCTGGCCATGCCTGCATGGAGTCAATAGCAGCCATTGTCCCGGGGAAAGGTCACCCAAGCCAGGCACGCAGGCTGCAGCGAGCATGGAGACTGCTGCTGGAACAACTGAGCCTGGGGAAGGGAAGAGGGAGCAGAGGGCAGAGGGGGATGAGGGGATAGAAGGGGCAAGGATGTTGGAGAAGGTCTGGGTTGCCTCCTGCTTGGGGGAGGTTTTGTGTCTGTACGCAGTGAGGAATTGGCCAATTTCCACAGGGTTAAGCTTGCATTTGTGTGGGCAGCACCTGGACCCTTGTAGGGAAATATCTAACACCAGAAAGCTCAAGGCTTTCCTACGCAATCTGCTTTTCCCATAACTGGCTATTCTTCTCTCTTCTTCCCATCTTGAACGCAGCAGCACTTGCAGGCTTTAATGACTTTAGCACCACACCTACAACCGACGACATCACCTAGTCTCCTCTTACATGTCCCAGTCCCCAGACAAGTGCTGTGATTTACTATGTCTGACCTCCTGCTGTGCCATATGGGGAAGGAATGTCCTCTGCACAGGATCCCACCACCTTTATCGTCCCAATGAGGTGCTACTTTCACAGTGCCAAGGATTTTTACGCCTGTTGATCAAGACCTTCACTCCCTGGCCTGTTAACATTGGGTCATTTGTGCTTCTTATTGAAGCTTCACAAAGAAGTAGGGCTGGAGCCATTCTGGCAGTCATTTCTTTTCCCCTCATCCCTGCTCTCTGGAAAACACACTGGAATTTCAGTAACAAATATTCCTCCAATTTCATGATCAGATGTCTGGGTCGTGAGTCCCACCCTGGCTTCTGTAGCACAGGGTTCACCAGCCCGGGGTGGATGTCTGCAGGGGTATCCATGAAACCACTCACAAAGTCAAGCAATTGCCAGCATTTTTTCCTAATCTATTCATGGTTCTTTAGTCAACACTCTGGAAGCATATGCCATTGGGTGATCATCTTGCATTTGAACAGCTGCTAATCTCTACAAATTTGCATTCACCGGGTTTTTTTAGCCTCCTCGTTAATCTCAGGGCATTTGGTTTTGGGGTTTCTGTAACAAGTATTTTTTAATTTTCCAAAGCAGTTCTCATTATCCGAGGGATCACCCTGGGACAACCATTCTCCAGGGAGAATAGAAAAGAGATAAATTAGAGATTCATTTAATTTTAATTCATTTAACATGCCCAGGATGAGCTGGAGGGTGGGCAGGGCAGCAGGGGAGAAAGAAAAGTGAGAGCAGTTTGCCCCTGGGTACTTCTTGAGAGAGGCCTGGCTCATTAAATTATGAGACATCCTCATTTAGGAAAGATCACAGACCTGGGTTTTGCCCCAGACCCTGTGGAACCTTGCTGTGCCCCTGGATATGTCTGCAAATCTCCAGGAGGCTCCTCTGTTTTGGGATCCTTCTACAGAATCTATCGCTTCCCAACATTCTCCATATCCTTCCTCTGTAAGCCAGGGCAATAAGGAATGAGGGGGTAAGGCAGACCTACTCTTCCAAACTCTGCCTTCAGAAGGAGGTCCACCAAAGCACGCTGCCAGCAGGAGACCCCAGGAGAGCAGAGCTCTCTGCTTGCACAGAGCTGGTAAAGCCTCCAGAGCCCAACTTCCCCTGACTGAACCTGCTTGAACCTGCCCTTGCGCTTTGCCAGGCTTCTGTACATTGGCACCACCTCCTCTGCAACAAAAAAATAAGGGGACTTTCCCAGGCATTCTCCTTTAGCGGTACCGGAATGAGACAGCTCTGAAAACAGGCTGTTCTCAGCTGCAAATATCCCTCTACCTTCACAGGGCTTGACTCTGCAAGGAGCCTCAGTGGCTGTTCTTTGGGTCAGAGTTCCTCTCTTTGGCTGATTTCCTCTTCAGGCTCCAGCTATGATTTCTGATCAGTTTTGTTCCAAATCAGGAATCCATGTCAGCCACACGCATTTCTGAAGTCTCAAGACCTTCAGAGACACGTTTCTGTGAAAGACCTCAGTCACTGAGGAAAAGGTCCTTGCAACCTCCAACATGAGAAAACTGAGTGGAAATATTTGCATTTCCTTTGACTTTGGCTCTACAAATGTTTTGTGCCCCATCCCTGTGCTGAACAGACCCTTTTATTCTGATTGCTGTATGACCACTTCTTCAGAGGTTTTCTTGTGCTACCTAAAATCCCCAAAGCTCTATCAGAAAAGGACAAAAGCAAAATTAAGTACTTTCTTCAATGAATACATAATCCTGGGATCCTGTTGCCAAAATTAAATGGTTTAGAGCCATTTGAGATGTCTTAGGGTATCTGAGATACATGAGGAGGGCTGGCAGATCTGCCACAGAAAGTATTGGAGACCAAGACCCGTCTGGAGTAGCAGCTGGACGCCAGGCAGGATACACTAGTGCATCTAAAATGAAATTGGATATCAATATTTGGGAACTGCATTGAACCACAGCTAAGTGAGTTGTGAGTGCAACCCCAACTCAAGCATAACAACCTCAGGATGAATAAAAATCTGAGAGCTGAATAAATGTGGCACTACCAAGCCTTGCAAGCACCCTGTCTTCTCTGCCAAATCAAGTGCGGTTCTTGCACTAACACTGAATCGAGCTGCTTGTCAGATCTGCTACAAAATAATTTCATCCCTGCTCAGGCTGGCCATCTGTTCACTCCTTGGATTCACATGATTTTATGCCATAGCTCTGTAACCTGATGATCAATAGCTTCGCCATTTCTGGCAGCTGGCGTGCTGCAAAAAATCTTTCCCAAGTGCTCTTCTTACAGGGTTTGGTGGAAGAAGCCCTGAGATTTCATGATGATATTGACCGGCATTTTTTTCCTGCTGCTGCCAGAAGGGAGCATGGGTCTCCCTCATCTCCGCCTCTCCCTCACACTCTGTCACAGACTAATTCAGCTCTTTTGCCTGCACTGAGGACCTCACTGTTTTAGGGGCATTGAACCACCTGTGGCTGCCTCCTCCCATCCTCAGCCAGCAAGCTTCACCCATCCTGCCTCTGTCAAAGGTTTAATTGCTTTTGGTCACTGTGCAAGTACACTGCGACTCACTGCACGACTGATAAGAGCCTGAGTTTTATTTCTCAGCCTCATTTATGTGTTGCTGGTCAAGATTGCAGTGAGGCATATCACCGTAATATGGCTGGGGTCAGCATGCATTGTCCATGCTGGCTACCCAGCTGCGTGTGTGCTGGGACCGGCACAAAACCGTGGTACTCCCAAAGCAAAGCAAAAGGCTCTCTATTCCCTTGAGGATTGCCAGTGTGCTTGATGAGAGTTGGAAAACCCAAAGGTGCTGTGGTGGACATGCGGGTAAGGGCAGAGGTTCAGACATAGCAAGGAGTATGTGCTTAGGGGTGCCTGGTGAGCTGTGGGGGCAGGAGCCCCCATCACATCCCCATGTGTATGGAAGTAGGGGAGGAGAGGCCCCCTGAGGAACAACAGAGCATTGAGCTGCTGCCCTATCTCTCCAGGGCAAGGGAAGCGGAAAGGTGATAAGAACCCTCTCAGGTGAGGAATTCCTTCTCACTTTCCCCTTTCTGTTTGCCTTTCATCAGAGATAATGTGAGTCTTGGGCACCTTACCGGGGCGTTGAGCTGCCTGCAGAAGGGTCAGCCACAGCCACCCCTGCGCCCATCCCCCTGGGCATGTGCCCACGCCTGCCACCGTCTCCGGTGGGCTCCCACAGGAGCAGCCCAGCCATGGCCCCCTCTCCTTCCCCAGCACCTGACCTGTGTCCTCAGGTCCTCTTGCATGACAACCCACTGATTAACATCAGTAGCTGTAACCTGAGGAGCAATTCGGAAAAGGGGAGTGAGATTATGGGTGGTAAAGCCAAGGCTGATAAAGATGGCAGAATATTTGGGTAGCGTTTCACTACAGCACTACCTTCCTGAGAGGGAGCAGGAAGCATGTGAACTCCTGCCCATGCTCTCTCCAGCCTGGGCTGTGCAGGCTTTGCAAAGCCAGGCCATGTTCTTAATTCTCAGAGGCCCTGAGTCCTTCTCCTGACTCCACAGATGTGATGATAATGAATATTGTGATGGGTTTGAAATGAGCATTACTACATGTTGTGTTTGAAATGAGCAGAGCTCTGGGAAAAGAGGGACAAAGGAACAGCACTACCAAACCACGAGTACTTTCTGTAACTATCTGAACAATCTCCAGAAGGAGAGCCTGACTTCTGGCTGCCTTTTCTATATTCAAAGACAACCACTCTGATGGCTTAGTCCAATCCTCTTGTCCCCTGCATGACACAGTTCAAAAAATCTTGCTAGCCAAACTTTTTCCCCAGCCCACGTTTTTTGGCTGTGATGCCTCCAGTGACCACTCCTAGCAGTGTGGCACAGTGGGGTACAAGCATGTTATGGGGTCTCTGGGAAGTGAGAAGAAGTCAGAAGAGTTGCAAGCAGTCAGACCCAGTAAGGCTCAGCCCAGTCCAATTTTCTGAAGAGTCTCAGATGCACAGCGCTCGGGAATCCCAGAGCAAGACAGCACTTGCCTCCTCAGCAGATGTGACTGATGAAGAGTTTGGCTGGAGATCTGGGCTGTGGTGGTGCCCCAGCTCCACACCTTCCTGCCTACGCCCCCTTGACAACAGCAGGGAGATTGGCCATTTACTCTGGCAGTTCAAGAGGAATAACCTGCCAACTCTTCAAAGTGGGCACAGACATCCAGGCCAGGGTCTACACATTGGTGTGAAGAAGCAAAGGAGAGGAAAAAAAAAACAAGGAGAAAAGGCTGGATGGTAGATGGAGCAAGAAGGCCAAAGCATGCAGCTGGTGTTTTATCCTTGCCCTGGGCACAAACCCTTGGTGCAGGAAGGGATCCTTGCTCTGTCCAGAGGAAGCTTCAGGAATGCCCCTTTGGTGCTGGAAAAGACCATAGCTGGAATTCATCCCTTTTGGGAAGGAATGTTTTAAGCACAGCTTCCAGTGAGATGACTCAGAGATTTCTCTGTCCCCTGGGGTCACCGGTCCTTGTCACTCAGTGATGGGCAATGCCCAGTCCCCCATGGTGCTGCAGCTGGGACACATATCCTGGAATGCCCAGAGATGGGCTTCTGGTCCCTCGGCCATCCTGGTCTCTGATTCATTCCTGCTGTTTGTTGCCAGTCCTTGCCAAAGGGAAGACTGAGGAAAGCATGGGAAAACGGGGTGACTCATCCTTAAAGGCCAGGTGGCGGTCCTAGCTGAGGGACACCTGAAGGCTTCCGGCGTCACAGGAAAGCGGTAGGAAGGGCAAATATTCCCAGAAAAGCCATGCAAAATAACTGCAGGAGAACAGGGTTTCCCTGCAGCATTGTGCCTGAGCATCTGGGAATCTCATCAAGCCCACGCAGTAGAGTGAGCTCATAGCCAGGGTGGGAAGGCAAACCCACAGGCTTTGTCCACCCTGAAGTGCCCTCCAGCCATTGCTTTGGCTCCTGGTGTGTTGCCAACTCTGGTAACTCTTATGTGGCATTGCCCCGACCCACTTGTGGTGAGAGAAGGAGGTAGGATGGCCCTCAGCAAGCATGTTCTCGGAGGTGCAGGCATACCCTCACCAGGATCAGTCACCTCTCTCCCACAGCACACCCCTGTGCCAACACCTCCAGAGATGAAATGCTATGGGCAAGGAGCTAAGACACAGGGCTTGGGAGAGCAGCAAGAAGGGAGGAGGGAGAAGAAGGTATGGATGAGGGCCGTGGAGGTGGTTGTGCAGGCAAGGAAAGCTGGAGCGAGCCAGGGATAACTTGGGGCTGAATTTTGGAGAAGTAGATGAGATGGAGGTGGAACCAGTGCTAATGAATACTGTATTTGACCTGGCAATTGAGATAGATCGTACAGCAAGATTAGAGGTCATGGAAAGTGTGTTACAAGCTCTGCATTGCTTTTATTCACTGGAGACTGTTGGAAAAACAAGCAGGAAGGCAGCACAATGGGTCCCCCAGCTACGGACATCTCAGCACACATTTGAAAGACAATGGAGAAAACTATTAACTCCAAGAGTCCTCTATCCTGTCTCCAGTAAGATACATGCCTTGTTTGGCCTGGATAGGAACTAGGGATCAAACGGACAATGCCCATTAAAAAAATTTCTGCAGGGGAAAAAGGGGGTTGGGGAGCAGGGAAGAGTGACGCAGCTGCCAGGATTCTGAGTAAGGACCTTCAGCAGATGTTGACTTGCAAGGGAAAGCAGGTTTGCACATAGCCTGGCCTGGTGCTGTAGAATCTCTCTGTCCTAGATATGGGGTACTTTGTTTTGGTCTGGTTACTGGTTCCCAGCATCCCCAGGGGCTGATGACCAGCCAGGCCTGCAGAGCAGTTCCATATGGCCCCAGAGGGGTTCAAGTACTGGGGAGCAGCAAGGAGGGTGCTGCAGACTTGCAGCTTCTCTTCTCGCTCTGGCACTTGGCTTTGACTGAACAGACAAGGTCAGGAGCATCCTTGCTTGAGGTCTCTACAGAGGTCTCCCCAGGAGGGAAATATGCATCCTGTCACCTGTCTCAATTAGAGACATTATCTAATTAAATTGCTCTTCCATCAGGATTCCTCTTTCTGTTAACAGATGGTGGCTTCCTTCTCCAGGAACCAGGAAAGCTGTGCATCTCTTCTCATGTTCTGACACATTCTCACTCATGACCACAGCCCACTCTCTCTGGATAACCATTGGCATTTCACAGGGGTCTACTGAGGATTTTAAGGTTTAAACAGTCACCTTTGTCCATCATGGGACCAGAAGGACTCTAAGGGGCTGTACCACCTTCCCTGCAGGAGGTAACATGAGTCTTTCAGCCATGACTTTTCTGCTAGACAGAGGAAGGCCAAGAAGCATGGGCATGGCCCCTCAGGGCTTATGATCCCCATGTTGGCAGGACTTCCCCACACCTCCATGGGAAAGCACTGCTGGGGTTCACAGTTGATTTGAGCAATGACAGACTTCCACTTGGATGGAATTGGACAGGCTAATATGCTTGTAAGGCCCTCAAAGATGAGAAGGGTCTGCCCTTCTCATGATGTTCAACATGACAAACAAGCTGGCCTTTTGTTTCTTCTGCTGCGGCAGCACAAGCCTGATGTCTCTTCCAAACCTCCCAGGTGAGCAGTCTTGTGCCTCTGCCACAACACCACTCCCTGCCCAGTCTTTGACTCATGTGTATCCTGTTTGCATGGGCTTGGAAGTGTTTGCTTGCTGCTTCTCATGTCAAAATGAAAAAAAGAGGAGCAGGGAGAAACAAGCACTATAGTCAGAGGAAGGTTAGGAAAAATGATGGAACTGGGAAGAGGTGTGGGGCAACCCACTCCCAGGAACACCTGGTGCAAGAAACCCCCTCGCCACTGCTCTCCACTGAGCCCTGGGGAGGTACTGTCACATCTTGGCTCTGGAGGAGAGGGGATATCCTTAACATCACTTCTTAAGGTATTTTGGCCAAGCATCCGGTCTCCTCTTCCTCTCTCTGAGTTCCTGTCCTCTGTAATGACCAGTGATCTCAGCTCGCACAGCAGGTTGTTGAATTCAGAGATATGAGGCCTCCCAATGGTCCCTTCTGGGCCGGTGGGTTACTTGGTTCATTTCCTAAGACTAGAAATAACCTGTTATTTTAGAAGATCCTTCCCAATCTTTAGATTGGCCTCCTCAAGAGTGCTGGTTTTGCTGTTCTGACTCATACCCCCCTTTCTGCCCCAGCCTGGAAGGTCTCAGCCCCTAATTTGACCATGGGTTGATGGTGCTATAAGGTTGCAAAAAGCTGGAGAGTCTCCAGTTGAACAAAACTTTCCTGGAGGAAAACAAAGCTTTTCACATGGTGGGGTGGTTTTGCCACTCCCTGCCTTCCCGGGTCTCCCTTGTACCTCAGCAAGCCATTTCCATTGGCCTCTATCCCTCAAGCTTGCTTTTGGGGGGACCTCTGTCTCTGGAGGTACTTTGAGCATCTACTCCCTTCCCAGCACAGTCCCTGAAAGAGAAGTCTTCCCTGATCCAAAACCATCCCTGTTCTAGCCACCATTCAGCACGCACCATTGTGGATCTCCCCTTCCTCTGCACAATCTTCCATGCTTCCTTTTCCAGCCCTGCTCCTGGACACGCATGACAGTCCTAGGTCTGTTTTGCAGCAAAATATGCCTCCATCCCTGCTCTGAGACAGACCAGCCCCTGACTATATCCTACTCCCTGGGAGCACCTTATCTTTATGATTCCCAGTCCTCCTGAACTCAGCAGCCTCACCCCTCCTCCATCACTTGCCCCAGGAAATGCTGTTCAATAAGAAGAGCAGCAGTGCTGGATCCTGCTTCCAGATTGGCATTTATCTCATGCCGGGCTACATCCCCCAGTATCCAACACACATCCTTAAACCTTTTGTATTCTGCATAAACATCTTTGCCCGGACCTTCTAAAGGGCTGGGCAAGAGAGGAAGCAATAGTCTACAAAAGAGCATGAAACCTTTGCGTCATGGTCTTATCCCCTCATCCTTCACGGATGCCGAGAAGTCCGGCCGTGCAACACTGCATGAGGCAGGGGCTGCACAGGGAGCAACATGAGATATGTAGAATCAGAATGTGCCGCCAAAGGCCAACATGTGTCAGTGATAGATGCAGAGCCTCAATTTCCTTCTTCCTGAGTCCCCCAGCTTCCCACCTGGGTCCCACACAGCATCCCACAGGACATCCCCCACCTGCAGCATTCTCCCTGTGACTGGAAGCTTGTGAACCGCCCACTCACCATGGCTTTCTCTGCCTTCCCAGATGTGCAGAGCCCTGTGGCCAAGCCCTGCCTGACCAGCAGCGCCTGGATCTACATACGGGGAGTGAACGCGGACTATACAGGAGGAATAGCAGGTGTAGATAAATTTGGAGCATAAGGAGACAGAAAAGGAATCGCAGCCTGGAGGAAACCAGCTGCCAGTGCTGGGTAGCTCAGGAGAGGCAGCAGCAGCAACACGATGTAGGGCAAGATTGCTGGGGGAGCCTCAAATGAGGAAGCTGGTGAAAAGCATCTGGAGATGTGAGGTCAGGTAATTCCTCATATAGCAGTTCCTGCACCGCTCTGGGAACAGACAAACAAGGCCTTCCTTCCTCCCAGCTTCCTCCTCCTCGGCAGCTCTCCTTTTCAGGAGAAGCAGCCAGCCGGCCCGCTCCTCCTGCATCTCTCACTGTATCCTTAGGGATGATTCCCTGTCCCTTGCTGTGCTCCAGGGCTTCACCTCCCTGCCCCGCCGCAGGCACCATGAGCAGAGTGGGCACAGGGGTCCTGCCGAGGACTCACACAGGGCAACTGCCTGTGGTGCCCTGGGGTGGCATAGGGCAGCTGGGAGGCAGCTGGCACTGCTTTGGGAAAAAGTTGGAAAGCACATGCCAGCCTCCCAGCGTGGTGAGGTGTGGCTGCTATTTTAGGCTGGGAAAGCACGGAAGAATAGACCTGAAATCTCCCTGCAAAGCCGCAGTGGGCATTTAACCAGGTGTCAGCTCCAGCACTGGAGAGCCCAAGTGGCTGTGCTATTTTAGGGATGTATTCTTTTCCTCTGCTGGGCTATTTTTAGAGGCTGATTGGGTACCAAAAGGACCCAGATACTTTGCAGATAAGGGACTGATGACATTTTGGTGCTTATGTTCCAGCCACAAACATGGCTCACGAAGGCAGGCTCTGGGAATTAGCAGCACTCCTGGCAGCAGCAGCATCCTGACTGTGCTGCCCTTCCTGTAGGCAGCAGGGTAAGTGGTGCTGTAAGCTTCCCCCCAGCAGGTAAGGGGTGCTGTAAGCTTCCCCCCAGCAGTGCCACCCCGAAAGACTCCATGGTCCCAGTGCTCTCCTAAGTGTCAGCAGTGCCCCACAGCATCACTCAGCCTCGTGGCATAGCTGATGGGGGAAATCCTCCTCCCTTGGTCAGCAGTAGGCAGTGCACGTGGTTGTGGACCAAGGGGATCTATATCTGATGGGACTGGGACAGGCTCTTACTCATCAGCCACAGAAGAGTCTGAGATGTGAATGCTGCCCCTTGTAACAGAAAAATAGGGTCTTTATCACTTGCAGCTGTGGTACACATCCTTTTCTTAGAAATAGGCATATGGGGACTGTATGGGGGAATTTCCTTGGCACAAGTTGTGGAGAAGGCTATGTATACTGTCATCACTCTCCACTGCCATGCACAAGGCCAGGACTTCCCAAGCTCCCCAGCCCAGCCTGGCTGGGACACCTGCATCGCACAGGGCCAGGAGCTGGGAGACCCAAGGGCTTTGCCCCATGCTGGGGGAGTGGATTTCCTGCCCCAGAGTCATGCAGAAGAGCCCTTGGCAACTGGGGGCTTCCTCAGGACCTGAAAGGTGCCATGGACGGGGATGAGGAGAGGGGCGGTTTGTGACTCTGCCAGGCAGGGGCTTGCACACTCCTCCTGGCCCCGGGTGACACAGATAGCCAGGCCCTCTGACCTTTTTTACTCAAAGTTTCCATTTGTGATGCAGGACAGAGGGCCTGTTGTGCGTGCAAGGCGCAGGGACAGCCCCCCTGGCATTCAGGAGTGGTGGAGGGGACAGCTTTGAGACAGCAGCGAGGCTGGCGCCCACGCTGCCACCGTGTGCTGTGCTGTTCCCATGGCTGCCCTTGCTCTGCCATGCCAGACAATGCTTTTGCAGCCGCTGGGGTAGAGCAGAAAACATCCCTCAGGTCACCCTCCCCAAGGCTTCTCCATGCCAAGAACATTGGTGTTAGCTTACAGCTGCCTCCTCTCCCCAGTCGGGGACTCCCAAGGTCTCTTTGCACCCCAGAGCTCAGTGTGAGGGACTTGGGCTGGGGGAGATGGAGGTGCAGCGTGTCAGAGGGGCGGGACTGGGACTGAGACTACTTGTCTGGGCTGTCTCCAGCAGAAACTCATGTGTAGGTCCTTCTGAATCCTAGTCTTTGTTCCCCTCGGTGGCGTCAGCAGCTCTTCTCTCCCTCCAGGAGATGATTCTGCTTCCGTCGCTGCCGTTTCCTGTGTTTCTCTCTCCCCCCTCACTCCTGTAGAGCCAGGCAACACCAACACAAAAACAGGATTCAAGCTGCTGGAGAATTATCCTGATAACAATGACCAAGGAGACAGTCCGCTGGACGGGACCCTCCCTGGAGCGAGACTGAGTGGGGCCTCTGAACAGCTTATACCAACCTTTGTCATCCCCTCTTCCCTGTTCCCCAGGGCTGCTGGTGCACAGGGGGGATTTCAGGCGGGGGAATGCTCCCTGCCAGCAGGTCCTTCCATCCCCACACCTTGGCCATGGTGGCAGGGCAAAGCAGCTCTGACACTGTCCCCACAACTGCTCCTGTCCCCATCAGCAGTTGGCAGAGCAACAGGTACCACACCATGCTCTCCCTTGCCAGCCCAGCTCCATTTCCCAGCTTTTCAGAGAGCGGGAAAGGGCAGCTGCAGTTTGGCTTCATCCATGAGCAGAACTGAAGGCAGATATGGCTTACAGGCAGGACTGAGGGATCTAATGCCTGAAGATATGCTCCCACGCAGCAGTAGCCCTGGACCTGTGTGTCCATTCCTCCACCTCAGGCAAGCCTGAGGGAAAGCTGGGATTGCTTACCATCCCAGATGGAGATCTGAAATTCAGAGAACCCTCACCTGTGGCCCAAAATATTTGTCTAGATCTTCTGAAGGAGGTCCCACCCCCAGCTGCTGGCTGTCCCTTCCTGCTGAGGAGCTGCCGCCCTCCCAGCATGCTGGTGGAGCCATGGGGGAAGCATTGCCTGCTTCATTCCATGGAAAGCTGGCCAGCACAGCTGAGGCAAGGGAGAAGGGGCCTGAGTGGTGCCTGAAGCCAGCTAGGAAGCACACACACAGACTGATCTGCTGGCAGGTCTGGAGGCAACAAGTGCTGGGAAGGGGCTGCAGAGCAGGAGCGCAGTTGGAGCCTGAAAAAGATGCATCTGTAGCCTCGCTCCAGCTTGCTGAACAAGCTGGCTCTGTGCACATGCGAGTGTCTGCACCGCCCTCTCCCTCACAGGTGCTGGGCTCATCCCTAACACTGTGCTCCCTTTGCCTCACACGGCGGGGACCTGCAGACTGAGGGGAAGCAAAAACTCGGTCTGGGTGCACTCGAGTGTCATCCCCAGCTCTACGGCCTGGAAGCCATGCCACTGTGCCCCACTCTAACAGGGCATCTGCTTCTCACTGGGGCTGTCAGTGTCTTGGAGGTGGTGCAAAACAAGAGATGTCCTAGAGATGGAGGAAGAAGAAGTCCTGCCTGCTGCAACACCCAGTGAACACCGGCATTGTAGAGCAAAGCTGGAGCAGGATGCTGTCTTCAGCCTTACTGATTCCTACAGCCTTACTGATCCCTCCAGCCTTAGCCCTGACCTTGTTGTTCCAATGGGAGATGACCACTGCCCTATAGACGCCCAGCAGATGTACCTGACCTTGAGCAGCTGTGGGAGCGAGGCCAACCGTAGGTGCGACTTTGTCCTGCCAGGGCCAGGAGGTTGTAATCCCCTGGTTAACAGTGGTGCCGCTGATCCATAAATTCCCGTCGAGGGAGGAAAAGCTGACTTTTGGCCAACACAGGAGTTTTCTGACCAACAGAGGCAGGAAATAGCTACGGTGAGCGAATAAATAAATGGTGCAACTGTAGCTCTGCCTTACATGGTCTTCATGGGGAGTTTTCCTTTGTTTTTCAGGTTGGCTATTTATACCACAGAGTGTGAAAATGATGTCAGCAAAGCCTCTGCTCTTCGCCACAAAGAAAACCTGCCCCAAGAATTTTTGCAGAGACCTCCTTGAGCAGCATGGCTCAGAGGCTGTTCACAAGGCTGGTGGAGATGGCAGGAAACCCCAGCTCCCCTGCAGTTCCTGAGGAGTCCCCTCTACTTCCATGCACACAGCTCAGGGCAACAGTTGTCCCAAAACCATCTAGGATAGGGCTCTGCCCCTATGAAAGTCCATTTTGCCTAAAATGGACTCACAACCCCCTCCCAGAACACCTCCAACCCCTTCACAGCCTCTCTTTTCTCACTCTCTTTTGTGCCCTTTTTTCCTATCCCATTCACCATTGCAGCCTTTAAGACTCCCAGCTCCAGCCTCCTCGGCCTAGTGGTGTTGCTTCAAGTATGCCTTGGGGGACAGGGGAAGAGGGGATGAGGAGTTCTCCTTGTGGGACTTTGCTGCCTCCCTGGGAAAGCCCAGGAGGTATTTTGGAGAGCCAAGCTCCCAGCTGGGCCATCCCCATGCTCACAGGAGGTGGGAAAGCACAGGTTCAGCCCAGAAGAAGAAAGTCCACGCAGTTCAAGCTGAGCCTGCTCAGCTGCAGATAGCAGGCAGCAATGGCCATGCTTTGGGAAAAAAAAAAGAAAAAAAGGAGGAATAAACCTTTCCTTCTCAGTGTGTTTGTCCCTTGCAATTAGGAGTGGTGACAACAAGCCCACACGAGTTGCTCGGCAGCCAGCAAAGCCTCGGTGCCCGCGGGCAGGGGCGGTCGGCGGCAGGGTGGGAAGGGAAAAGCCAACGTGAGTTCAAGGGTTGCCGGTGTACTTGAGATGAGAAAAACTCTTTCTGGTGACACATGCGTCAGGTGTTTCCAGACGATAACAAAACCTGCCTGAGGTCATCGATATTTAATTAGCAATGAGCTCGGTTAAACATTATCCCGGGGGCAGGAGGGAGGGGAAAAGTGTTGAACTGGAGAGAGATTTAACTCTTAGCAGAGAAAGGGGAGGAAGAGGGAAGGTTCTTGCAAGGAGCAAGGGTCTCCATGCCTGGTCCCCATCAGACTCTGACATCAGGCTGGACAGAGGAGTGGAAAAGCTCTGGGGTACACATCTCTTGGGTCTCCAGAGGAAAGAGGTGCTTTTTCCCATGGAAATCAAATGAGCTAAATTTGGAAGCTCAGTGCTCCTGCACCCCAAGAGCCCTGGGGGCAGGCAAGCACGGCTGCTAGAGCAAAACACCTGTGAGCAGTGAGGCCGGTGGCTTGTCTGGTTTCCCCGCCGGAGCCCTCCTGGCCATGGCCACGCTGACGGCTGGGGCACCGCGGCGCTTTCTCTCGGATGGCTGAGTCACAGCCCTGCTACCTGTGTGGGTTTGCACCTGGGTCCCTGCCCTGCCGCCGTCTCCCCTGTTTCCTCTGGCACATGTGCCACGCCTCCACAGCGGAGAGACCTGGCTCAGCAACCTGGGGCAAAGAGGAGCAGGAAGGCATGGGGGACATCACCTAGGATTTCCTTTTGGGATGGAGGCTTGGTTTGAAGAAGAAGGGATGCCAAAGGTTTGAAGTGGGGGTGACGTGTACATTTTGGCCCTCCAAGCACAGCCTGACACCCCAGCATGCTTCAGGAGGAGATGATGTGAAGGTGCCAAAATCCAGCTAGCGACCACCCTGCTCTGTCCTTCCCCAGTCACTCACTGTCACCATGCTGTTCCCTGCCACTTCCCCACCATTAAAACTCCCTCTTGGCTGCCCCAAACCTGGCACCCATAATTGCCTCTAAATGATAGGGACCTGCTGAAAGATTAAGTGTGAGCCACACCATGAGGAGGGACATGAAAAGCAACTGCATGCCCTACCCACAGCCAGGCCCCCCTGCCACACCAGCAGCCCCTTGACACGGGGGACACTTGGGAAGGCTCCTGCTGGGAGAGGGCAGTGGATCCCTGATTGTGAGTCGGACAGGAAAGCACAGCCCGGCTTGGGATATGGCCAGCCACAGCTTCTGCCGACTGGCAGGTATCTTTAGAGCCTGCTCCTACACCACAGGAAAGCCCCTCTTGGCGGGGAGGAGAGTGAAGCTGGGCTGACATTCACTCACCACCCCCTTTGCTTGCCAGTGGCTGGGTGCCAGGGGATGATTCTGCTCTGCCCCAAGCAGAGCCTGGGGGAGAGATAGACTTTGTCAGTGCTCGGTGCCTCCGCAGGAATGCAGAGCGCTGTCACTTCTGCATCTCTGGCAGCAGTGGTGGTGGTCTCCAATTGCTGAGCGCCTGGGAGGGATTCCCAGAGCAGAATGGCCTTTGGGGGAAGAGTCTGGGGAGATCCCCAGGATGGCTGCACGGCAAGGGCCCTTGGCTGGGATGGGGCCAGCAGCAGCAGATTCCAACAGCAAGGATGTACATCCTGCCTCCACATCACTAGGGATGCAGACAACCTGTCCAGCGCAGCTGTACTGCACTCCTAGGACCTCACCCTCTCCTTAGCTCTGCTTGTCACCAGGGCCAGACATCAAGGAAGAGGATAGACGTGTGGGACTGAAACAAATTCCTCCTGAGCACCTTGCCCTTGCCATGAGCAAGCACACTCCTGCTTTCTTGCCTGCCACTTGACTGCACTGATGTCCAGAGTGCAGAGCCTGCACGTGAGCCATCAGACATGGCTGAGGACCCTCAGAAGTGGGAAAGGGAATGAAGGTGAGGTGGAGAAGCTGCCACAGTCCCAGTCCTATAACCCTCACCCAACAGCTCTGAAAATGGAGGGGGGTGAAGTGGGAAAAATGAGAAAATTCCCCTATTTAGGGGTAGAAGAAAAAGCAGCAGCAACCCTCCAGGTCTTCAAGTGAAGGAAGAGGCTGCAGGCTCAGGCAGGGCGGAGCAGGTCGGCAGATGCAAGAATTTCATCTGCAAGGAGCAAGGAAATGTCCCGGAGCTGTTTGATCTTATTGTATGGAGGGAAGCGGGAGTGGGCGTCCAGCCTTGCTGGAACCAAACAAAGATTATAAATACCTCCCGCCATCAACAGCTCCTCTCCGACCTGGTCTGCCAGAGCCCCAGTTGCTGGCTGATTCCCAAGGGGAAAAATGAACTTTGGATTCCATGCACCCCTCGAACATGGTGGCAGATAGGAGCAGAGCACACAGCAGATAGTTCCAGCCACAAAGCTAGGGGGGGAATTATCCCTGTGGAATGTTGTATGTGGGCACAGCCTCTCGCTGCTTGGCTGTGCCCAAAAGGAACAGCCCCTGCTGGCTTAATTCAGTCTCTACTGCCACTGGCGTCAATAAACAAATTAAAAAATATATGTTTAAAAAGCCCTTTGATGAGGCATTGGGTTTGATGTGATGCCCGAGCCTGCTGGACAGACTTGAAGAGGTGTCCCTGTATCCCTTATGTCATCGGGCCTGATCCGCACCTGTGCCTTCTCCTGATTCAATCCTCGGGCTTGAATTCAGTACCACACATGCTACCAAGAGTGCCACTTGACATTGAAGTGCTTTGGGGCTTGTGGGGGGCTGGGTGGCACATGGGTATCCAGGGGACCCTGGCACAGGGGCTGTCCCTGCTGGGATGGGAGGACAGCCCTGCACCGTGTTTTGGGGAAGTTGGGAGACTGTAATAGATAAATTTAGTCTTTCCCACTGTGCCCATCGGTCGCCACAGAAACATGTGGTTTGCCAGCACCACACAGGGGGGAGGATGAAAAGACTTCCAAAAACTCATGTGGGCTCCCATAAGTCCCATACCCAACCGCGGAGCAGCACTGCACCAGGACCACTGATATCCCCATGTCGAGGAGGTCCTGGTGGCCATGGGAATTGGGGAGCTTCAGCTCTGGCTTTGCTTTGGCACAGGGAGCTTGGGTGCCCACAGGGCTGTGATCCTGGAGCAGGGCCTCCTGCTACCCCCTTGCCTCATGCAGAGAGTGGGGACCCACCTCCCCACCACATCCCTTCCCCCAGGTCCCACAGGCACATCTAAGGGTTGGTGAGAAGCCAGCAAGTTGTCAGGTACAAAAGAAGTCCTCAGGCTGGGGGGGCTGCAAATCAAACGCACGCCGCCCTCGAAAAGACCAGCAGAGCTGCTCTGGCAGAAAAGCTGCTGCAGTGCATGAACCCGGCTACGGCTCCCCCAGGGCAACTTTGTCAGCCGCTCTCCCCCATCAAGCATACTTGAAGCTCCCTGCCTGTCACTGGGATCAAAGGCAGGGGCTGGGGTGGGAGGCAGGGTGTCAGCTGGGCCACTTGTGAAGCTGACTGTGGGAGCCAAGACCTCCAACTTGAACCCAATTTTCCCCCCCCCCAGGCATCCTAACACACTTCTAAGGTCTCCGCTCCAGCATCCCAGCTGCATCTTGTTTCATCTCCAGCAAGGGAAAGAGGCAGTGCTGGAGCCAGATGCCGCTGGAAAAGCAGCCCCCCAACCAGGAGCCCTGGGTCCCAGCCCCTGAGCTGCTGGCAGCTGGGGAGCATCGGGTGCTGGGGGTGAAATCCAGTCCCACTTCCCAGCCGCAGCCCTCCCACCACCAGCTGGGACAGGGCACGTTCCCACGGCACCCAGTGTTATTTTGGCAGGGTCAGAGCTGTCCCTGTCCTCTTGCAGCTTTCGGGTTGGTCTGAGTCTCACCAGGGTGAAGGATCTTTTCTGACCAGGCTGAGATGCTGCTGGACGTTTTGAAGCAGAGAAGATGCGCTCAAGAAGCCCCACCAAGGCATTTGTGGAGCTGTGGGGAACGAGATGACAGTGCTGAAGAGTAAAAGCTCAAGGTCATTTAAAAAAGAAAATAAGTCATCCTAAAACCATTTCATAGCTCTCAGGAGCTTCTGCACCAATGTGTGACCTGCAGCAATTGCTGCCTATTGCACTGGGGACTGTCCCCAAAACAGAGGAACAGGAAGGCTGGGGGACAAGGCCTGCAGGGTGGACACAAGGCTTTGCCAAAGACATCTTGGCATCCCCTGGCTTTGCCCCCTACCCACGTGGCTTGGCAGGGACCTCCCAAACCAGGATCCCAGGAGCTCCCCAGCAAAGTGCCCGGGTGTTATCGTGGGGCTTCAGGGAGCCTCAGAGGGGCCGAGAGGGCTCACATAGCCCGGATGACCCAGCCTCGGCTAAGCAGGGCTTTTCTCCAGGCCAGTCCCACCAGCAAGCCCTCGGGGACAAGTGTCTCGCACGCCAGCTACAGAGGGAGGAGCGCCACCTCCTGACGCTGGATGTCCCCAGGATTCCAGGAAACTGCTTTTTGTGGGCTTTTTTCCCCCCATCCGGTGTTTTATCAGTCAGCAACAATCGCTTCAAGAATAAACAAACCCTAGTCTGGCACTGGGGTCCAAGGCAAAGCAACTCCTCCTGCCAGACATGCCGAGCATTTTCAACAAGGACTTTTCTTCAGGACTGCTTCCATCTACTTAGATGCCAATTTGACTAAAAATTCCCTCCTCTGCCATTGTCATTTCAAAATACAATCAGCACCTCCTCAGCCTCCCCAGAGCTCCCACCACAAGGTGTTGTTTGGTAACATTAGGTGCTTTTACACATTTTCATCACAGCAGTGCATAGTTTGTAATGGATGTTCATCCCCAACACATCCATTTATCCTGATAATCCCAGTTCCTTTGAATTTATCTGACTGGTGTGATAGAAGGAACAGTGGCAGACAGGGTTGGCTTAGAGCCATACTGTTCCTAGCACATACCAGCTTTAAAAACTGAAAAGCCCACCTAAGGCTCACTAACAGGTGGGGGAGAGACCTCATTCCTCAGAGCTGCCCATAAATCTGCAGCCTCGAGATGGACAGAAGTTGGGAATTCCACTTTTCAGCATCAGGGGAATATTAATTCAAGGTTATTCTCTATGTACCTGCTGATTTTTGTGAGAGGAAAAGAAAAATTTAGCAGGTGAGACCTCTTACTTCACATGGCTGAAATCAGCCAGCAGGTTTATGTGTTAAATGAGGCTGACAGCAAGACAGCCAGCTTGCGCAGTCACCCAGTCTGGTTTCTAGGGAAACAAGGTAAATGTTTTTCCTCCTTCTTGCCACCTTTTAACTCTTGGAAGGCTCTCATGCATCTCCTCAGGAAATAAATCTCTACATCCCACCTTCCCCACTTCAGTGAAGAGCAAATAGCACAAGCCAGGTCTGTTTCAGGACTGCACTACACTTCGGTGGGAAGGTCTAGAGTCACTGCCTCAACTGCGGCCACATCTCCAATTATGGGCAGTGAAGGACAAACCAAACCGCCTCATTATTTTGACTCAGGCAGTAATACTAGTGGCACTCACTGCTCTCCCTTCTTCATAGAAGGTAGGATGCAAAAGTCATCTTTCTCCCCATCCAGGCAGGCCTGCTTCCTGTCACCATTCAGCAGGTAAAGGATATGGATTCAGGAACAGCCAGCTGCCTTGTTTCCAAACTACCACACAGGAACAGCAACAAACTGCATCTGCAAAACCTGCAGGTTACAGCCCCATCATACAGAAACTGGAAGGTTTCCATGGCAACAAGGGCCAGCCACCTTACTAAAATTTAGTGGTTTCAACTGTCTGGAGTAGTTTAAGAACCCATTTTATATGAAGCTCTCCAGCCATCCAGCAGAGGATTAACATGTGGGGTTAACACTTCAGTAAGTGCAAACACTTTTAGGGCTCCTGCTGCTGTACAATTTCACATGACCAGGGAAGCTTTGCTCTGCCCCAAAATATTTGCTTTCCAAAACCATCAATAGCAGCTTCATTCTTTAATTAGAGTAACCCTGCTACAAGGTGGATATTCATGAACTTGAGCTTTACTTGCTTCTTCGGTTTGGTTGGTTCCATAGGTAGAACCTGCACTGAGTACCAGACTTGACACAGCAATGTATAAACCAAGAGCCAAAGTTAGTTTGTTTCAAATATTTATTTTTTGATCTGAGAGCACAAAGGCCACAGGACCATTCCACCCAATTAAGCCGTCTCCTCTTTTGCAATACGATCCTTCTTGAGCGGTCCCTGAAAAAAAACAACAAAAACCAAACTATGTAAACAGCAGTCTGCACCGAAGACATCACATCCCAATTACAATGACGTAATTTCTCTTCCTCTTGCTTCAAAGAAATGAAGGCAAAAAAAAAAGCCCTCCATGCTGCAACCCATTGGAAACCCTAAGCCCCCCCCTCCATGGGCAGAGGTTTCAGGGAGAGCTGAAACTGGCGCAGCCGCACTGCACCGATCGGGTGACTTTGGATGCGCCACAGCAGCGATGCTGGTGCCACCTGGCGGGGAAGCTCTTGCAGAGGCCCGAGCACAGCACTGCTCCAACCTGACAAGGGTCCTCACTCTCAGCTGCTTTCTCCAGCAAGTGACAAACTGGGAATGCCACCCACTGCGAGCACCATCCTCCTGAGCTGCTCTTCTAGGAACTGGAGCAGTGCTTGTTCCACGCTTCACCACGGAACAACTAGAGCCCAAACGTGGAAACACACCTCAGACACCAAGCACTGTCACAGGGGAGGTGAGACCCCAGGCCTGCTGCAGTTCTGACCAAGTTGACAGGAGGCCGCTCGACTGAAGCTACACAGAAATTTTGGCCATGTGACAGCCCAAAGGTCAAGCTATCAGCTGCCATTAGAGACAATACGGCGATACACAACACAAAGGTACCACAAAGTGCCCTTACCATGAAAGCCTTCTTCTCCTCAGCTGTCTGGAAGCGGCCGTGACCGAATTTGGAGGTTGTGTCAATGAACTTCAAGTCAATCTTCTCCAGGGCCCGGCGCTTGGTCTGCACAAGCAGGGACTACAAAGAGAGATGCCTGGTGAGTATGCAGCAGCACCCTTTCAGACTGCCAGTACACCGGCTACTTCTTGTCACCTCCACGTCTAACACTGCCTCAGTTACTCTGCCTTCAGACTTCAGCTGCCAGGGCGTGCAAGGAGCACTTGACGATTACCTATCCTATCCTATCCTGCACCCTTGGCCTCCAAGGCTGGTCAGCTTGCAGCAGGTGAGCCCCAGTCAGGCTGCCAGTGTCCTCATGGTCCGTAACAATTCTCAAGACTAAACAACCCTGGACTGAATTACCCAGGGAAAGGACCTCATGCCACTCCGGAGGTTGTTACTATGAGGTGGGTTTGTGCACATGGGGCTTTTCTTTCCAGAAGGCTGTATGACTGCCAACAGCTGCAAACACGCCTGCAACAGAGGCAGCACAGCTCACTTAAGCTGTTTCAGCCCGTGTGACAGCAGGTTGCACTACTCACCTTGCGCAGGGTTAGGACCCTCTTCTTGGTCCCCACAACACAGCCCTTCACCATGATGAAATCATTGGTCACTTCACCGTAATGGACAAAGCCTCCCTGAGCAAGGAGAGAACAGTTAGTGCCCTGTACAAAACAGGACCAGCAATCACATCTGCCTACAGTTTGATGTTCTTGTCCCATTTCTGGACCTTGGCCATTCCCACATTTACTGAAATGCTGCTTCCAGTACTGCCTTTCGCTGGTCAAATTTCTTGATACTGCAATTTATTTGCTGCTGTAAGACTTTTGTTAAGAACAGCAGAAGAAGCTGACAAAACAGCAAAAGCTGCTCTCCTTGCTGAGTTAATTCCTTGTAAATTTACAAGTACAATTCCTATGTCTCTAACATCTCTGTACTATTGCCACATAAATTCAATTTGCAAGTTATGCAAGTCAATACTGAGACTAAGCAACAACACCTCCCACAGCAGAGTTTTATCTCGAGAGCTCTTCATTCAGTCATTTTGCAACTTATACCAAGCCCATTTGCCCCTCAGAATTGCAGCTCATAAGCAGACTCTCAGCACAGAGGTGCAGCAACTCACCAGAGGGTTAATGCTCTTGTCAGACAAGTCATAATCAGTTGATGCATTGTTTTTGATCAGCTTTCCATCCTTGATTTGGTAACCTTGGCCAATCTTGTAGATCTAAAAATGTACAAGAATTTTATGGTTAGTCAACACAACAGACTGTGGTTACTGTCCCCAGGATGACATTCTAATGGAGCAAAACATCCAAAGCAAATCTCTCCACTCCGTTCACTGTCACGGAGCGAGTCACATCAGCCAGCTCTTGTTTCCTCCCAGCAGTTCAGAGACACAAACCTTCTTGTTGATTTCGGTGCGATGGTGGTAGCCCTTCTGCCCAGCCCGGGCCACGGAGAAGGCCACCCGTGCTGGGTGCCAGGCGCCAATGCAGGCCACTTTGCGCAGGCCCCGGTGAGTCTTGCGCGGCAGCTTCTTGGTGTGCCAGCGGCTGGTCACGCCTGCAACGAACCAAAGCAGTGTTGTCAAGCTGTCACCAAACTAGAGTTTAAGCCACCTTTCAAACTGCAGTCCCCAGGCAACCAAAGGGAAGCCCAGACCCAGTTTCCCAGAATTAATTTCCTTGTGAAGCTCCCCCGCGGCTGTCCCTGGGTTGTGTTCTCAGAAGGAAGGCAGCATGGAATGACTCCTCACAGATGTCAGGCGCTGTGCCCAGCGCTCATTCCATGGTCTCATCATTGAACTGTGACAGCAATATGGATTTCCCTCCCCAGCCCTTGGCACACGTGCTTGTGAAAACTCAAGGCTAGGTTTCATTAAAAACTGTATCCTGTCACAAAGAGAAGAACTTCCACGTATTTACCTTTATATCCCTTGCCCTTGGTGACTCCAATGACATCTATCATCTCATCCTGGCCAAAGACTGTTGACACAGGCACCTGCTGTTCCAGCTTCTCCCGGGCCCAATCAACTTTCTCAGCAACAGTGCCACCGTTCACCTGGATCTCCATCAGGTGAGACTTCTTCTGTCTCAGGGGAAGCAAACGCATCTAGAAAACAGAAAGCAGGAAATTCAGATCCCGCTCTTTTAAGATGGACCTTATATTAATAAGACAAGTATCCCTCTAGTCCTGGCCTAATCAGTTTTTCTTACTACATATATCCTTTTCCAACAAAGAAAACTTCAACAAGGCCCTACACTAAGGGGAAATGCTGTGACTGAAATGACAATTCACTGCAACTGGAAGTTATATCCCACCCATAGTACCAGAGAGTTCTTTAACTCCACAGCCACCAACAAAACTCCACCAAGAAAGGACAGGAGACAACAAGGGACAGACAGTTTTAAACTGAAACAGGACGGACTTAGATTGGATCCAAGAAGGAATTTTTTTATTATGAGGGTGATGAGTCAGTGGCACAGGTTGCCCCTAGAACTGTGGATGCACTTTCCCTTAAAGTGTTCAGTCATCTTCGATAGTGCCCTGAGCAACCTGTCCTACTGGAAGGTTTCCCTGCCCAGGGCAGGGAGGTTGGGACAAGATGATCTTTAAGATCCCTTCCAACCCAAACCATTCTGTGATGAAGTCTGCCACACTGAAGGCCACTTTGGGTAGGGTCACATCTACAGTTACTTCTGCTATATTTAATACAGAGGGACCGGTGAGAGTATCAACAGCAGCTGCAATACTACCTTTGCTGTTTAATACAGAAAACTAATTCTAGTACAATCAGCCATGTCATAACTAAATATCTTATTGCACTTACAGCAAAAGATTTAATTGCATCTCCCAAGAAAGCCTGGCAGAGTACTGGGGAGACACTACCACAGCACTCAGCAGTACACCTCCTCCAGCTGAGCAAGAGGAGCCACCAAATGTCTGAGTGCTTGCAGTTTAGACAGAATACAGCCTGAAGGGATGCTGAACACACAAACCCCAGTGTTTAGTGTTCAGCCTGGTTTTATTTGTAGGTGGAATTAAGAAAGTCTGGCTCTACATGGCATCAGAAAAGGACCGAGCCCAAGAAGTTCCTACTACAGTTCAGTTTCTTTTGGACACTCTTTCAGAAGACTGCCAGTGGTTGCTCTCAAGGCTGCTCAAGCATCCTGTGAGCACAGCTCTGTACAGAATGAATTTGTGTTGTGCTCAACAGTCAGCATCAGGCTGCAGGGGAAGGCAGAAATCTCCCTAGAGATGGATCAAGTTTCGTTCTTGGTCTCTCAGCTGTTTCCAGCATACCTGAGTCCTGTAGGCACTTACCTGAGTGTGAGCCATGACTCTAATAACCTGGCAGTACTTCTTCATGCTATTGAAGTCTTTCTCCAACTGCTTTTTGCCCTCCTCATCTTGCCATTTCTTGCAGTATTTGGTGAAGGCCTTCTTCTTGGACTTGTGCCTTCAGGAGCAGAGCAGAGACAAGGTTTGGCTAAGCCCTTCATCAATCCCCAGGTAAGTGGGGACCAGCGGAAGGAGCTGCCACCTTAGCTGGTTTTGGCTCATTGCCAGCTTCTAATGACTTTTCCACTGGCAAGAGGAGCCTGGAGCTCATCAGACAGTGGCAAAACTGCCAAAGCTGAGCGGAGCTGCCATGAATTCCAAAGCAGATTAACATTCAGGGTACAGAAGACAAAAGACTGGAGAGAGATGTCGAACAATAACAGAAAAAAACCAGACCTTTAAAGCAATTGTGAGGTGACTGCCATCTGCTTCAAAATACCACAATTTCCCCGCCCTGTGTGCCCAACAGCAAGGTCGTTACTGAAACACCCTTGAGATCTTTATTGCTCAACTCTGACGTCTTTTCAGGCTGCCAAGTTCATAAACAGGCCGTGAGCTCTAGACACGCTGGAGCCGCACTCAGGCAAATGCACATACTTCTAATCACAACAACAGTGCCTGGAACAGCAATCAGAAGTAACACTTGTCTTCCCCTTTCCTGAGAAAACAGGGCTACAGTCAGGACTCGACACTCAACAACAAGCGCCAGAGGCGATTTCCTTATGTCCGCCCGTCGAAGTATCATCACGTGTAGCCTGTTAAGGACATCTCAGGCAAAACCCAAAACTGTCACCCCCATGCCGAGAAGGGCACGAACTAACACCATGCTGTTACCCTCACAGAGAAATCCCTACGGTCTATCCCATCGTTAGGCCAGTTCATCAAGGCCAAGCACTAATTGCTGAAAAGCCTTCTCAAAAAGCTGTACGAGCATCATCTGCAACCCAGCAGAAAAAATATAAACCATGGCACGAGATGACAGCAACAAGCCAAGGCCTTGCTCTCTTACCAGTTCTTGTAGAAGCGACGCTTACACTCATCGCTGATGTGCTCAGCAAAGATGGTCTTGAAGCTACGGAGACCACGGGGAGTCTGCACGTACCCCACGATGCCCACAATGACCATGGGAGGGGTCTCTATTATAGTGACTGCCTCCACCACCTCCTTCTTGTTCACCTCTGAAGAGAGAGAGAAATTCAGCACAATTAACACCAGCATCAGCTACTAAACATCACCTGTTCTTTCTCACTCCCAAGCCCTTCATGTGGAAGGTTAAAATGGTTCAAGTTCCCTTCACAGAGATGATACATGGTAAAGTGACCAACTCTTGAACGGCAATTTAACGCCTTGCAAAAATTAGGGGCTGGCTCAGGAGAAAGGACGGCAAATCCCAACAGGCAAAACGGATGGAAGTGAGTAACAGAACAACATTCAGGCCTGGACTATCAGCAAAAAAATGCCTAAGGCATTTGACTGATGTGCCTCTATCAAGCAGAGCCATCCTAAGGAGCCTGTTATCCTATAGCTAAACCAAACCGGGTCCCTGAGCAGATCAGGAACGGAACCATTAACCACAGGCTGCCAGACATGGAAATCTTGCTGCTGGGACAACACTCCCACGGAAGTGGGAGAGGTTTAGGTACTTCATCTGCCCCACCTGTCACCATCCATTAACACATGCTCCTCCTCCATTAGGAGGGGCACTGATACGTACTGGACCCAGGCCTGTCGACTTCCCGGACGATGTGGGTCATGCCAGCCTTGTACCCCAGGAAGGCAGTGAGGTGGACAGGCTTGCTGGGGTCATCCTTGGGGAAGCTCTTGACCTTGCCCCTGTGCCTGCTGCTGCGCTTGCGGGGCAGAAACCCCAGGGAGCCGTGCCTTGGGGCCGAGAACTTGCGGTGAGACTGCGAAGAGAAAACACTCAGTGCTTGTTACACGGACTTGAGTGCACCCACTCAAGGGTCAATTCTCTCCTTGCCTG
Source organism: Platyrinchus mystaceus (assembly GCA_035041135.1). NCBI lineage: Eukaryota > Metazoa > Chordata > Aves > Passeriformes > Tyrannidae > Platyrinchus > Platyrinchus mystaceus. Next base: position 50,721,992 of record JAWWLV010000045.1, on the reverse strand, counting down.
AAAACACAAATATCACGTACACACCAGACAACTGGCATTCTAGAAATTCTTCTCGCTATCAGCTGTATGGCTCCTAAATTCCATTATGTCCTAAGAATGTAATCCTCACGTCCCAACTATGTCCTTCCCATACTTAACATCTCTTTCCTTACAAGCCTATTTCAAGTCCCACTGTAACTGGGGAACCACAGAAGCTGCAGTTTGGCCACAGCAAGCCACCGTAATTCCAGTCCACCCCACAAGTCTAGAAAACAGAGCACAGAACACTTCACAATATCTTTCAGCTAATCAATAACAAACTAAGCATTATAGAAACAATTTCAGTTTGAAGAACTTCAGAGAAACAGCATTTTAACATCCTCCTTAGAGTCAGTAATTTTGGATGGAAGCGCAGTATTTTTTCCAAAGGTTTTCCCCTTGAATCCCACCCCTGCAACCTCTCTGCCATGTAAGGCTGGGTTTTATCTGGAGAACTCTCAGCCCAAAAAGAGAACTACACACCCACTCTCACATCCAAATGTTAAGTAAACATTGCACAGCTAACCACGGAGCTAATTAAAAGTATGTCTTAACTTAAAAAAATGCTCGACACGTGTTACGCCAAGCGAAACTTACGGCCCCAAAACATTACTGCTGGAGCTCTCCAGAGAGCCACCAGCCTCCTTCCCAGGAAAACAGGCACCAAACGCCCGCCCGGCCGCCCGGCCGCCCGCGCCCCCCGCCGGCCTCGCTCCCTGCGGCAACGCCTCGCCCGCGCCCCGAAATGAGCCCCGGAGGGCGTCGCGCAGGGCCGAGGGGCGGCGGCGGCGGGAACGCGCGGGCGGCGGAGCCGGGCTGGCCGCGATGCCGAGGGATGGAGCGGAATGGAGGGGGACGGAGCGGGATGGAGCGGGACGGAGCGGGATGGAGCGGGACGGAGCGGGATGGAGCGGGACGGAGCGGGACGGAGGGGGATGGAGCGGGATGGAGCGGGACGGAAGGGGATGGAGCGGGACGGAGCGGGATGGAGGGGGATGGAGCGGGATGGAGCGGGATGGAGCGGGATGGAGTGGGATGGAGCGGGATGGAAGGGGATGGAGCGGGACAGGCCAGGCCGGGCCAGCGCACCCACCATCTTGTCCGCGCGCCCGCCGGAAGGGCCGCTCCCGCCCCCGCGCCGCCTTTATAAGCGCCCCGCGCCAGGTCTCGCGAGACGACGGGTGGCGCGCGCGCGCACTGCTACGGGCAGCGAGCGGGGCCAGAAAGATGCGCGGGCGGCGATGCGCGGAAAGACAGAGAGAGGGAAACCTCTGTTGGGGCTTGTCGAGAACTTGAGTGCCCACGGTCACGGGTCGTAACGGATAACGTGGCACTGGGGTTTAAAAGAGCACAGGGTAAGGGAGGAATCACATGCAGCTCTTCACGTAAATGTTTGGCCGTGGTTCTTTATCGTGTTATGCAAACCCATGACGTCCCCGTGTCATCCTTCGGATGTACGTGATGCCAGACAGTGTGTCCCACCGCAGGCTCCCTCCCCGAACAGGCCAGGGCTTCCCTTTCCACGAAAACAATATGCTGGTTCCAGGCTGGGAGCGAGTGCCTGCCTGGATGGGGTGTCCCGATGCAGTGTTTGACTGGTTTTATCAAATAGCTCTACAGCCATGTAATGAACCCTGAGCAAAAGGCACCTGACAAATCTACATCACAGCTTGAAGACGATGTTAGGTAATGTGAAGAAACACAGTAAAAAGAGAGAAAAAAAATAAAAATTAATGAGATAAAATAGGCTTCACTGCCAGCATTGCCATCCCACCATTTTTTGCGTGTATCTCAAATTAAAAAAAAATGTATGAAAGAACTTCTCTTTCTTCATGCAGGGACATGATTGCGTGTTCTTCAAGGGCCGTGTCCTGCTGTGTATTCCCATGGTGCTTGGTACAGCGCATCTCCAAACTCAATCAGGGCCTCTGTGTGCTGCAGTTGAATTAATAGTAAACAATAAAAGCAATGTACATGCTGAAGTTGTGCTGTGAGAGAGGAATTGGAAATAAGGCTTTCAGTGGAACCTGCCTGGACCAGTTGCTATTCATGCTGTTATTTCTCTTGCTCCATTTACTGCTGCTCTGGCACATGGATGAGCACCATGAGGACCAGCTGTGTCTCTGGGAGATGTTGGATAGCTTGGGCCACATCAGAAACTTGCCAGCATGGGAACTGGTGCTGCATATCTTCTGGGCAGGAGTGAAGCAAAGTTGAAGTGAAACCTGAACAGGGAAGGAGCTGAGAGACAGGAGATAAATTATTCACTCTTCCTTCATCAACACCGGGAAATCAGACAGGACCCGGCTGAAGAAGCTCTCTCAGACTTCTCTGGATTGGGAATTGCACAGCACCCTTACAGGATAACTGATGTGCTGCACAGCTCTGGCTGAAACATCTCCTGAAACAGCTCTGGTCTTCAGCCAGAAATCTTGCATCTCTCAGCCGAGGAGAGGAAGGAGGACCACCCTAAATGGTCTGGAGTGGACCTGTGTCTGAGGGGCAGGAGCGGGTAACAAGGCTGAGCAGAGCTGCCCACTTTGCCCAGCTGGGCTGGGCTGGCTAAAGACCAGGTGAGGAGGTGTCAAGAAAATGATGCTGTGAGACGTGGTCCCTTCAAGGAACACCATGGGTTAGTGTAGGCCATACAATGTGCTTACACGACTTTTCACATCACTGGAGATGCGGGACATGCACCTGTTAGCTGGGAGAGAAAAGAGAAGAGCAGTCATGCCTTTGGAGGAACAACTCCTGGCCGCTCGCTCTAACTGTCAGGGTGTCACAATGCCTCTGGGTCAGCCCGAGAGCCTCAGCTCAGGTAAGGTGGGCTGAGCCCAGGCTTCAGATAACAGGCATGGCATCAGGCACCCAGGTGGCTGGTAAACCTCAGAGTCTGGCAAGCTCAGCCGATGGCCACATCCTGCTACTTACAGCCCCTCACTGGGGTAAGGATGCAGAACACGAGCAAAGCAAGGAAGCTGATGCTGGGTGGTTGAGATAGTATTAGATGTACCCACGAGGCTATCTGTGGAAAATAATCAAACTGCTGAATAGTAAGATCCTGCCCCGTGACATCTAGAAGCTGAATAAATTGGGAATCAATAGATAAATTTGTATTATTTTAAGAAATACAGGCCTTAATCCACCACAGCCTATTTTATGAAAGGGGGTGTGCACTCAAGGCCACAACAACGGTGGAACCCAGAGCTGGGTGGTCTGGAGCTGCCCACACATGGGGCACCCAAAGTTTGCCCCCACTGTCTCCTGGGGCTGACAGATGAGGATATGTTTGACAAACACAACACCCTGGGGAGACTGGTATCCCCAGGGATGACTCCTGCCCTGCCTCCTCCCTCCCTGGCAGGGACCGCGGCACCACAGCCATCAGAATTCCCACCGCGGGGATGCTGACCTGTAACATGCAATGTAGTGCTGTGCATTACAGTTACATCATGTTACTGCAAGCATCAATTAAACAACACCAACCTATAGAGCCAGATCCCACTGCCAGCTAGTGTGAAATTATTAAGGAGGGCATATCCAGGTGTTAAACATGCTTATTCAACTCCCAGAAACCTTCCACCCTCCCTCCCCCACTCCCATTCCTGCAGGTTAACTAAAATCCAAGGCTGGAGGGACTCTGTGTGCAAACCTGCATGAAAAAGCCCATACAGACCAAGATGTACTGTGTTTGGAGGACATTTCATTGCCTGCTCTAACCTGGAAGACTGGTTCCCTAGAAAGGGGGATGATGCCCCTCCTTACTGCAGGGGGTTTGGACTAGATGGCCTTTAAGGTCCCTTTCAACCCAAACCATTCTAGGATTCTATGGCTGGATGTGATGGAGCAGTGTCCATTCTCTACCTCCAGCCTGCCCCTCAGAAGGAGCCCCACAAAAGATGCAGAATGGCTGCTCACTTTTTGGGGTGCAGCTCCAAGTGGGTGACCATGGGCCAGCTTTAAATGCTCTTTTATCTCCCCTATTACATTTGCCTCTAGCTCTTGCATGGTTTTGGCTTCCACTGCTGAATTTAGGGAACCATCTTACAGTCCAAGGGCTTGCTTTCCATTTCAGTCCATTTAATACAGATCATCAGGGAGTCTGCAGCAGCCAATAGACCACTGGGGTGCAGATACTCTGTGCAAAAGGCATGGGCCAATTTGCTTGAACTAAGGCTGGATAGCTTGTCCTCGCACATCCCTTCCTGGCTGTCCCGGTAACCTTGGTGGTATTGTGGGTGCCAGAGAAGTCCTGGTGACTCCCAAGGCTGCAGCCTCAGGAGTGCAAGGTGTGTATCTTGCAGTCTCTGCCTCCTAGAGTTGGGGGGTGTCCCCAAAATCTGGATTCCCTGTGTTCACAAAGGGCCTTTTCCTGCTGCCCCCTCCCAAGGACACGGTGTGGGCAGGGTGAGGGATGTTGCAAATGAGGGCCCCAGACTTCACTGCAGTGCGATTTTGAGGCTCATCAGGCACCTCTGCCTGGGGGCAGGTGTCCAGTGGGGGAGCAGCACTGACCACACCTCTGGGATAATGGGCCACATCCAAGGGCCCAACCTTGCCGCTCTGTGGGCGCCTCTATGGGTAGCATCACAGAATCACAGAATTGTTTAGGGTTGGAAGGGACCTTGGGAGATCATTTAGTCCAACCCCCCTGCCACGGCAGCATCACCTCCAGCAGGTGACACAGGAATGTGGCCAGGTGGGTTTTGAATGTCTCCTCCCTGGGCAGCCTGTTCCACTGCTCTGCCACCCTCAGTGTAAAAAAGTTCTTCCTCGTGTTGAGGTGGAACTCTTGTGTTTTAGTCTGTGGCCATTGCTCCATGTCCAATCACTGGGCATCACTGAAAGGAGTCTGGCACTATCCTTTTGGCACCTGCCTTTGAGATACTTATATGCATTCATGAGACCCCCTCTCAGTCTTCTCTAGGCCAAACAGGCCCAGCTCCTGCAGTCTCTCCTCATGAGATGCTCTTCAGCATCTTCATGGCCCTCCACTAGACCCTCTCCAGTAGCTCCTTGTCTCCCTCTCACTCAGTACACTGAGGAGCCCAGAACTGGACACAGAACTCCAGATGTGGCCCCACTAGGGCCAAGTTGAGAGTGCGAGTGGCTGGGGGGCTGGCCCCGCGCTTCTGCTAGGCTCTACCCCAACAAAGCGTGGTATCACCCCTGCATCTTCTCCCAGGGGCGCTGGGGTGGGCTGCCTTTGTACCAGGAGGTGTTCGCCCCCGACTCCGCAGACCCCCATGCAGCAGCCCGCAGTGCCCGCGCCCCCAGCACCCCCCGCACACTCCAGCCCCCCGGACACCGCCGCCTTGCCCCCAGGCCTGCCCCGGACCGCCGCGAGGTGCCGCGGGCAGCAGCGGCGGCGGGGCGGGGGGGGATGGTGGTGTGGTAGGGGTGGGTGCGCGCTCCCGGCGCGGCGCGGCCCCGTGGGCGGGAGCGCGCGGCTCGTCGCCGCCGGGCTGCCAGGCACGGCTCGGCTCGGCGCGGCTCGGCGCAGCCCGGCTCGGCTCGGCGCAGCCCGGCACCGCCCGCCGAGCCCCCCGCCTGCCTCCCGCCCACCCCCGCGCCGCCATGGACGGGGGCGCCTTCGGAGCGGGGAAAGCCGGCGGCGCCTTCGACCCGCAGGCCTTCATCCGGCAGCCGCAGACCCTCCTGCGGTTCGTCTCCTGGGTAAGGCCCCCCCGCCCCCGGGGAGGGCACCGGCACCGGCACCAGCACCGGGGCGGGGGGCGTCCCGCCGGGCTGCGGGGGCGCGGGGCTCCCACCCCTCCCCGGCCCCCCCCCCCCAACGACCCCGACCCCGACCTTCCTACACACCCGCCTCTATACACACACACAGACATATATATATATATATATATAAAATCGTTATGCCGTATGTTACATACCATTATATATTATTATAATAATATGCTGTTATGTATCATATATTTATTATTATATGGTTTATATATGCATGTGTATGCGTATGTCGATATGTCTCCACACATCCGAAATCATCACACACACAGCTGTGGAGGTATACTTCCATAACCGTTTATGGCTCTATCTCTGTATTATATATATATATATATATGTATGTATGTATATATATGTGCAGGTATGTTTGGATATATGGGTCTGTCTCTGGGTTTATATATATGTATGTATGAAACTCCATATATATCCACATATATGTGTGCACATAGATGTACAGCTACGTATCTAGATGTGTAGATATAGGGCCATATGGGGCGAGAGCAGTCTGGTTGGGGATTTCTTCCCTGGGGAGGAAGAGATGAATGACCATGACCCCATCTCCATCCCTGCTGGTTTGGGGTTGAGGGGGGAGTCTTCTCACCCTCCCACGCCTGTGGGGTTTTGGCAGATGCCGGGAGGCAGCAGGACGTGGGGTTACAGGGGGAACCTGGAAGAGGGGAGAATGCTGCAGTGCTGGGATGGCTCCTCAGTGGGTCAGGGGGTGCTGGGCTCAGGCCATGCTGAGGTGAATTGGGGTGGCTATGGGGGCTGAATGTCGCTATGTTTTACCCTAATCCTTTCACCCCCCCCAAACCTCCCTTCCCTGTAATGTTTTCATCTCCATAATTTGTGGAGAAGGGGGCAGAGGGAAAGGGGGGTCTTATGGAGGTGTCAGGGGAAGGTCTCTTCCTCTTCCCATGATGCCGATCCCATGGCTGCCCGTGGGGCCAGCGCATATGTGCAAGAAGGTCATTGGGATTAAGGGAGCGAGAGCTGCAGCACTGAGCTGGCGGGGGAGAGATTGAGGTCTCGGCCGGTAGCGGCGGAGGGAGGGCAGGGAGCGAGAGTGAAGGAGACACATGCGCATGGAAGCTGAGAGGAAAGGTGGCAGGCTGGCTTTGGGAAAATAAAAGCAGTGCCAGGTAGGGGAAATGAGGAGGAAAAAGGAAGGTGGCCTGGCTCCCTGTTGGTGGTGGGGAGGCAGCCCTTTTCCTCCCAGCTGGGTGGGTGAGTGATGTCCCCTCCGGGTGACGTGACTTGGAGGGTGGCTGTAGAGCCCCAAGACAGCTAAGGACGTGATTAATGCGGGCATTCTGTCTGTCTGTCCATGTGCCCGAGCTTGTTTACACTACAGCACATCATGCTGGGAGCGGGCTGGCTGTGGCTGGGGGCCAGGCGAGGGGGTATGCGTGCCCCCCGCTCCTGGGCAGCTGGCATGGAGCCAGCCCGCATGCCCAGGGATGATGGACGTGATGTGACCTACAAAGGCTCTCCCACTGCTAATCTCTGTGGCAGAATTTCCTCTTTCTCTCTCTGCCACTCTGTCTGGTGGGTTTTTTCCCCCTTCATCCAAACACTGCAGGATTCTGGCTTCCCAGAGGCGCCAGTGAGGGAGAGAGAACAAGAAATATATTTGCTTTTTAATTAGGCACCTAGTCTGCTTCAGAATATGCTGTTGGCTTGCTTGCTGAGCTCAGCTTTGTGCCCTGCAAGGTCTCACCAAGCAAGAAGCACTTCCAAGGGACTGGCACCTCCTTGGGACCCTGCACTGTTTCCCCTGCTCATCTGACCTTGACAGAGGACAGAATGGGATTTACCCCAGGCGCTTCACTTGGCCATGGAAATTTAAGTCCTTTTGCAGGAGCTGGAGGTGCTCCAGGTCAGTGGTCCAGTAAGGGAGGCTGGCATGGCCATTATGGTGCAAGTCTATGCATTCCTTCTCCTGCTTTTCCACTGGCTTGGTCTTGTCTATCCTCCTGAGCCTCTCTCCTTTCACAAAACACGGAAGCCACAAGGTCACCCCAAATATTTAGTTGTGGTTTTGGTCTTTTTTTTAACTTGAGACCAAGACAGGTCCTTGTGGGCAGTGAAGTTTTCTCTCAGGCTGTCACAAGCATCATACCCTTTATGGCCCTTTCCATATATTGGTTGAACTTTGCTGAAAAAAAGACTAGTTCATGGGTTTTTCTGTCCTTCTCACTCTGTCTGGGAGAGTGCTCAGTGGATCCAATGGTCAGGGCCTTCCACCATAAATCTATTCATGGCTGGGGTTTTATCCATTTGCTTTTGTGATTTTGTGCCCTTCCGTTTAAATGGTGCTTTTCCTTCCCTGGTGTTTTCCCCTGAGTGTATTTATAGACTGTGATTGCATCTGTACTTAGCTTTTCTATTGCCAGGCTCTGTGAGCCAAACTTTTTTGGTGGCGAAGGGCTCTCCCTCCCTGTGGTCTCCGTGAGAGTCCTTCCTTTCACCTGCTCTTGCACACACTGGAAGTACTTTGCCTGCCATCTCCTGAAATCTCATTTGCTTTTATCCTGCTCATGTTGTGACTGGTCCATTGTCTCCCCAGGGCAAGCTAGAGGCTCATTTTGGCCTGTTTCACGTGATGAGCTTTCAGTGAGAGCAGAAATTCTCGTGATCGCTTCCTCAGGCAGTGACCTTGTGCTTGGGTCATGCAGCCTTTTAGCAGACTTCATGATGGCACGGAGGTGCATATGGCTTTTTACCAAGAGAAACCAAAACTGGCTCCTGCCCAGGGAGTTTGCAGCCCAACTGAGGTGATGGCAAATCTCTAGGGAGAACTGTAGGATCAGGAGCAGATGAGATGACCCAAGATTATTTATGTTGCTCCTTGCTGAAGAGGAGACAAGATAAATTTGACAAGGGGAATGCTGAACTATGGAAAGAGGTTAGCAATTCTGGAGCATCAGTCCACCATGACTGTGTTGTGAGGCAGCTCAGGTTTCGTGGATGCTCCGAAGGTTGGGCACGGTGTAGTAAGTATGCATCTCCCTATAGAAAGGTTGCCTGCTATGGGTGCTGGTGAGCAGTGGTGGACCTGCAGGGCGCCTGTGTCAGGTTTGGATGTTCAGCCTCATCACAAGCCATTTCTCTGCTGCTGCCTTCCCCAGATAGGTTTGCCTGGATGAAAGAGTGCCTTGCAGAGCAAGGAAACAGCCCTATGGAGCAATCCCTCTTGAGCATCTCTGCTGAAGGTGCTTCCAACAGCATCTGGATCTTGCAGTGAGGGGATTTGTCCAATTTTGCTGAACTGAGGCTTTCTGACAAAAGCAGTGTGTTGCTGGAAGATCCCAGAGGCTTCCTCACCTCTCTGTAGGGAAGAGCAGAACAACTTTCTCCCTATTCCCAGCAGCAGCAGTCAAGAGAAGTCAAGCAGCTTACTCTGTTGCAATGTCGCCGCTGCAGTTTATTCCCAGTCCTGGTCTTTCAAGGCAGTGCTCCACGCCATGCCACTTCACCTGCTGCCAGCTGCAGCACAGAGACGTGCTCAGAGCTGAGCTGCATCTCACAACTGTTTAGCTCAGCTGGTAAGAGCATGGTGCTAATGATGCCAAGGTCATGGGGTCCATCCCCCAGTTGGAATCAGTGATCCTTGTGGGTCCCTTCCTACTCAAAATACTCTGTGACTCTGGTGCCCCGCAGCAGACGGGACATGGGTGCATGGGTTGGTTTTGTACCACTTTGATATACAGACTTGCCTTCAGCCTGTTTAGGTGACCCAGCAGCTGGAGCTACTGGTGCTACCGCTGGAGCTCGTGGAGCTGGGTGACCCACACCAGGCTGGAGCTGCAGAGCTCCAGGATTGTTCTTGAAATGAAGCAGGTGAGTGTGAGCACAGCCCTGCTGAGTCCCGTTGCGCCCAGACCCGCAGCGCTCTCCGCAGCTGGCGCATGGGAGCTGGATGGCTCCTTTGCAACCCGCAGGCGTTGGATGTAGCACTGGTGCCATAAATAAGTAAAATGCTAATTGAAACAGGTTGTTCCAGGTGCTCCTGTCTGCTTGGAAACCTGCTTGCCGGAGAAACTGATGCACTGCTCGGTGTAAATGCCTAACAAGGCAAAAGTAAGCAGGCCCAGCTTGCTTGGATGTGGGCTTAAGTAAGAATAATTCCAACCACAGTTGCACAGACAAAGCAGCCTATTAAAATGTGTCACACAGATTGAGGTCCTGAGCCCCTTCTGATGCCAAGGTCACTGCCCCTCCAAAGGGAGGTTCGGTGAGGAGAGGTGCTGCCTGCCCTCCATGTTCTCCTACATTACTTGCTGCTGTTGCCACTGTGTCCCCTGGCTGGTAGGAGCGTGCAGACCTTTGGAGCTGGGACAGGAAGTGCTGTCCCCTGTGTCTACAGGCATGGTACATCCCAAACAGCTCTGGCTGAGCAGAAAAGGCAGTGAAGGCAGTGAAGCACAAGAACCACATCCCTGGCTCCACAACAGGCTGGCACCTGCAAGCTGGAGGATGGGCACAAGTCACAGCATGGCAGGGAGCCCCATCTTCTCCCTTGCCAGCCTGGCTTGCCATGCTCATGCCTGGCTTACGACACCACTTGCCTCTTCCCAAGGACACCCAGTGTGGGCTTGTGATGGCAGTTAAACTGAGCCTTAGAGCTTGGGGGCCTCGTTAGTCTGAAACCAGCTATAACTGGGCTCCTTTCTGTCCTAGGTAAATTTAGCTGAGATATTTCCCATGTTCCTGGACCATAGCTCATGCTGTCTGCCTGTGCTCCTCTACCTGATTTTTGCCCCAGCCACCATGCTCCCTGGCTGTGTGTTTGTGAGATACATTGGTGCATGACAAACACAGAGGTTCAAAGCATGTGCTTTCAGTCAAGCCTTAGGTACAGTTCTTTAAGGGATTGCCCATCCCAAGTCTGCTTCAAAAGGGTTTTTGGGAGTTTGCTGTCACTGAGATTAGGTGAGAGACCACGTCAGAAGATGAACAATAAGTGTGCACAATTGCACGGTGATTCAGGTTGGATACAGCAGGTTGTGTTGTTCCCCACATAGCATTTCCAGGAAGAATCTTAGAGCAGGAACAAATCTCTCATTAATGACATCAGCAGATAAAGATCTGAGAAGCAGCACATAGGAATCAAAGACAGTCAGAAACATGAACAAAAAATAAGAGGTTACATATGTAATCTGCTGTTTCAAAACATGAGAGGCATACAGGTGAGAAGCAGAGAAACTGCATAGTGATGGGGCAAGGCAAACATCTGTGGCAGGACAAGGCAGCAGAGAGGACTCGTGAGGCTGCAGGAGGAGCAGGCGCAGGTGGCAGTGGGTGCAGTTCTCTGCCTAGGTTGGCACAGCCAAGCCAAGGAGGGAGAGATGTGTTGCTAGAAAGAAAATTGAACTCTTCCTTATGGAACAAGATGCAACATAGCAATGGTGGGACTACAAAAGACATGGATACCACCATGGAGGTAGGGTCATGGGGAGCTGTCATTAGTCATGATGGGCCAGAAGGTGCTCTTTCAGCAGGGGAAGAGCGTGAGACCTGTGGGACTGGACGGAGCTTCCTGAAGTTGCCCTCTTGGGCTCAGCCTCCTATCAGACCATGGGCGTCTTCCAATGGCAGAGTTCTTCCTTCCTACACAGGGTAGCAGGCATGGCTGCTCCATCATCACCCAGGGCTTGGGATTTTGTGTTGGGGAAGATCAACCTGGGCACAGGTCTGGTGGGAGGCAGAAGGGTTAATGGCTGGCCTGTCAGCTGCCAAACCATGTGTGAAAAAAAAAAAAGCTGGCTGGCCAGGAAAGCCTGTCCCAGATCCCGTGGCAGGAATTAGGGATTCGGAGCCTTTCTCCCTTCAGTCACCTGCTCCAGCTAAGCCTCGGCTGGTGAGCTGGGAGCTGGTGACATGTGGCTGATGGCCAGAGAGGGTGAGCTGGGAGGGAAGTGCTGGCATAGCCATGCTCTTCCCCTGTCCCATGTTCAGGGGAATTGTGTATGGGGAGACTGGCCCCCTCCAGCACCCGCAGAGGGCTCAGACATGCTGTCAAGACCGTGGGCAGGAGTTGTTTGCTGCCTGTGTGGTGCCGGCTGGAGGGAATAAATAGAGGCCGCCTGTTTCCAAGCTGCCAGTCCCATGCGTCTCAAAGGCTGCATATGTTTTCTTCGAAATGAACTAAATACAAGTAGGTTTAATGACGGTAATAATAATCCATGTCTGTGCAGGGCACTCCAAAGCTTTCCAGAGACTCCATTTGCAAGTGGCTGAATAAAAATGAAAGCCAGATCATCTCTGCCAGTTTATCCTTTGCGGTCTCCCCTGCTCTTGCTTTCTTTCTAAACAGATTTATTCCTGGTCATTACTAGATCAGACTCAGAAGAAGTTATTGCTTCATTCTTCCCGAGAGGGATTTGATTTGAAGTCCCACAAGGAATATTATGTCACCAAACTATTTCCTTTCTATAACAGGATAAAAAGGGGGTGTGGGAGAGGGAGAGGCAGCATGCAGTGTGACAGAGGCTGTGGCCGGAGGGCATTGCAGTGAGCCCAGGCAGGCAGCTCAGCAGAAAACCTCTTCAGCCTCATCCCCACCACAGCCATCCTGGGGATCTTGGGGAGGAAGTCAGGAGGCAGCATGACAAACTCCTGGGATGAGGAGCAGGAAAATCCTAGTGCACTGCCGGAGGCTGGCTGTGGTTTGCATCCATCACATGATGCTCAGGAGCATCTGATGCACGGCTGGGGATGGGCAGTGTGGTGGAAAGCCTCACATGACTCTCAGGAGGTTTTGCCCAGCTCTCTGCAGGGCTGAGCCTGTGCTGGGGAGGTGGGGAGGGACTAGAGGACCTCTCCTCTGAGGGCTCACCTCTCACCTTTGGCTTTGGCAAAATCAGATAAGTGAGTTCAGCAAGAGGAAAAAAAGGTATTTTTTGGTAGGATGCAGAATTTTGCCTGTTCTGCACTTTTCTCACTGTAATAAGCCCTTACATGCCTGAAATGGCCAGCATGAGCCCTGTGAGAAACGAGGTGAGGAAACCTCTCAGCTTCTCCCCGTCTCCTCCCCGCAGTGCTAAGCATTAAGTTCATTTTGCTGCGTCTCTTGGCAAGTTGCTGTCTCTGTCAGCTTTGCAGTGCACCTGGCTTCACTTGGTGTCTTTGGAGCTCTTGGATGAAACAGGAGTCAAGGAAAATGATTGCAACAACCTGTGTGGGTGTAATGTTTAAGGAGAGGTGAAGTGGAGAAAAGCTGGTTCTCAGGAGCAGGGCTGAGTTGGTCAGATCTTCTCCAAGTGCTGTTTTCTGTCCCATTTTGAGTGTAATATATTACTGTTATTAAATGTGTACCTCCAGACAGGCTGCACACCTGCCCAATTAACATTGCTCTTGGAGGTTTAAAGAAACCTAAAAATCTCAACCAAAAAAATCTAGTTACTTCAAGCCCTGTTGGCTGACTTAAGCAGCCTCGCTGAAGAAATGAGGCCGCTCAGGTGCTCAAAGCTGGGAATGGCTGGCTGTTTTTTGTCACCGAGCACAGGAAAGTGGCTAGTACCTCCCTCAGCAGAGTGAAATGATGGGAGCCTCGGGATGCCTCCTGTCAGCCTGCGGACAAACCACTTGCCTGCATCTTGGTGCTCAGTCAGAAGAAGACTCCTGCCATCTTCTCCTCAGCTCATCTCTGCAGCTGGATGCATATTTTGGACCATTTTATCAGTGGCCATAGGCAAGACTGTGCAGCGAGGATTGGCTACGCCAAATGGGGGGAGAAGAAACAAGCAGTGATAATGCGGGGTGGTAAGAGGCTTGTGCCAGTGCTGCTGGTTGCTGGCATTTCTTCAGAAGTGCTGCAGATGTGATGGGAATGGGAACATAAATGCTTCATTCTTGAAAACTTGGTGCAGTCATTCATGCTGCACTTGCAGCTTGGATCATCTTTGCAGGGCATGGGTTGTGAAATCAAGGAAATAAAAAATATTTGCTCCCTCTCATTGACTTGTGACGTCAATGAGCTTCCACCCACCTGCTTCCTTACCAACAAGGAGTAGCTGCCATGGATGAAGTGTGCAGCAGTTCCTCCTTTAGGGCTGCAAGATCTGAGCTCTCATGATAATTGTTTGTCACAATAGTTTCTGGATATAGACATCACAGGAATAAAACACTCCATGTTGCCTGTCAGCAGCAGCAGCAATTGCCTCTTCTGCTGTCCAGCTCTGCCTGTCAGTCTGGAACCTCTGGTTGAGCCTGCCCATTCTTGCCCAGTTGGTGTTATCCAGCCCAGCTCAAGGATTCTGTGCTCAGTGGGTCCTCACAGCATTTTGCTGCTCCGTCAGGGTGGTGGCAGGCTGGCAAAGGAAGCAAGCCCCTCTGTGCCCTCTCTGCAGTGCTGGGCATTGGAGCATGGACCAGAGCTGATGCCAGTGGTGAGGAAAACACAGATAGAAGGAGACATCCCTTAAGCTACTGTGCTTTGGTCCATTGAAAGCTTCCCTAAGGACAGAGCAGCTGTTTTGGGACACAGAAGATAAGCATCTGAAGTGTCTTGTTCTACTCACAAGTGAGAACACATTTAGTGGAATCTCCCCAGAAAACTCCTAAGATCATCTGAAATCAGATGTTTGCCTGTAAATCATACCTTGGGCACCTCCAGGCTGTGAAACAGGTTTCTCTTCATAGGAGAGAAGTTGCAGTGTCTTGGCTGACTGAAGATGGAGAAAGGAAGTTAGGAATGCCACCTCTGCTTGAAAATTAGGGAGACGGAGATGTTCCTTTGGTCTTGTGACTCTGAGCTGGGCCTTTATGACTTGCCAGCATAAAAAAGTATGAAAGAGCAAATGCAAAAAGGAATTATTTTGCTTCTTTCGCCCGCAGTTGAGAGCTCTTCCAGGCCAAGCAGCAATTCCAAAGATAAGAGCAGAGGGAAGATGTGTATCAGGATATGAGCAGAGTAAATAGAGGTTTCTCTGGGGAGAAGCCATTACAGAAGTTCATTCATCTTGAATGAGTAAGCAGAGACTCACAATACAGCTTGTTGCAAGGGTTGACCTGACTCAGGGAATCAACATTTTACCAGTTTTGAGCCCTAAACCAAAACTGAACACCAGACTATGACACTTTTGAGGCTGTGCCTTATCTTCCAAAGAGAAATAAGCTTTCTGTCTAGTGCTGCAGAAAAGGGGACACCCACTTTGTAATCACAATATATGGAGGTTGGTACTTCAGGTGTCAGCATCGGTGCTGGTCACAGCCTCATTTTGGGATGTCTCTTCAGGAGTCTGTTGGCTCCCCCTCAGGCCAGAGGAATAGGATGTTACTGTCAATGGTCCCAGGCAGACCTGTCAGCCCAGCCTGTTGTGAAGGTGTGTGAGACGTCCCACTGAAAGAGCCTGGCTGTAATTGTGTGCAATTTTTCTGCTTTCCAGACCATTCAGGCTGAAATTTTCAGGACCAACCCTTTGCTTTTGGCAGAAGAGATTCTTATTTAATTTTCACAGGCAATTTCTGCAAAATATGATCAATTTCAATTTTCAAGAAGGAGGAGGACAAATCAGTTGTTTTACTTCTAAGCTTAAAAAGCTCTCATGAATTTTCAGAGAACCCATACAGTCTCTGAACTTTGGAACACCAGCTTTTTTTTTAGTTTTGTCTAGTGCGATACACCCAGTTTCAGCAACTCAAGTGTGACCCAGTTGTGAGTCTTGGGGTGAAAAAATAATATCTGTGTCAGTGGCTACTTTTTGGAGTTTGGCAGGTGAAACACAGTTAGTGTTGAGTATCTGCCCAAGGGCTGTTGGGGACTGTGAACAAGGTTTTTCCTCTCGTTCTTGAAGCCACGGACCAAAGAGCAGAGGTCTGTGCTGTGGATCTCAGGCATCCAACCCCGCCAGTGATAAGTGGTGTATTGGGTTGTCATTAATCAACAATTTTCCCTGAACTCACAAAGCTACTTTTCTGCTTTCTGAGTTGTCTTCTGGTGCTTGGTTGGGTTAAGTGGTACTGGAGTCCTTCTGACCTAGCAAACACTCAGACTTAGCTCCACTCCCTGCAGGAGACTTGGCCTCTTCACATTCTTATGTTCTGCTTCTTCTTGGGGACCGGGTGGTGGTTGCAAGGGCGCCAGGTCTTGTTGTGCAGACATCTCCTGGGCTGGCATAGTGCCCTGGTGATGTCCTAGTATGTGTTAGATTCAAGTTCAACCCGTGCCTGAGGTCCCATTTCCTGTCTCTCTGAGGGTCTCGCAGGCAGCCTGCAGATGGGCTGTTCCTACTGAGAGTTTCCAGATGTCCTGCAAAGAAAAATCTGTACATGCTGCCTTGATCTTCCCCTCTTTCTCCTGTGGCTGCAAGGGGAAGCTGTTTATTTGAGGTGCAGGACCAGGGGTGCTGTAAATAGCTCTCTGCTTTGGTGAACCTGCTGTGTCAAAGAGGGACAGCCTTGTGGCAGGAGACGAAGGCTAAGCCTGTGAGCAAAGATTAGACCAGCAACTGCGGATTAGGGCATTTCTACCTGGACTCATCCTTAATTCTGCCTGATTTAAAATAACATGCAGTGGCAGTGGTGGCGATGGGTAGGGAGGACTCACAGTGGCCTTGACAGGTGGACCTGGAGGAAGGATGTTTGGCCCTTAAAATCTGTGGGGAAGCTTGGAGGGTGTTGGCATACAGGTGAGTGGGCAGAAGAATAGGTGGTGTCACAGACTGAGCTGATGGAAAACCGGTGGAGAGAGGTGTACAATGTGTGGGGAGATAGGGAGAATGGGAGCCCAGCAGAATGGAGCTGCAGAGCAAACAGGGCTGTGGATTGTGGGAGGGTGGATGGGGAAGAGAGCATAGTAGCTTGATAGATAAAATCAGTGAACAAATGCATGGTAGAAACAATTAATCCCTTGAAGGGAAAGGAGTGAGTGGGAGAATAAGTGCAGACTAAGAGGATTTCCTCTACTTGAAAGCCATTGTATGCAGGCACCCGCACCAAAACCATATCCCAATTTACACTCCGTGTTGCCTCCCTATGTGTCTGTGGGAAGCCACCCTTACTCCAGATTGCAACTGCTTTGCATCGCTTTAGGTCAGATGGATAAAAAGGTTCAATCTAAAAATGTCCTATTTTAAGTTAATCCTCAGAAATAAAATGAGACCATCTCCCCAGTAAATTCCCTGTGGCTACAGCCCAGGGAAGACAGCGGGATGGGAGCTCAGCAGAGCAGGGATGTGCTTGCAAAGAGTGTCTGTCCCCTGCTCCTTTGTGCTGGTCTGGAGAGATGGGCTTGCCCTGACATGTCTCTTGCCTCCCTCCCCACCAGATATTCTCCATCGTGGTGTTTGGCTCCATTGTCAATGAAGGGTACGTGAACCGCCTGGACGAGTCAGAAGAGCACTGCATTTTCAACCGCAATCACAATGCATGCAACTATGGCATTACCGTGGGTGTCCTCGCCTTCCTCAGCTGCCTTCTTTACCTGGCTCTGGATGCCTACTTCCCGCAGATCAGCAGCGTCAAGGACCGCAAGAAGGCAGTGCTCTCGGATATCGGAGTCTCGGGTGAGCTTCCTGGCTGGTTGGCCGTAGTGCCTCTCTCCTCTGCTGGCAAAGGAGAGGTAGGGAGCTTCTGCTGCCCTTCAGGTCAGGTCCTTGCTTACAGTGAGGTCTTTAGGTTCCTTACTCTCTCAGGTTTTCTGTCTCTCTTTACCTTTCTCTTCCTCTCAGACAATCTGGCTGATGCCTCTCAGCTGTTCTCCATAAGTGTAGCTCAGGGAGCCCTTTAGGATCAGCAGGTCTATGGCTCCCTGCATCCTTGTGCTTGTTAAGACCAAGTGTGGATGCCTCTGGAGACAGTACTTCCTTCTTTTCCAGCTCCAGGTGACTGAACATAAAAAAAAGTTGAGGGATTCATGCAGGCTGACTTAACTAGTCCTCCTAAGTTACCTAGCATTCCCTATATGAATAACTGTTCAGGACCTCATCCATCCCTGAGGCTTGTTTTAACATAGTCAGATCTCTCCATCCCCAGCAGTGTGTTAAAGTGACAGACAGAGTGACAGTGTGTGTGTATATGTGTGTGTAAGGCCAGTCAGCAGGATCACAAGGAGGTGCTTTGGTCTCGTGCTGTCATCCTCAGTCACTCTCCTGGCTTATTCCAGCCGTTCAGGCAAACTGCTCAACATCAGGCCCTCCCCAGAGTATGCCAGAGGGGCCATAAGTGGAGTGAGGGCAGGATCAGATGAAGCATCTGAACTTGCTAAGGACATTGGGCTTGCAGGTTTGTCCACGGTTAGCCCTTTGCCCGGCAGTCTCTTGTACAACTGACAAGAGAAAGGGAGCAACTGAGCCCCGTTTTGCTGCTGCTTAGAAATGTCCATTTCCCTCACTGCTGGGTATCTGCCTGCAAAGAGAGTAAGTTCCCCTTTGAAGCTACCCTTTACCTTCACCCCTTTCCTGGGGGCACAGCATGTTAATGATCTTTCATTACCTTTCCTTGATGCGAGTCCTTGAGCTGTGCTGTCCTGACAAAAGCCAGTCTCTGTGCAACTGCAGGCCGGCTGCTTCCCACTCTTCTGCAGCTCCCATGGAAGGAATTGCTCTTTGCTTGTCCTTGCAGGACAAGGTTGTAAAGCAGTGGCTGTTTCAGACAGCCCAGGTGATCGCTCTAGTACTGGAAGCCCTTCAGGCTCCCTCCCAAGGCCAAATGCAAGTCCTGTGATCAAACCAAACACAAGCAAATGAACTCTCCAGGGGTACTTTCTGCAGACACCTATTGTCACCTTGGCAGTGTAGCCATCAGTGAGCTTTACCAGCTCACTTGGGCTTAGACTGGCTGTGCAGTCAGTTTGGCCCAGTCTGCAACATACTGGTGTGTCTCAGAGGGCTGAAATCTCCAGAGAAATGTGATATGTATATGTTCTGCTCACACATATCTTCTGTCCTTCCCTTTTGGCATGTCTGTGGTGGTCCATCCCAGCCTTTTGGGCATTCCTCTGGTTCGTTGGCTTCTGCTTTCTAACCAACCAGTGGCAAGCTTCAAAAGAAGAGGATAACCCACTGAATGAGGGAGGGGATGCAGCCCGAGCAGCCATCACGTTCTCATTCTTCTCCATCTTCACCTGGGTGAGTACAGAGTCCTGATGTTGGATCAAATGTCCTCTGTACTGTATTATCTTGTGGGGAATGGAAGGTGACTGACTAAGTGTGGTTCCCTCTGGGTTCTCAGTTCACATGGCTTCCAAGAAGGAAAATCAGGAGGGGAGGTGGTTGGGAGGTAAACTTGGGAAACAAGGACTCTAAAACTTATGTGAAAGAAGGTTTTAGAGCATTTACAAGCACAGTGGGAAAGAGAGTCCCATATCCTATTAAGTAGTGTCCTTGACAGACTTCCAATATGACCATGGACAAGTCTGCTCCCCAAGCACTGTTATCACAGAATTATACGATAGTTTGGGTTAGAAGGGACCTTTAAGGGCCATGTAGTCCAACTCCCCTGCAATGAGCAGGGACACCTTCAACTAGATCAGGTTGCTCAGAGCACAGTTCAACCTGACCTTGAAGGTTTCCAGGGATGGGACGTCCATCACCTCTCTGGGCAACCTGTTAACCTGTTTCCCCTGTGCACCAGGGGACTTCAACAGCATTTTCACCTCACAGACACTAAACAGAGAAGGGAGCTCCAGGCCAGGGGTTGTACCCATCTCCCTCCCTGCTGTGCTCCTGTCATATGAGCTGTCACCGTTGGCCACAAGAGGCTGCAATGAGCGTCCCTCTGGGCTGTCTGTCTGCAGCACTGCCTCACTGGGTCGTCTCTTAGGAAGGTGATGGTGCTGTCTTAAGATTGCCCTTTCCCCAGCAGTTCTTTATTGCTAGATTCCTGGAAAAACCGTTGTGTGCAATATAAATATCCTTGATGATTTCCTCCTGCCTCTGAAAGCACCAAGCACAAGTGATTTTGTTCTGAAGTGACAGGATAGTGCCAAGCAAGAAAGCATTTTAACCCTGTCTCCATGCATAAGTGCTTGTGGCTTTGTCTTCTCCCCTTCCTACAGGCCTTAACGTTGGACAGGGTCCAGATAGGAAGGGTGCCATAAGACCACAGAGCTGTCAGAGAGGAAGGTCACACCAAGGAGGATCAAGGAACAGCAGTGTGTGTGTTCCCTTCATGAGCTGTGTCCTGCACTTGAGTGCTGCCAAAATCCCCTTGCAAGCTCCAGCAGAAAGTTTGACAAGGAGCAAGGCTTTCGCAAGAGGTCCCTCAGGACCCTTTTTGAGGTGCCATCACTTGCAGTGGTCCTCCCCAGTTCATGGGCTTGTGAGTGGCTAAACAGGCATCTTCTTCCCCTGTTCCTTGGGGTTTTTATTTCAAACACCGGTTTGCTCTACCTTACTGATTCTCCTTCCCACACCCCTCTCTCTCCTCACAGGGCATCCTCGCATTTCTGGCTTTCCGGAGACTCAGAGACATTAATTTTCAGGAGGAATACAATACCCTGTTCCCTAACTCCCCATCCTTGCTGCCTTAGTGCCCCTTGCTGATTGGACAGTTTGGGGGAAGGGGTGGAGGGATGCAGCTGGAGGAGGTCACTGAGCAGAGCCAGTTCCAGTGCCCTGACCATGGATGTGTGGTCACTGCAGGGCATGGGATGGGAAGACATGGGCCACTGAACTGGAGTGGGGTTATCCACTGAATGGAGGATCTCCCTCGGAGAGTTGGAACTGGCAATTTCTTCACCTCCTCTGCTCCCTTCTCTCCCTCACCCATACCCTAACTAATGCTCTGTAACACCACTCTGCCTTTCTTTAGATGACTGCTCAGATCTAATATTTCAGCCGGGAGATGCCCTCTGCCCCCACCACTTTATCTCTTCCAATTCTTTCCAGACCTCACTCCCCAAAAATCTCTCCCCCCATCACCTGCTAGACTGCTCACCTCGATCATGGATGCTCTGGGACAACAAACCATGCCTTCTGGGGTCCACAGTGCTGAACCCTATGCCCAGGCTCTCTCAATCCACCAAAAGGTGTCCTGCCCGCAGTGCCTGGGGCAGGGGGCAGCAGTTTGTTTGCTGACCACCCCCTGGTCTGGGAAGCAGCCACCTTGCCTCCTGCTGCTCCTTCCCAAGGTCTGTGCTGCACCATGTGGATGTTGATTGGTGAAGGGGTTAGAGGGGGTGACCTCTACCTCACTACTTTGTGTCAAATCCTGCTTTCCTTCCTGGCCTCTCAAGCCAAATGGCAGCATACATCCAGCCTGGCAGCTGAACCCGCTGTGGTTTTGCTGAGGCAGATATTGCCTTCCCACAGGCAGGAAGGGTGGAATGAAATAAGCACATGCCAACTGAGCCTCTGCAATCTGTGCCATGTTGGTGAAACCCCAGTGCCAGGCAGGAGGTGCCCATCACCAGGCAGGAGGTGCCCAGAGAGAGCAGGGAGCCCTGGCAGGCTGCACACAGCCAGCTGCACTTGCAGACATCCCTGCCCAGCCCTCCTCTCTCCTGGTGGGCTCATGCTTTCTGTGGGACAGCCTGGACTTCCATGCTCTTAGAGTGTTTCACCGGTGCTCCACCAGGCAGGCCTCGCACACTAATCCGTAACCACTACTAACCCCACTTTTGTTTGTTTCTCTTTTCTGGTACGTTCCCCTCTTTTTCTCCTCTTCCCTCCCCTCTCTGCTTCCCATTTTTTCCCTCCACCTCCTCCCTTAAAGGTGGGCCAGGCATTCCTGGCATATCAGCGTTTCCAGCTGGGTGCCGATTCGGCCCTCTTCTCCCAGGACTACATGGACCCAAGCCAGGACTCCGGCATGCCTTATGCTCCCTACACGAACGAGGAGGATGCTACAGATGCGGTGGGGACATACCAGCAGCCCCCTCCAGCAGATGCTTTCGACACCGAGACACAGGGGTACCAAACGCAGAACTACTGAGCCACCGATGCCCCTTTCCCTTCCCCTTTCCCTTTTGCCCCCTTTCCCACTGCCGGCAGAAAGCCGAGGCACAAACCAGACACGTGCATAGTGGTACTAGAGGTGGCTCTCAGCTATGCTCCAGCCTTCTGTGTCATCTGTTTTTATTTATTGTTTTTAAAAAAGGAAAAAAAAGAAAAAAGGTTTCCCCATCACCTTTTCCTTCTCCTCTCTCCCCAAGCTACCTGCCAGAACCAAATTTTCCCCAAATCTGCATTGTGACAGGAAGGTCCCCCCTTTCCTCCTCTCCCTCCTGCCTTGCTGCAGATGGCAGAGTGTGTCTGGTGGGCAGGAGAGGGCTGTGGTACCAGCAGGGTAGGGGAGAGGGTGTTGAAGGCAGAAGGGAAAAAATCAGAGGGACTGGGGACCTTCCTAGAGGAGATGGTGTTGCTAAAGGCTGGAGTAGATGTGGGAGCATCCAAATTGGAGCACCTGGTGGCTCAGGGAGGGGAGTGGTGTTGGAGTCAGCATACATAAGTGTGAGGATAGGGCCTGGAGGGCAGCAGGAACAGTAAAGATGGGGGGTTTTGTGTACCACATGCTAGTGAGGGAGGGGTGCTTTATTTTTAGAGGGCTTGGGAAGAAGTGGTATTGGAGCGGGGGGAGCACAAAGAGAAAAAATGGGAAGGGAAAGAGGAAGATCTGCAGGTACAATCAGGAATCACAGGCATGTCTGTAGGTTACAGTAAGAGACGGAGGGGCAGTGCCATGAGATCCAGCCCCCTTGGATTGAGGTGGAGGTGGTTCCCCTCAGCTGTACATCCTGCTCACTGCTCTTCTCAGACCAGTGTTTGATGAGGCAGGAGGGGAGCCATGCCCAGTCCCTGGGCCCAGATACAGTGCCCCTGGGAGGAAGGATGGAGGATGTGGACTTCTGGGGCCCCTGAGAGTCCTCAACCTCAGCTGGGTTGGTTCGAGGGGGAGAGGGAAGCTTTGTCCTTTTATTCTGGGCAGGAGAAGGAGGAGGAAGTTTTGCTCCTCAGGTCCTTACCTTCCTCTGTTCCTGTGCTACAACATTGCAAAACCTCTTGCTGATGCCATCTTTGTAGCACACAGGAACGGAGCAGGACCCTAATTGGAAAGAAATGCTGCTGCTGGGATGGCCAATGTGCATCTGGCTCTTGCACAGGGGTGCAACCAAGTGGGGAAGGATCCTGCCCTGCACAGGAGCACTTTACATCCCACTCAGATGGGGGGGAGGTCTTGCTGTGCAGAGAATTGGGTGGGGCCAGACTGAGCTCTCTGAGGACGGGTCTTCCTGTACTTGCCATAGACGATCCCTTAGTGCTGTTCTGCAGCATCTCAGATCCTGGCTGACTTTAAAGCCTCGCCTAGGTGGCAGCAGTGACTCTTCGATAGAGCTCATTTGGATATCATTCCACACTCCTCATGATTTTTCTTCAAGTAAAGACACAGCTGTGGAAGCCCACTCTGTTCTAGGATAGAAGCAAGGTCTGTGTGTGAAGACAGGTTCCCAGATTTCCCCTGAAGGGAAATAATTCAGCAATAGCTACCTGGACAATTGTCCCTGGCACAGACATCTCTCAGAGCACAAGATGTAGGGTTTACCTTGCAGCAGTGAGGAGCTCCATTGCCCAGGCAGCCATTCTGCTTGATGCAACACTGGTCCCCATAGCAGAGATGGGGAGCAGATCCAAAATCTGTAGATGCCCCTGCTGAGCATCCAGCCTATTCCTTGTAGCACCCTTAGGAGTCGGGAGGATGGGACACAGATCTGGCTTGTGGCTGTGTGAACATCTCTTCTGGAGAAAGAGATACCAGTCCTTCCCTCCTCCCAGCGTGATTCCTTCCCAGCTGCCCCACAGTGATCGGAATGGGGTAGGAACTGTAGAGCAGCAGGCTCCCAAGAGGGAAGTGGGGCAGTGTTCTCCGCTGTATACAGACACGGTTTCTACCTGCTCCTACCAGACTTGTGCTGCCGGTGGCTGTCACCATGGCTTGTCCTTCCCACGGCTTGCCCCACTGTGCTGGTAGTTACCCAGTGGTGAAGACAGGAAAGGGGGACCAGCTAGCCCCACAGACACAGCAGGAATGACTGGGCACACATCCCTTGCTCTGGGGCTGCAAGTGAACGCAATACTGTAAATAGGAGGGGTGTTTTTGGGGAAGGAAGCCCTTTGAGCTTTATTTTCTGTGGGTTCAGCCTAATATTTAGGCTTGGGATGGGTTTACTTTTTTGAGAGGGGTTTGTTATGACTGTGGCTGTGGGGGGAGCTCCCTGCAGTCCATCTCCCCCTGGGGGAGAAGAATGAACAAATGATGAGGTGGAGGAGGAGAGAAATTAGTTGTACTCACCCAGACTCATCTGTGTCATCCTTCATGCTTTCATTTGGGGTGTGGGGAGGGAACCGAGAGGAGGAGGATGCTATAAATAACTAGCTCTCAGCACAAAAATGTGTTGTACCTTTTGGATGGAACTGCCCAGTGCCTGTCCCCTCTCCTCAGTGAGGGACCAGGCGCATAGGGAGAGATACGGAAAATATGTGGGGGGTCTACCTGAGGCTCTGTTTTGGGGTGTGGTGCAGGAGCATCTTACATACCCTTTTCCCATCAGAGTTATGTAGATGACTAAACACCATTTGGGGCTGACTAATGAGCAAGGTTTTCTTTATCCTCTTTGGCTTGCTTCCCTCATGTAACCAGCTGATGGTCTCAGATGGGCTTGAGGCAGGTATGAGCTTCCCCCTCAGAGCCAGCATTTCAGTGAGTCATGACCCAGGTGGCTTCATCCTGAGTTACTGCCCCTCTCTCTGTCCCTCTCCTCCTTGCTTTGCATTGTAGAAAAGGCATTGGTGTGGCAGAGGACACTACAGCAGTAGATACTCAGACAACGTCTTGCTTTTGCTCATGGCAGAAGACATACAGCTCCTTGGGTTGATGTGCCTTCAGCCTTTGCAGTGGAGGGTTGGTGGTGACAGACCTGGGGGTGGGAGTCTCCTTGTTTGCATGTAGCTCTTTAAAATGCAAAATGCGATTTCCAGTGGCATTTGGCTTGTTCTGCAGCTGATGAAACATACAGACCTACCCAAAGGGCTGGTTATCTTATCTTAGGCGCTTCTGATAAGGTGCTGCCTATTTCTGGTTATCATAGGCAAGACCTGAACAGCTGGCTAGAACATGTCCCTATTATATTCTAAATGTGGGTGATATCAGCCCCACTCTACAGATTAGGAGATCAGAGGAAAGGCTGTATAAGCCAAATCATAGGGCAGCTTTCTTCCCCCTTTGCCATTTGTCCAGATTATAGAAGATTACCATCCCCTCTTGAGAACAATGTCCCCTTGATGTCTTCTTATCTTGCAAAGCCCCCGAGTAAGGGAGTGTCTTGTGGAAGCAGAGGCTCTGAAGGGCAAAGGGATGATGAAACTTTGCCCCAGTTCTATCTGTGGCTTCAGCCTCCTGACCTGTCCCCATCCCTGGCTCACCCATATCCTCACCACCACCCTGTTCATCGCCTCATCACACACACCCTCTGCATATTCCTGGCAGTTCCCTCAGGGGAGGAGGTGTCTTTGTCCCTGCTCCCTCGCAAGCACTTGGGAGGACCCGGGAAGGCAGCATTGCAGGGTGGTTCCCACAGGAGTCTCAGCTCCGGTCCCCAGAGCAGGTACAAGGCAAGGAGCCCAGCGAGGCCACCTCATGCAGCAAGGTCAAACCATCCATCCAGACAACTCCCTGCTGCCTGCGTGGCATTTGTAACACCATCTGGGCTGCCCTGCCCCTTCCCCTGCCACATTACTGCCTGTGTATAGTATATATATTATATATATATATTTAAAGAGATGTATAATATAAAGCTATACATATATACGTATATATGATGACTCATGGATGGCCTGCCGCATACAGGATCCTCTTGAGTGGTCTTGTCTAAGCCCGAGTGTCCCTTCACCCCTCCTCCCTGTCCCCCTGCCCCTGTCTGTTCCAAAATCCAACTACAGCGAACCCCGCCACCTCGGCACCTGTGTTTACAATGTCCTATATATTTGTGGTTAACAAAGTGAAGGTGGTAACTACTGGTGTCTCAATAAAGTTATGATGTTCAAAATAACCAAACTATATGGAAAAAAGAAATGGTCTGGATTTTCTTCTTTGGGGAGGGATGGCTTTTTCAGCTTGGTTTGCTACAAGAGCACTGGCTCCTGTGCTCCTCCATGGCCAAGCTGGCAAGTTTACTGACAATCAGTGGCTTGAACAGAGGAAAGAGACCTGAAGAACTGCCCTTATTGAGATGTTTCAGGGGGAGCTAATGGTTATTTGTTTTACTTGGCCTGAGTTTCAAATTACACACCATCAAGTGTCTCTCACCTAATCAGTAGGAAAACATGAGGAACCTGACATGCCATGTTAGAAGTAGACTCTTACTGTGAAACAGATATGGCAGTAGGAGGTAAGGGAGGGGGACGTGCAGGAATATAGAATACAAACCTATATGAAAATACACACCTGTATTTCCACACCTAGGGAAGCAGGTCTGTTTATCCCTTGATGTGTCTTTACTTCTATTCATCTATGTGTGACCATTGCTCAGGTGTCTGGTGTAGTGCATTAAGTTTTCAAAACATAATCAAATTCTGGGAAACAAGCTGTCAAGACACTGCTGATAGTGGGTGTCAGTGATTGGTAGCCCACCACTAAAAAGGATCTTGTTTCAATGGTCTCTGTAATAAAAATGAAACTCCAAATCCCATCCCACACTAATGCTTAGGTAAAGCTTCCTTCTCATCCTTTTGTAAGGAGTGTCACCCACATACGTGAGTATCACATTTCCCAACCCCTGTGGGGTTTAAGGGCAGTAAGCAGAGGCACGTGATGGTGAACAGGCTCTGTCCAGTCCTCCAAACTGTCTCCCCTCTCGGGGACACAACTGAGCACATGTTGGAACTGCACATCAAATTATATGCAAAAGTGTTGATGGACCAACCCATCTGTTTCATGATTAATCTTTGTTTGGACAAGACCCTTCCCACAGTCACAGCTTTTGGGGTGGATGTGTTGTGGAGATACTGTGCCCACAGAAAGGCAAATGTCTGTATTGGCAACAGGTGGAGTTAAAAACTGGTGAGACAAGATGTTGCCAAAAGCAAGCATTTCAGATGAATGACTCTTAACATTACTAGTTTGTGTTTTCTAATAATTTGAAATATCTTTAATTTTTTTTTCTGGTATTTCAAGTGCTTATGAGTCATGTTTTGAAGCTTCTCCCTGTAGGCATGACATCCAGAAGCATAATTCTATTATAAAGCTGGGTTTTTTTTTAAAAAAAAGGTCACATAATCCCAGGACTCAAAGAGATGAGACTTTGTTTATCATTTGTTTATCCTTGTGTATCAAGGAATTCAATAAAATTATATATTTTGGCACAACTGAAACAATCCCATTTCCCTCCCTCAGAGATACAGCTGGCCTAAAGCTCTGTACAAACTGTTTCGCAGTGATATTTGGCTCTCTCTTGCAGGGATCAGCACTCTCTCATCATTAGCCCGTCCTCTGTCAATAGCTCTCCACATTGGCTCTCCAGCTCTCTGAAGGGTGCTATTTGCCCCATCTTGTTTCTTTGTCATTCCAGCATGCCTGGAAACAGTGGCCTGCAGAGAAGTGAGGAGCATTAGGGCACCTGTACCTGTGGGAAGCATCAGGCTGAAGTTGGTAGAGGTAGATGGGGAGACCTCCACGTGCAGCTGCATGAGGGCTCACAACACCACCCTCTCCACCACCCTTCTGTCTGCTGCAGGAGCAGAGCCAGTGCAGCAAGCTGGCTCTGTCAGAGAGACCCTTCTTTTTTTCCATATTACCTCCTTGCCAAAAATCATGACTTTCCTTTCCAGCCCCAGCCTCCATTATCATTAAAACAAGGCAGAAAAAAAAATCTCCCTAAACATATCTCACACATGATCAGTAGAGAGAAACTAAATGTGATGTGATGGCTTCTGCCGGCGATCTTACATACGCTTCCCATTGTGTACAGTTTCCAAGTGCCTACAAGAGCACTGCACTGAGGCTGCCCCAAGCTCCCTGCTCCCCATGGCATGTTTTTCAATCATGCTGTTCATCTTTCATCCAGCAGCCAAGCAGTGACCATGCTTCTTCCGTTCCTGCAGAGAAAACTTTGGTAAAAACAGGAAGGCAGCGGTACAGCTTGGCACCAGAAATACCATGTGTATAATCCCTAGCACTGGGGACAGAGAAAATATGAGAGTAATTACAAAAGGAGAGAGAGAGAGAGAGAAACGAGAAATGTGGGAGTTTAACGTGAGAGAGGGAACCGTATATCTGGTAGTCACTGAATCATATAATTTATTTACTTGTGCATGGATGGTGAGGTTCAGTGACCAATGTCCTGCATTCCTGGGGAGATTTTGGCTGTATGGGAATAAAGCATGGTAATTTCTGAGAGGATTTACAGAAAGTAAGAAGCGTAAGAGAAAGATAAAATAAGCTTGATCAGTACAGCCAACAAAAACTCAGTTGGCGCAGTATTTCATCTTCCAAGTGCTGCACAAAGCTTTCGGTCTTTGTGAGCAGACATTCACAGAACTGCACACCAGCTTTGTTAGCACTGTCCTTTGGAGGACTGTGAAATGCTGGACAAATGTGCATTTAACACTGCAAATGGCCTTGTTTGCTAAATCTTACCATTCACTTTTTTTCCAGGCCAAGTAGTTAATTGTCTCACTCAAAGTTAGGGCAGAAGTTCAGTGACAGAACTACATAAATATCCAAGCAGAATCTCCAAGCAGAGGTATTTTCACCAAGAAAAAAATGCTTTGCACCAGGTCTATGTTCCAGCCCAAACTGGCAGAAAAAAATAAACCAGAATGACAAAGATTAGTGATTGTGAGCTGAAGCCAGATATTTAAATTAGGAACAGGGCACATTTTTAACTGCAAGATGTGACAAGCCGTTGTACAAACAAGGAAAGTGGCAGCTTTTCTATCTTGTATCTTTAGGAAAGTAGTTGTGCTCTCTCATTGAGTTCACATTCTGCCTTATCGTACCCTCACACAGACTCTTGCATTTTTTTGTCTCAAAAGCACTCACTTATGGATAGAAAAAGACAGAAATGACTCCTGCATTTGCAGTCCTGCAGTGCAATACATGCTGGCAGTTCTGAGCACACCCAAAGCCTTGCTGATTTCAGTGGCGCTCTGAGCAAGGACAGGGTCTGACTGTGCTCATCAAGGTGCATGACTGCAGCCTTCAATGGCATTAAATAACCATAAGCTGCTGCTGCAATGCTGAAAAAGTGTCATCGTGTTTTAAAGCAAAGACACTTGCCTGTAGATTTTTAATGACACGGACAATGCTGTGCTCTGCATTTTTCTGCAGCACTGGGAATTCTTCTTGATACTGGTAAGAAAACAAATCTTTGTCAGTACAAAATCTGTCCATCCTACTTTTAATACAGATTTGAAACCCATTCCTTTAATTATTTGCACCTATTCACAGCTTTATCCACAGGAATACTCTGAATGACATCAGTGAGACCAAGCTTATACAGAAGCCTAACCACGAGGAAACTTGTTTGTAGAGGTTCTAAATTTAGCATTTTCATCTATCTTTGCCCAATATAACCTTTAAAAAAAGTAATTCTGCCTGTATGCCTAGCTCTGCTTGAATGGCTGTGTATTTGTGAGCCTTGTGTGAAGGTGAAGGATCTGTAATCTTTGTATATTCAGAAAAAAGAGATGTAACAAAACAATAGACAGAGGATTTACAGAAAAGGAAGCTTGAAATCTCCGGCAGAATTCCCTGCAGCAAAAACCATCGTTCCATAGAATGAGGTTAATTATCTGGCAATTATTTCTGAAGTGCATCTGAATCAAATATATCTGCCACAAAGATGTCATTAAAAGAGTATCAAGCTACTGCTGGAAGTCAAGACTACTTAGCACTCCCCCCCTCACCACAACTGCACTGCTACTACCCATGACTGAAACTGCACGTCTCTCATGTTGGAGCCCCTTCAGCCACGATTCACACAGGGAAACACGTTCTTCCCCAAGCCCCCCTCTGCCCAGCCTGACTGCCAGCCAATGCTACTCACACTCCTGGAGGGCTTTTCCTCTAACTTAGAATGTTAAGAAAGTGTTGAGAATGAATCTTGTGTCTTCCCTCCTGCTCCAGCTGAACTGATTCAATGGAACAGCCTGCATCTGCCTAGAAAGGATTTTAAAGAAGATCAAAATCAGTGATTGCTGGTTTTGTCTGTATTGTTCAGGCAGGCACACAAGTGATTTTACTGTTGTGCCTGACTCGAGACCACCAAGAACTGCTCCAAAGTGCAGTGGATATTGAGAACCACCTGTCAGCTGTTCTAGATACCTTCCCATTGCGGCCCTGAGGGCATGGTCCAACTCTGTCCTTGTTATGGCCTGCAAAAGAGGGTGGGAAAGGGCAGGAGATGGACTCAAAGCTGAGACACATGGATGCCTCGTCTGGCATCTATGGAGCAGGATGCAGCTGAGAGTTGTACCTGGGCTGGGTCTTTCCTAGAGGTTGCTCAGAACATAATGCACTGCTAAGAAAGCCATTTCAACACCAGGCTCCCTCAGGGCTCTCTGGCACCCAAGGTGACCGCATTTCACAGGATTCAGGACTCACAGTACAGATTGCACCTTAAGTACTGCGTTCAGTTTTGGGCCCTCACTTCAAAAAGGACATTGAGGTGCTGAAGGATGTCTAGTGAAGGGCAACAAGGCTCCTGAAAGGTCTAGAAAACATGTCTTACGAGGAATGGCTGAGGGAGCCGGGTTTATTTAGTCTTGAGGAGGCTCAGGGGGAGCCTCATCACTCTCTACAACTACGTGAAAGGAGGCTGTAGTGAGGTGCTGGCCAATCTCTCCTACCGTGTCTGCAGGGAGAGGACTACAGGAAATGGCCTTGAGACAGGGGAGATTCAGATTAGATATTAGAACATTTTTTTTCACTGTTATGGTGGTCAGACATTGGAATAGGTTGCCCAAGGAGAAAGTGGAGCCACCATCCCTGGAGGTGTTTAGGAGGTGTTTAGGATCTGGCAGTGGGTGATACGGTTCAGTGGTGTAGGGGTTAGTTGCAGTGGCAGTGCTGGGTTGATGGTTGGACTGGAGGACCTTAAAAGTCTCTTCCAGCCTTGATGATTCCATGATCCTTACAACCCTCCCCCCCTCACACACACACATACACACACATACACACACACACACACATACACACACACACACATACACACACGCGAACTTTCTCTCACAACCGACGGCCATGGGTAAGAAACGGAGATGTCTGCATTCCCCCTCGACAAGAAGGAAGGTGTAACGACAGGGAAGTTTCGAACTACTCCAGTTCCGCGGGGCTTCCCCCCGGCTCTGCCCGGCGCCGCCTCAGCGCGGGAGGCGGAGCCCGAGCGGACCCGGCGCTGGGGCGGTGCGGGGCGGGCGGGAGGCGGCCGCTCCTGCTGCAAGATGGCGGCGCAGAGGAGGAGTCTGCTGCAGAGTGTGAGTGGCACCTTCCCCCCCTCCGCGCACACGCACCCCCCAGGTGGGTGCGAGGGTGTCTCCGGGCCTCCTCCTCACCCGCCCCCCGCGCTGCCGTGTGGGAAGGGGGAGGTCCGCCCTCGGCGGGGTGGTGGGTTGCTGTTCTGCCGCCCCCTGTGCCGCCTGAGGGCAGGGGGTTCCGGCTGGCGGGGGGCCCTGCGGGGTCAGCGATCCGCACCCTGGGCTGACCTGCCGCTCTGCAGCGCTGGGGGGGCCACGGGTCGCTGAGGGGGGCGGGTGAGCCGTGCCAATGCTGCGGGCTTCGGGGTGCCCCGCTCTGTGAGGGGGCAGCTGGCCACTGCAGGCCGTGATGGAGATGGCGGCCCCAGCGGTGTCTCCCTAAGAGCTGGCTGCAGCACCAGGCCCCTGTCCCCTTATCCTGGGCGAGTACTCCAGTGGGGATCCAGAGCCTTCCCTGTACTCCCGTGCCGGGGGTGCGTGAGGGTCTGATTCACCATAGGAATAGCTAAGCTAGAGCAGTGCTATATCAAGTGTAATACTCCCATGCAAATTTGACTTCAGGTTTCTTGTTAGCAAGAGACGAAGTGCAGCCTGAGTTCATCTTCAGAGGGAAGGGAGGTGATAAGTGGTCCTGTTCTGCAGCACGGGAATGTGAAGTTATTGGCTGGGGTGGTGTGCTGTTCTGTTTGCAAAGGGAAAAGGGTTGAGAAGAGGGTGGGCATGGACTTGTAAACTGTACTGGACCAGGATCCTCGCTTCAAGCTGCTTGGGTTTTACATGGTCTCTTTTTTCTTCCTGTCTCACAGGAACAGCAGCCCAGTTGGACAGATGACTTGCCATCCTGTCATCTCTCTGGGGTGGGCTCTGCTCCGAACCGCTCCTACAGTGCAGATGGCAAGGGGACAGAGGGTCACCCCTTGGAGGATAACTGGTTAAAATTCAGGTAAGGGGGTTGCACTTGGGAAAGACTCCTGTATGCACAATGGCAGGTAAAAGTGGTATTTAGTTTGTCACACAGGGCTCAGAAGGAGAGGGTGGGGCCTGACCATGCAGGAGGTGTCTGGAGGAACTTTTTACTTGTGTCTGTGTCTTACAGACATCTGTGACCTCTTTGCTTCTGCCCTCTTGGCAGGAGTGAGAACAACTGCTACCTCTATGGTGTCTTCAATGGCTATGATGGCAACCGAGTCACCAACTTCGTGGGTCAGAGGCTCTCTGCAGAACTGCTGTTGGGCCAGCTACATGCAGATCACAGCGATGCTGACGTGCGTCGAGTTCTGCTGCAGGTAAAGAAGCTTTGAGCGGCTGCTGCTTTTCACGCTACCCACCTCCTCTTTTTGCCATCAGGGGAGCAGCGTCTGGTTTCTGTGTGGGTTGGAAGCATCTGCCAGTGGTTGCAATTGCACTCTGGGCGAGCATCTGTAGTGCTTCGTTTCACTTCTGCCTCATACCCATCTGTCCCTCTGGCTCCGTCAGCACAGTGCTGAGAGCTCTCCAGGAAGCTGCAGCTACTCTTCCTTGGACATGTATGAACAAGTCAGGCTGCGAGGGAGATGATAATGAGTGAAATGTGTAGGGAGATGGATTTGTGAGTGCGCTTTCTTGAGTAACAGGCAAGTTCTTAAAATCAACACACAAGATCAGATAGGTCTCTGACATTGCTGTGAATGTAATTTTAATGGTTTTGAGTTGTTGCAGGCTGTTTTTACAAGCTGTTAACTATTTGCACTGAAACAATTGTGTTTCAATGTGATGTAGTGATCCTTGAATGTCTGTACGTACAGTGATCATCCACTCTTAGGAGCTAGTCTGAGATAGGTGGGGATGGGTAGCCTCAAAGGTCTGTAGGCATTGGATAAGAGCTTAGTTTTTCTTTATGACCTTTTTTTAGGCTTTTGATGTGGTGGAAAGAAGTTTCTTGGAGTCCATTGATGATGCCTTGGCAGAGAAGGCCAGCCTGCAGTCCCAGCTACCAGAGGTAATGTAACCTTAAGAGCAGAGAGTCCCATGCTCCAGAGTGCTGGATAAGGTTTGGGCATATTAGTCAGTTTGGTCAAGGGAGGCTGTAAGTGAAAATTACTTCTCTGTGGTTATCTTCTGGGAGCTTGCATGAAGCGAAGCAAGCACTTTGGTCCATTTCCCAGAGTTTCCACTGTTCATACTTGCACTGCTTAGACCCATTATTGGTTATCTGAATAAGGAACTGAGTGTATCATGGAGAGGAGTTCAGGCTGTACTTGTGGCTCTTCCAGGACAAAGCCATACAGTGCAGATGAGAGGCAAGGCCTCAAATTTGCATGGCATCTGGGCAAATGTGGGTTTTGTTCTTCCGATGTACTGGATGGTCTGCTCCGGAACCTTGTTGAAGCCGTGTCATATGCTAGGGTTGAACAAAAAATTTTATGTCTTGCACAAGCTTGACACAAGGCTAAGACATGTCGAGTCCCCTCCCTACAGAATTTTAATTTCAGCTGCGATTTCTGTGCGTTCAAGCTTTTCCCTCATTTTGGGTTCCAGGGTGTCCCTCACCACCAGCTCCCTTCTCAGTACCAGAAGATTGTGGAGAGACTGAAGGTTGTAGAGCAGGAGATCTCTGGAGGAGCCATGGCTATTGTGGCTGTCGTTCTCAACAACAAGCTCTACATCGCCAATGTGGGTGAGTTGGTTTTTGTCAGCGGCTCACTCTCGGCATTCCCGAGGATGGCAGTTGTTGTAGGAAGTAAAAGAAATTTGAAGATGGGGGACAGTTTCTTTGGTCTGTGGCCAAGCAGTGATATGCTTGTTACTTATAGGAGCACTTGAAATCAGCCTGGCTCTTTATCCCTGCAGATGTTGGCTATATGACCAAAGAACAGAGGGAAAATGGGTTGAGAGAAGTAGTGCTGGTTCACTGAGAAATAGAGAACTTTTTTGTGAGGTACTCCCTCAGGTCTGGATGAAGAGCTGCCTAGCAGGCCTACTCTGCTGATAGCAAGACTACTTTTTGGAGATCATGATGAGACAGTACATGAGCCTTTCTCTTCTTTTCTGTCTTTATTCCTCTGTCTGTTCCTTTTCCACTGGGATATGTTCTCCCTCTTAACGGCAGAGCTATCTGGTGCCTCATCTCGCTTCTCCCACTGCAGGTACCAATCGGGCACTGCTGTGCAAGTCCACGGTGGATGGGCTGCAAGTGACTCAGCTCAACGTGGACCATACGACAGAGAATGAGGATGAACTTTTTCGCTTCTCTCAGCTGGGTGAGTTTGGGTTTCATGTTCTTAGCGGAGAACATCGCGTGACTGTTTATCTGGGGCACCAAGAATGACTCAAGCCACTGGAAACAATAAATGACCACAAAAAGAAGCTTACTATGTTTTCAGATGACAAGTTCAGTGCCTTCTTTTTGTGATTTTTTAGCCATTCTGAGCCATTTTCTAGCCATCTACAGAGTGAGTAAGCTCAGCTCACTGACCTAGTAGAAAACTATCCTTTTGATTCAAGTTTTGAGTGGTAGTTTTGTGTCCTGCTGCAAAACTGGCATTGATTTGCCCTCCAGCTGTGTGATTGCTGGAGTCGATAGGAAGGCAGGAGTGGAAGCACGTAGCCAGAGGGTAGAAGCAAGGTGGACAATATGAGAGCTCCTGGGGAGGCAAACCACAGTTAAGCTGGGTTAAGTTCTGTGTGATGCTGCACCCTCAGGATAGTATGTTTCAATATGCCTTTGTACAAGCTGCTGCTGCAAAAAAAAGCAGCTTCACTTCAGAGAGAGGCAGGCCAAGCACTGGCATTTACTGCTCTCACATCAGTAACTATTGAACTCTTGATGCTGACATTTTGCTTTAGGCAATTTCCCTTTTCCTTTACAGTGTTTGACATGTTTTCCTTCTTGGTGTAGGGCTAACCCAGACCACTTGCGTGATTGCTAGTACCAAATTCTTCTTATTGAGATACTTAGGTTCTGTACTTTTATTTAGGTAGATCTAAGGTGGCATTCTTCATTAGGTTCACCTGGCAGATATATTCTTCTCTGGTGAGGTTGTTGATATGATAAAACAAGACCCAGCAGCAGAAATTACTCTATTTCTCTGTAATTTCCTCTTTTACTCCTATTCCTGCACTAGGGATATGTGCTGTTAAGCAGAAGACTGAATGCAAGAATCCCAGGAAAGAGACCTTTTGACTGCCTTTCTGCTGCCAAAAATGCAGAATTTAGCTGCAGTCCATAGGCGAACAGGGATCTGTTAGACATACTGACCTTAACTTGGCACAGTAGTGGCGCTCCTGCCTGCAGTCCAAGGAGAAGGAAGAGCCTGTGGAACAGGACAGTGTGCATAGGCTGTTTTGGGGGCCCAGAGGAGGTTGTTGTAGGGCTACGTGGAAGCACAGTGGTAAGAGGTAGTGGAGATAGCATTTTCATAATGGTCCCTGTGTCACCCCTCTCCTGGGGGAAGGGAGAGAGAGGTCTTGTGCCTTTGTGGCTCTTCACCCAGCACATCACAACTTGTTTGGTGCTCTGGGAGAGTGATTTAGACACAACTTTGCCAGTGTGCTCTGAGCCTCCCTGTGTTTGTGTCTGTCAATGGCATGTACCCCCTTGCCAGGAGCTGGCAAATGAGCCAGGCCGTGTTGGTGAGTCAGCTGTGGTCTGCAGCAGATGGAGGAGTTGTGTCTTACTGCTGGGGTAGGTGTGGAGCCATCTGTGCAGCGAGGCTTGGTTTGACTCAAAGGGAGCATTTCAGTTGGACCCCTGCCTTCACCTTGTACTTAGGACAGTCTTCCCTAGATAAAATCTCAGTGTTTTCTGGCTGTTTAGCTCTAGGTATAACCAGGAAAGGGGGGTTGCCAGGTAAGTGGCTCATCTGGTCTGAGTCCTGCCTCAAATAGTAGCTGCACCCAGATGGTCTCTGTTAGAACCTTCTTCAAGCTCTGATTACTTCCTAGCCCCTGCCAGGGGTATATCCCATTAAATGTATAAATTTTTGTTTGGTTATTGTTCTTATCTTAGGAGTAGCCCACATCAATTTGAACACTTGAGCAAATTCAGTGTCTCTTCTAGACAGTTCTCCTTTTCTCAGAATCTCAGAATCACAACCTGGGTAAGGTTGGAAGGGACCACAGTAGGTCATCTGGTCCAACCTCCCCGCTCAAGCAGGGCCATCCCAGAGCACATTGCACAGGTTTGCATCCAGATGGTTCTTGAATATCTCCAGTGAGGGAGGCTCCGCAACCTCTCTCTGCAGTCTAGTGTACTAGGGAAATTGTCATATGGAGCTTAGGAACAGGGATCAGTAATAGACGGAAGAAGAAGCAGAATCCTTCACAGATGTTTTCCTCCTTCCTGCCTTCTCCTCCCATCACACAGCCCAGAGCTGACAGGTGCAGATGTTCCCCTGGCTTTTCGGCAAATGCCTGTGCGCCCAGGCCAGCTGCTGCTGGTAGCTTTGGACCAGGATGTGGGCTTTGTCTTGGGGCCAGCTGTTGCATTCAGTGTGCCTGTTGGGCTGTCTCCCTCCTTTTCTCTCCTTCCCAGATCACAACCAATGGAAAGGTGTCCCTTGGAACACAGCAAACTGCTATTCCTTTTTAACTTATATGGCTCCTGATGAATCTTTGGCATCTTATTTTGTATTACAGTTCTATTTAGCTGTAGATATTTCTTTTCTCAAAGGAAGTTCTTCAAGTTTCACAAAGTTAATTAAACATTTTTGGTTTTCAATCTGGCAGGCTTGGATGCAGGGAAAATAAAACAAGTGGGAACTATTCGTGGGCAGGAAAGCACTCGACGCATTGGAGATTACAAAGTCAAATACGGCTACACTGACATTGAACTGCTCAGGTCAGAAAAACTCAGCTTTGGGCTTTCAAGCTCTCCTTTTCTTCATGATCGCTCCATTCACACCATCACTCCATGTGTCACCATTAAATGCTAAATAACACCATCTCTTTCCAGTGCTGCTAAATCTAAGCCCATCATAGCAGAGCCTGAAATCCACGGAGGGCACTCACTGGATGGTGTCACTGGCTTCTTGGTGCTCATGTCCGAAGGGCTCTACAAAGCACTGGAGGCAGCCCATGGGCCTGGGCAGGCCAACCAGGTGAGCCAGCTCACACAGGAAACGTTCCCTTGGCTATTGACTCACTTCAGCCGTGTCAGCTGCTCCCGTATAGACTGTCCGCCTCATCTGTCCTGTCAGTGCTGGCCAGGTTGAATGCCTGCACCACCACATTCCAGTCTGTAATAGTATGGGAGCTGCTTTGCCAAGCCAGTTCTTCTAGGCAGCTGCCTGTCCCTTAGGAGTAGCCCATTAAAAAGGGAGTGGGATGATTCAAGGCACAAGGGCACATATCAGCAGGTGAGATGGGCAAGCTTCACAGTCAGATGAGTTGCCATAAAAATCTTAAATCGGGTGGCAGGAAAAGGTTTTCTTCAAAATCTCCTAAACATCCTTCCTCTGATTTTTTTTTTCCTTCTCTGCTCAGGAAATTGCAGCCATGATAGCCACAGAGTTTGCGAAGCAGACGTCTCTGGATGCTGTGGCACAAGCAGTAGTGGACCGGGTTAAGCGGATCCACTGTGACACTTTTGCCAGTGGTGGAGAGCGGTCCAAGTTCTGTCCCCGTCATGAAGACATGACGCTGCTTGTGAGGAATTTTGGGTACCCCCTGGGTGAAATGAGCCAGCCCACGCTGACACCAACGCAAGGTGTGTTGGGGGGAGAATGAGACAAAGTGGAGGGGGGGAAGATAAGATCTCTTGATTGATCCAGCACCGACCTCACATCAGGAGAGGAGGTACTTGGGGTAGAAGGAATTTTCTTTTTAAACAGATTATTGGCTTTTGACATGTGGAGTCTGTGACAATTTTACAGAATACAGTACAGCATCTAAGAAAGGCATTTTCATATAAATTCTTAGGTTCTTTGGGCCCTCTTTGCTGCTGTATTGCACTGTCAGTTGCTCATGTCTCAACTGCATTTTATAACTTCTGTTTTCTCCCTTCTCAGGAGGCCGTGTCTACCCAGTCTCTGTGCCATATTCCAGCTCCCAAAGCACAAGCAAGACGAGTGTCACGCTGTCTCTTGTAATGCCTTCCCAAGGCCAGATGGTCAATGGTGCCCACAGCAGCTCAACTCTGGATGAAGCCACCCCTACCCTCACTAAGTAAAGTCCTGCTCTCTTGCTACCCACAGTTTTTCCTGCACCTCACACAGTGTAAAATGGTTGAAAAGCAGAGACACCTGTCAGTTACCCGTCAGTCATTCCCTTATCTGGAGCATGGCCCCCCCAACTGCAGTATTGACAGCCAGCATAATGTGTTAGCTGGAAAGCAACTGTGTGAGGAGTGGGAATGAGTGAAGTGAGCAGCTCTGAAGCCAGCTCTGGCAATATGCCTTGGGAGCAGCATCTGCTGCTGTTCATGGAGGGTACTCTGGCAGTGAGCAGCACTTCTCTTTGGATCTTGTGTGCCAAGTGTGTTGGGTGCTGTGCACAGAGGGAGTGTGGGTGCCCTTCATTTTAGTGAGTAAGAGAGACTATGCAGGCCACCTGTAAGGCTGCTGGAGAGGCTGCACTGCCTCAGAGGCCAGGAAAAACGTGTATAAAACTTAGAACTGGGTCCTATTTGGATCCACTTTGCAGGATCATACCAGTTAGTGGCTTTGGTTTAGGTTGAATCTTTGCCACAGGATGGTGCGTGTACACACTGCAAAGTGAAGAAGTGCTGTGGCTGTTGTGTTCTGTAGCTCCAGAAAAAAGGAGGCTGACGCACCAGAGCTGCTTTGGCTGCAGCACAGGTCACGCAAGAATAGCTTTCCTTGCTGCCTGACTCTTCCCATAAAGCTCTCACTGTTATGGGTATGGGGAGGCCAGCAGAGTGCATGCCTTTTTTTTTTGGCTTTTTTTTTTTATTTTTTTTTCTGCTGCCTCTCCTCTGTTCATCACATGCCTGGTTGTATTTAAGGCCTTCAAGTTAATGTGTATCAGATATCTTTAATATTTGTCAATTCCAATCAGTTCTCAACTCTACTGGTGTTCTCGTAGAGCAAGTGACTC
Source organism: Platyrinchus mystaceus (assembly GCA_035041135.1). Taxonomy (NCBI): domain Eukaryota; kingdom Metazoa; phylum Chordata; class Aves; order Passeriformes; family Tyrannidae; genus Platyrinchus; species Platyrinchus mystaceus. The sequence goes on along the minus strand of JAWWLV010000045.1, from coordinate 50,682,780 downwards.
TGCAACTTTTTACCTGTTTGCTAAGATAGCTTGATCTGTGAAGAAACTGGTGCTTGTTCTGGTGCTTTTCTTGTCTAATGCATCAGATGGGGAAATATAAAGGTGCTTGTGTTCTCTCTTTTTCTCTCCGTAGCCAAAGTCCAACTGTGACGCTCCAGTCGACTAATACTCACACACAGAGCAGCAGCTCGAGTTCAGATGGAGGTCTCTTCCGCTCCCGACCCACCCACTCACTCCAGCCAGATGAGGATGGGCGTGTGGAGCCCTATGTGGATTTTGCAGAGTTTTACCGGCTTTGGAACATGGACCATGGCGAGCAGGGAGCACTGACTGTGTCCTAACATGGTGATTTGCCTCCTGCAGACATCCGAAGCTCGGCTGTGAGAGCAAAGACTGAGGCAAAGAGTGACAGTGCTTCACTGAGGGCTGTGTTCTGCCCAGAGCTGACTCCTACCCAGGATGTGCTGGACACTGGGCAGGGGAGCTTGTGCACTACACACATGTTGCCTGTGCCATGCTCCCAATCCTGAGCAGCCTCATTCCCTTGGAAGCCCTGTGAACAGGGGAAGGGGTCTTGAATGCAACCCTCACTGCAGGTTTTTGCAAATAAAGATGCAGAGAGGGCTCCTTCTGGATACTGCAAGAGTCGAGGCCTGTACAAAGGCTGCGTGTGTGTGTGTGTAGGTGTACACATGTGTGCCTGTGCGTGTGTGTGTGTGTGCTGTCTTAAAGTTTCCACAACTCAATTCATAATGCTGTGATTCCAGTGTTCAACTCCATAGAAGATACCTCTATTTTGCAGAATAAATAACTTATAGCTACAGTCGTTGGCACCTATCCGGCTTGCTCTCTTCCTTATAATGTCATGTGTGGGTGTGACAGCTCCTCCTGGTGAAACCCTCTATTCCTCCAGAACAGAGGGTTGCACCTTGCAGCAGGCAAGCTTCTGCTGTAAAGTGGCCTGAACCCTTGCTGCTGACTTAAAAGCATCAGCTCTTTGCTTACTTATTTGCTGAGTTCTGGCACTGGATTATGGTTTCGAGTTAACTATAGATTGGGTTTTGTAGGTAAAATGCACATTGTTTCCCTTAATGCAGGCCATCTGGAAAGTTGTATAGGGCAGGTGGAGTTTGTAATGCAGTTTTCCTGTACAGGCCCCTGGTAACGCACAGCTGGAAGGCAGAACAATATCGTGATGCCTTGAAGATGCAGATGTGCACCCTCGTGTCAGAGCGAGGAGAGGAGGGGTGCTGCTGGTCCGCTGGCTGCACAGCGGGTGAGCCGAGAACTGAATTAGCTGGTGGAGGTGTCGGGATCACAGCACTTTTCCTCTTCAGTTCAGCTTTCTGACGGCAGGCGGCAAGCGAGGCTCTTCCCTCCCTCCTCCAGCCGTCCCCTTCAGCCCGCCTCCCTCCCTGCCTTTTCCCAGCAAACACGGGAGGCCTTAGGGGTCACTGCTGTGCCGCAGCGCCTGGTACCTCTACGGGGAGTTGTGATGAGGCACCAGGCAAAGACACGAGAGGGCTAGAGGGAATTAGAGGAGAAGGGGCAAGTGAAAGAACGGGCCTGGGTTCCTTCCTGGATGTATTTTTGTTTTCAGGCTTGTCACCTTAGGAAGAGGGGGAATCGGAGGGGAACAGGATGATGTAGCCAGGGATGGATGCTACATCAAGGCCAGTGTGTAGCCAAACCCTGATGTGTGCAGGTTCAAGGCACTTGTGGCATGCCAGCTTGGAAAGGAGAAGAAGGAGATTCATCCCTTTGGATAAATCAAACAGCACTGAGTGCCCTAAGGCAAGACTTGAGTTCACTGAGAAATACGTGGGCAGGATCAGAGCGGTGAGAAATGCCTGTTTCCTTGGAAGGCACAACAGGAATCCCTTGCATGTAGGTGGGTGGCTCTCTGCCACTGCCCCTTCCAGGTACCACTGGCACGGCTTTGCCTTGCAGGGTTTTGAGTGCTGCTGGGCTGCCAGGAGAAGCTTGTGCTTCCCTGCCCCCACCATAGTTCCCAGGAAGTGTGGGTGCTGACTGTGCCAGCACAGACACCTCCCTTTGAGACCCTTCCAACCCTGCCAGGGAGGTGGCGTTCAGTGGTGTGGAGGCAAAGGCAGCAGAGTTGTGTGAGGTTTGGTGCCTTGTCCTCAAGGCTGAACAAGGCAGGGGCTGGCGGTGCCCTAACCCTGTCCTCTGCCCTTGCCTCTGCCCTGCGAGGAGCAGGGAGTTCAGGTATCTGAGCTCAGCCTGGCCTTGCTGTGCAGAGCTGCTCCGAAATGTCATTTGACCTGGGGATCGTATACTCCAGATTGTTGTGTGGCTATTTAATAGGACAGTGTGATCCTGGTATGGACTAAAATGGAGTTTAAAAGGTTTTATCCTATTCTGTGTTCCCTAACCTGGCACAGATTTCAATAGCTGTACAAACAAGTTTTTCTTGCTTATTCCCCTATCCTATTTATCTATGGTATTTGCGAACTTATACCGAGAACAGTTCCAATGGGAAATATTCCAGCAAGTGGATGCTCCAGATAAAAGTTTAAGAATTGCCAAACGTGCTTATATAAAGCAGATCATGCAAAACAAACTGATCCTTTGGCATCATTACCAGTTTAGGAAGTACAAAAAAATAAAGTGGGTAGGAGCGGGTGGATCACACTAAGCTGTGTCTGTACAGCCACTGGGAAAAAATTGAGGAAAATGGTTTTTCTGTACATGCTATATAAGCCATGGCTTAGGAGTCTGGGTCAAAGAAACAAACTGAACATTGTGTACAGGGGAAGGAGGCTCATGAGCGAATATCGGTATTTAATATCGTCCTCAGGGAGCGATGGGAAGATGCAGGCGGCAAAAACAGTGGAAAAACCTTCTTTCCCCTGTCCCTTTAAAATGAAGGAGTGAATGGAATAGGACAGAGTGATCTGGGGAAACAAGAGCAGGGGCCTTTTTGCAGTGTAGTGAAATTCAAAACCACTAGAAATGTAAAGTCCTAGACAGAGAGAGAGAAAAACAGTGCAGCTATGCTCCACAGGACTGCTGGAGAGGAGCTGGCAAATTAAAATCCGACTATGCACGATAAGTCTGCCGTAAAGACAGCTAATTTTATTTTTCGAGAGCTACCCCCCTGCAAGACAAGGGTAGAAAAGAGAAGCCCTATCTCTGGAACATGAGCAGCGGGAATGCTCTGCATGTCCCTGAGCTGTGGGCATTGGCTGAGGGTCATTAAAGGTGCTCAGGCCAGTGAGACAGGCTGGGAGAAGGTCCTGGTCCCAGTGCTTGTGGGCAGGAATTGAGGTGAGCAGGCAGCCAGGCTGAAGCGGCATGGGGACGATTCGGCAGGGATGAAGATGATGTAAAGCCTTTAGATGCTCTTGGGGAGGACCAAAGCTATATGCACCTTGCTGCGCACTAGGAGTATGAAGAAAACCCAGCAAAGAGTGGAAAGGGCTTTGTAAGCTCCCCACTGCCTGTAAGGACCTTCAGAAAGAGCTGTCTGAAAGAGGAGGCCATGTCAGTGCCACCAATGCTCCCTGTACCACGCAAGGGTAATGCAGCATCCTCAACCAGAGTCTCTGCTCCCTCTGTTGCCATGCTCTGAAGAGGGGGGAATGTGTTCCCCTTGGTTTTTTTTTCCACCACATTAAGGTTTTGACAGTGTTAGGATATAGCAGAAGGGTTTGTGGCACCACTGAAAAAATGTCACAATTGGCCTTCTGTTGTTGCAGGGTGGAGAAAGCCATAGCTAAAGGGTGAATCTGCCTAAAAGATGTATCATTTTATTTGATAGCTAATAGATAGCTGCTTATACAAAATAGTCTGATTTTTCCTTAGAATGTCTAAGGAAGGGCTTTAGAATAATCCTGTGTAGTTCGTTACTCAAGTGACGCCTTTCTCAGGTGAAAAGCATTGTTGGCATCCTAAAACATCCATGCCATTAACATGAATTGTAAATAAACCAACAGGGATGGGTTAGGTATTTAAAATCCTATAGCTCTTTCTGCAAGCACAGGAATGCTATTTGGAGCATTTTGGCTAAAATTCAGCATGAGTACTTGTATTCTGCCAACTCCAATCCCCTCCTGGAGTTTCAAATGGATACGATATTTATCTTCACTTCCTGTCTTAACTATTGTGTGTTGTCACTGTAGGTTGCTAAACAACTGCTGTCTCATTGGTGGCTGCATTTTGCTGGCAAATAAAGTGAGCCCCATGTGCGTATGAACCATAAAGCTATTTGGAGCCCTTGCATAAGAACCCCAAGATACGTGTAAGCTGTTAATATTTATTATGTGGAGCTGAGAACATCACTGAAGATGGAGGGATTAGAGTAACTGAGTTCAGGCTGTTGAACAGCCAGACAGAATGAAAGAGAATACAGATGCCCTGAAGGAATAAGAGCAAAATGCATGAGGAATTTTCTGTATGCAGGATTAGTCTCCAGTGGAGCATGGAAAGAAAAAGCCTGGAAATGCTCAGGAGAGGCAGGGCAGATAGGATGGATTCAGCATTACGGCTTCTTGCTTGGAGGTGAATCTTTCCTTCTACGCTTCCCCCAAACAAGCATCAGTTTACCCATGGACTCACTGGCTGCAAACAGCAAGAGCCCTGTGAGAAGGGATCTGCCACATCAGAAGGCAGGTTGGATGAGGTGTTTCCAAGTGACATGAAAGAGGATTCAGTCTTCCAGGATGTGCAATGCTTGGGCATTGGCCCTCTCATTGCTAGATGTTTCAAGAGTCTTCTAACCTGTTTTCACTTTTTACCTCATCTCTCAAGAACAGTGTGACCTAGAAACTCTGCATTTCTTCTGCTGGTTTTGCCTGAGCTGGGCAAAGAGCTTTTCTCTGCCTTAAAAACATCAAGCAATGGCAGGGAGCAACAGCAGCCCCTTTCTGTGGAGCAAGGTCCTCAGCAAACCAGCTGCTTTAATGCCCAAAGGACTGGTAACAAGGAAAGGCAAGGCTCGGAGAGCTAGAGGCTCTGGAAGGGCAGCCAACACTACACCTCCCAGTGCAGAAGCTACAGAAATGCTTCTGCAGAAAGCCCTTATGGTTACTGTGGAATAAGGTGGCCAGCAGCCACCAAAATATCTTGGGAAGCCACCGTGGTTTGTTTCCAAAAGCAGCCAAAAGCCCAGTCATCCTAAACTGAGGTTCCTACATTTAGTTGGGCTTTTCCAGATACACGGTGCAGAGCTCCCAACCAAAGTGAAAATGGGCAAAGGCAGCTGCCTCCAACCTCTGATGAGAGTTGGTTGCTTTGGAAAATTCAGGACTCCTTTCAAAGTAGGGGGATCAAAGCCAAGCTATTAGTGGTTTCATGCCTCAGCAGTTTGGAAAGTCCCTCACTCCAGCCAAGGGCAACTGGCAGTTGAAGCAAAACAGGTAGCCCCTCTCGTTTGCCTGTGTGCTCTGGGCTCCTCCTGCCCTTGTCAGTGCCAGAGCCCCTCAAACCCTGCCTTGGCTGCAAACCTGCTCAGTAAAATGGCCAAAAACCCGGTGCATCCATCACCTCCAAGGATCAGGGTCCCGCTCAGCCAGGAAGACGGTTATCTCACGCAGACGGTACCATATGGGAGGAGGGGAGAGCCCCAGTGCCTTGTCTTGACCAGATCTCCACCACAGACCCACTGTGCAATCCCTGTGCGAGGGGCACCGGCCACCCACGTCAGGAAAAGGAGGCTTCTGGGCCTAGTTTTAGGCAAAGCAGAGCAAACGGGCTGGGTCACGCAGTTTAGCCTTGGCTAAACGTTTGCTGTGGGTGCCACTGCAGGGTGGCTGTGAGAGCAGAAACAGAAACTCATCTCTGAATGGGCTGTCCGGGAACTGCTCACTGGTTCAGCATGGACACTGGCCCCAGTCAGCCCTCCTGTGACCCACAGCAATTTTTACCTGCGGCCACTTGCTGCACAAAGAGGGAAGAGGGTCATTCCTCTGTTTGAAGCAAGAAACATACAGAGGAGCAGCTTCAGAGCTCATCCCTAAAGCACTCGCAGCTCTTAAATACAAATGAGTCAGGCACTGAGGTAAAATAGGTTTTAATATGAATTCTTCATCTAGGTAGTTCAATAATTTACTGAACTCCCCACCCCCTAATCCAAATGTATTCTGGAGCCAACTCTGCTTTTCCTTATTGTTTCTGTCATTAGCTCTTCCAGGAGTTCTCAGCTGCTGCAGTGAGAAATATCCAAAATAGCTCCACAAGGGACTTCTTGGTGATCTGAAGGCTTGAAATAACAACAGCAAAATAAAAAAAAAAAAAAGGAAAAAAAAAGAAAAGGCTATATGGGAAATGGAAAAGGTGAGGAAACAGAACCAACATGCAGTCAATAAAAGCTTTCAGAGAAGAGATAAGAGCAACAAAACACAGAATAGCTTGCTGCTCACTAAAGGTGTGATGGGAATGAAAAGAGCTTTTGCAAATGTCTGGAGGGGGAAAGAAATTAGAGGAGAAGTGTATCCATTAGTAAATGAGTGTGTGAGTGTATTATTCATGGATGCAAATATCTGAGCTGCAAAAGTGCAACATTTTTATTTCTATCTGCCTTTAGTGTCAAAATTAAGAATTTTGAATAGCAAGGGTGTAATTAAGGCCTAATAAAGCAGCTTGTGCCTGCTGCTGCAAGCAAGGAACATGGCAGCATCCCTCCCAAACTCCAGAGGGCTGTTCACCTGGATGAAGTTACTCCGTGCTTGCAGAACTGCAGCCTGAGTCAGCATGAAAAAACCCAAACAGATGCAGCACTTCGACAGAAATAAGGTACAATGTCCAACGATTTAGCTGAGGTGCATATTAGCTGGTGCTCTTCACCATGGGACTTCATTCTCGCTAAGTCACTGAGGTCCTGCAGCTGTTGGGCACCAAGGGAGCCTCGCTGTGATCTCCTTGAACCCCAGCATTGCCTCTTGGAGGGGTGCAAGAGGACTGTGCTGTGCCTGGCAGCAAGGTGGGCGGCTGAACGTGCCTGCAATTTGCAGCTGCCATTGCCGACCCCACCACAAAGCCGCTGTTAATTGTTATGCTTGGCACCTTCAGACAGCCTGGCTACATCTGGTCGGCCGCCTGCCAAGCGTGTGAGCAAATGTGTAGTTCTGGGGAGACACATCGTGCTAATGGTCTTATGTGGAGCTTTAAGTAGGCTGGGGACCTGAGGCTCTCCAAGCAGGAGATGCATTTCACTCTTCTCTAATTAGACCAATTTCTTGAACTGGGGCATTGGAGCAGGGCTGTGATTCCCGGAGAAACGGACAGCTCCACAGGCTGTTTGCCAAACCCGCCATGGCCTTGGACTTAGCAGGACCTCCCATGCAGGGAAGCTGGGAAGCACGCTGCTGCACCGAGCCTTTTGCCACAGCCTCTCCCACACCTCGCAACCAGATGGGTGCGTGCTGGTTTTGGTGTCCTCAGGGCAGCCAAACCCCATGACACAAACCAAAATGTAGTGAACATGGCAGTGCTGGGTTCATGGTTGAACTTGGTGATCTTAGAGATATTTTGCAACCTAAACAATTCTTCTACTCTATGACAGGGGAGAGATGTGAGGTCCAAGTGTTGGCAAGGTACTGCATTCACTGGGAAAGCCAACTTCATGCCCAGCAGCAGAGAAATGAGGGCAGTTTCCAGAAGACGAGCAGCCATGTCTGGAGGAGTTCAAGGGACAAAAGAAGATTATGTTGTCACAACCAACACCAGGTGGCTGGAATTTATTGAACCACAGGTGGGTGGCAGCTTCGACAGGAAATTTCAGCAGAGAATATAAGGATTTCTGTCTCTGAGAAAGAGAATGAAAATTGACAAGGCTATAAATACAGCTATGTGAAAGCGCACTGCCTGGAGAACCCGGACTGCGATGATAAATGACTGCTGAGTGCTATTTAGGGCACAGAGGCCTAAGGAAGTGCCAGCGAACTAAATATCTAGTTGAGCCTTGGCATCTTCACTAATGAGTTCAAAGGAGGATGGCAAAGGGAGCTGCTCTAGGCTCCCAACTTATCCAGGGCTGATGAAGTCCCCATGCTGGAAAACGGCTCTGAGAAGTGTGAGCTGCAGCAATGTCACTGCAGAAACTCCCAGGCAGCAATGCTGGGGTCATGACGGCCTCATTAGAAGGTATGTTTGCTAAACCACGTTAAGCAGACCATCTAGGGTAGGCACATGGCCAGGAGGTAGCACAAAAGTGGGCTATGGCACGTAGACTTGGTGGGCACAAACCACTGAGACATTAGGAAAATATAATGGGCATCAAAATCAAAAGGGTTTGGTGTGATGCCCCACATTGGACAACCTCCAGTGAGGAGTTGGGATGTCCAAGCATCCTGATCTGCTGATTTCTCCATGCCTGTGTCAGTGCCTCCATTTATTTTTGCTAGCACAATCAAAAAAACCGAGTGACACAAGTGTTTTCAAATCAGAATGATTCCCTGGCCAAACACCAATGAAATTCTGACTTTTTATTCCCGTCTGGTATGTAAACACATTTCAAAGGGCTTCAGCAGCAGAGGAGAAGGAATCTCTGTTCCGAGCCAGCTCCTGCTAACTGAGAGCAGTGGCCACGCTCTGTGGGCACTGTGGGAAGGTGTCACTCCTAATCTGTGGGGAAGAGGATAAGGAAGTGGCTCCAGAGTTTAGGGTTTGAATTCACCTTGGACTTCTGACATTACAGCTCTATTGCCGGTGGGCTGAACTCTGCACTGTCCCCATCCTCCCGCTTAACTCCAGGCTGCCCTTTGGGTCTTTTGGAGGAACCAGAGGAAACCAAGCAGAGGAACTGATTTGGATTAAAAAATAACCCAAGGGAAAAAAATTTAAAAGAGGATTTTTTTCAGCCAAAGCAGTTCCCCAGCTGGGCTTGGCAAATGGACTCACGTGCAGCCAAGCTGCTTGTGGTGCTCGGTTTTGGAGTCATTCCCACTGTGGGGGTTATACTGTGGACAGCAGGCTGGAGAAGTGCACAGAGGCCTGGGAAGCATGAGCAAGATGCAGAAAACTGCTCAGCCTTGCTGAGGTACCTGAGCTGGTACCTTACAGGGACCATTGACAGAAAGGGGCAGAGCGAGAGTCCTCCCTGAGGACTGGGGAAACTGGAGAGGAGCCAGTGCAGGTGGTAGAAAGGTGGCGATGTGGGCAAAACTGAATTTTGCTACCCTGAGGGTAGCAAAGGGCTGAATAGAGGAGGGTAGAGAGGGACAGTACAGGTAAAGAAATTAGAGGAGGGACAGAATTACTGCCTGTGCTTCTTATCCTGGTCCTGGCCACTTGTAGTGTTGGCCAAGGTGCCCTGAGCTTCCTGCCATCATATGGCTCTGAGAGCTGGCTCATGCCCAGCAGCCAGGAAGGGCTGCAGTGTGCTAGCACAGGCTTGGGAGGTTGAGGACTATAAAATGGATTCAGTCCCCTGAGATCCAAGGAAAGATTTGCAAACCACCCCATCAGTGGCAGAAACCCCTGTTTCTGCAGAGCCAGGGACAGGGCTCCCCAGTCTCCTGAAGTTAGTTCCATGAAGTGGTGGTGTCTGTTTCAAGAGATGTACAACAATGTCTTGCTCATCCCTGGCTCCCTCGCTCTCCTCTCAAATCCCCAGATACCTCCAGTTTATTACTCCAGCAGCAGTGGCGTTCCCACAAGGGAGCAAGCACCATCGTTGGCTAACCGAGGCATGTCAGAGAGACACTTTCACTCCCCCTTGTTCCAGCTACACTGAGCACACAGGCTGGTTGGAAATGAGAGAGACCAGGGGAGAGTGTCCCTGTGGGGAGTGTATCCTCCCCACAGCTCCCAGGGAGGATCAGCAACAGGGATGGAGTTAATTCTCCATTACCCGCAGCACAGGAAAGGCAGCCGGGCCTTGCAGAGAGCTGGCAGGAGGATGGAGGAGCTGAAGAGGTGCAGCAGAGTTCACACTGCATTTACTAATCATGCCTAAAACATGAGGCCAAGCCATTTATTTATGGTCTGGCTGATGCGCAGCATTTTGATCACAGTGACTGCTGCTCGAGAGAGACCAGATGCCCTCAGAGAGGCCATCAGCGCAAACCCTCCACTTCCCACAATCCTCCTACACTGGTGCAAAAGGCCACCACAGCCTTACAAGAGCAGCACTGCTGCACACAAAAGCATGGTGCAGCAGCACGAGGATGCAAGCATCAGCAAAAGGAAACTCTCAGCTATTTCACAGGAGCTTGAGCCTGTATGTGTGTCCTGCCCCAAAACATCGCTGCTTCTTCCCAAATACCTGTGAAGTGCCAGGCCTGGCCAATGCACTGAGCAGATCACCCGAAGGCAGGAGAGGATGATCAGCATAAGGGGGTATGTGGATGGAATGAAGTAGTCAAAAAACATCACTACCACCACTAGCAGTAACATGAATCTTGCTAACTTTACTAAGCCTAAGCCCCTATATTTATTCACTAATCCATAAGGCTTTGATTAGAGATTGGCTAGGAAGATGTTTTAGATTATACACAGGGAAATTCTCATGCTTCTGAGAAGGCTCTTCTGTGTATCACACCCAGGTGTTCAAACACCATGAATCAGAACACTTAATATTCTTGAGTCTGGTTTAAAATAAGAAAAAAGTAATACCGCCTCCTTTCCATTTATGTTCTGCTCTGTCAGCCTCTGAGGTGCTTCAGGTAGCTTCTCCAGGTGGTTCTTTGCAACATCCATGGCCCAGAGCTCACAGAAAAGTCAAAGGGTCTCACCAGGGGGGATGCAACCAAGGGACATCATCTCCTCACCTTTCTCTCCAGCTCATCAATTTTCCCCATCCCACTGACACTAACTGCAACTTCACCAGGCCCGAGCTTGTTCTGTCCTCAAGGCATCTGTGGTATTTTGGACAGATGTATGTTCCTCCCACCCTCCAGTTCCTGTGACCCATCTAAGGCATTCAGGAGGGGGCTGGCAGTAGCTCCCACAGCTGCTACTCGGCCCTGGCAGGGCAAGAGCTTCCCCTTGGCACAGGCACATCTGCTCAGCCTTTGCTGTGAGTAACGGGCTTCATGTGAGCGATGTGGCAGCCGTGGGGAATTCCAACTAAAAGTGAACCATGGAACATCCCTCTGCATCCCCACCAGCTGCAGCCAGGGAAGCAGAGGCTGGGGAAGACCTTTTTAAATAGACCCCAGTGATCCCCCTTCAGTTTGGAGGAAAGCTCCACCAACATCCAAAGCTGTCTGCTTTCACCTGCAAGGATTGTTCACTACAGGAAAAACAGGTTTAAATAAGTAAAAAGAAATATAAAAGAGCACTTGAAAGGGAAATAGTTCTGCAAATTGAGACCCAAAGAATCCCGGTGGTATTTGATGCTTGAAAGGCTGAATAAGATGCCATTCTGCAAGGTGAAGCATTCAGACTCATTTATTTATTTAAATTGGCATGGAGATGCTGCTCAAATTTGCTGCCTGCAGCTATCCATCAGCCAGGATCCAGTGGGCTGACAAGGGAACCTCAGGCACAGGGGAGGGAGGAGGGGACTTGCAGGGGGGATGCAGAGCCCTCCTCACTCCCTGCTTTCCCCGGGAAGGATTTCTTGTATGTGCTGGTCACAGCAGCAAGGGTAGATGAAGCAGGGCACAGTTTACCCTCCAGCACCCTAGAAATACACTGCCCTCTACTGCAGCCCTGATTTCCCAAGTCAGATGCCACTGCATGGGCTGTGCTGGGGACACCTGTGGGGATGGAGCCACCCTTCACTCCCCCAGGCTGTGACACTTCTGATACCACATCAGACGGTGTTAAAACAGCCCAGCAGTTTGGCCCTTGGCTGGCAATGTGTAAGCACACCAGGGAAACCCAGCTCTGGGGCACAGGCAAGATGGGGCAGCCCGTGGCAAGTTGCCCAAAGTAGTTTGGGAGCAGGAATTAGCAAAAGGCAGGAGCAGCCTGTCAAACCAGTACCTCTTAAACACCTGTATGTGCCTGGACAAGTCGTCGGCAGGCTCCAGGATGGGATGTAGACCCCATGCAGCAATGCAAAGCTCTGGCTGATGGTCCAAACATGCTGCTGCCTCCTTAGAGTGAGCACACACAGCCTGTATTACTGTTTTTTCCACTCTGGTAAGCAGGGACAGAGCAGTTTTGGCCCTGGCATGGGAGGGAAGAAGTCAATGGCTCTTCTGAGCATCCTTGTCTCCCAGGCGCAAGACCCCTCGCAAAGTAGGAGGGCTCCCAACACCAACCCACAGATGGAAAAGGTGCTGCCTTTGAGGGGTGGGTCCTCCAAATACAGGACCCCCTTTAGAGGTACCTTTCAGCCCCTCTCCTGCTCCATGACCCCAGCAGAACTGCTGAAACTGATGGGAACAAATGGCTGTTGGGACAGGAAGCAGCAGGACATGGGAATTCATAGTATGAGGTTTGACAAAGTCTACATAGGACCAGACCATCTCATTTTTGTCCACCAGCCTCTTCCTGGCCCCTCATGGCTCAGGATGTATGAAACAGCCCATGGGTTAATGCAGCAGGAGTGATCCAAAAAAATGAGGCAGCTAGGAAAACAAGAGGAATTTTGTTTCCCAGCACCAGCAGGACCTGAGCTCAGCTGCATTCAGAAGAGAGGTTTGTTGGTTGAAGATGGAAATAAAGGTGAGCTAAACTCAATCCAGGCTTTGTTTAACCATGTTACAATTCTCTCTCTAGGGCTCTGCTGACATTGTACCTTGTTTTCCGGACTAGCGCCAGACATTTTCTGTGGACACGTTCCCAGTGGCTTTCCAGATGAAGAGCTGTGATAAAAACCTAACCTATTATGTTGTAGGGCACTTCCTCTTCACCCTCACGTAATCCAGGAGTGGGATTTATTTGAGATATTTACAGCTGCAAAGGACGGCACCTGGGTCGAACATCTCACCAAACGAAAAGGAAAACCCCACAATTAAAATGCAGCTAAAGAAAACATGTGAAACCCGAGATATGGAACAAATCCCAGCTTGAATCATCTGGTTCCAAGACCTGCGTGAAGCCCATTGAGCTTAAGCTAATATCTATTCACAACATGCAAGAAGCAAAGACAAATAGGAATGGTCTGGAGCTAAAGTTACACGACTCTGCATCCGGAGACGATACCAGCCCCCTCTTCTGCTCTGACACCCGGTCAGGGCACCCACCCCACTCCCCCTGTATGTGCCTCTGGGGTGCTGTCACCATGCTCTCCTCGAGCCTTAAAGCCCTCCTAAGGGAGGGCAGGAACACCACGAACAGGAGCACACAGCCCTCTGCAAACTCATGAGCTTTATGGTGACTAGACCTAGAGCCTGGAAAGTGTCTCCATGTGCTCAGGGCCCTGTGGCAGCCTGGCAGTGCCAGCGCATGTTGCACCTGGAGCCCAAGTTGGATGAAGTGCTTTCTGTTGTCCTGATCCCCAGCTCAACCCCACCAGGGAACTGGCTGGGGACCTGACGGCTCCCAGCCAGATATTCCTCCCACAGGAACTACCCTCTGAGGGGTAACAAACACCTCTTTGGTGTTCTTCCCATAGAGGTTTCTGGCACTGAATCTAGAAGGAGAGATGGAGCGAGACCTCGATAGCACTTTGGAGCACGCATACCTACTGAAGCCTCCTCTGCAACCCCAACTGACCCACAGGGTACATCTGTTGGCAGCTGCACCCTGACATAAAGCCAGTGCTTCCTCCCTCTCCGCTGCTCCGGGCCAACCACCCCATGTGAAGCCCTGCTTGCACTGGCACACGATCTGGGTGGGCGAAGGCTGGCCATGAAATGGTTGTGGTTAACCGGAGCCACTTGGGCAAAATGGGTTATGGAGAGGCTGACCCAGTAATTTTGAAAGTGCCCGGGAGGCCAAGCCTGCTAGTGAGGACGCTTGTGGTGACAGCTAGTCAGGCTCAGTTACCTTTTAACCCTGCTCAGCTGCAGGCAGCTCAGATGCAATCAGACCTTTTAGTGTAATTTCCTTTCCAGATCTTGTTTTGCTTTCAGTGTGTTCTCCTAACTTTGTATTTCTGGGCTATTGGGAATCTGTCCTGGCTCAGAAGATGAGTAAATCTCCATCGAGGGCTCTGGGGGATCTGTGAGGCCCGATGCAGGCACAGACTGTGGGTCTCTACAGGAGTGTGCCAGGCCGGGCAGAGCAAGCAACTATCTGCAGCATAACCACGTTAGCCCTGCAATTAACCATCACCCCAAGCAGGGCTTAATAGTTTAGCTAGATTAATGAGCCTGGGAGAGCTGAGCTGGTTCATGCCTCAGACATGGTTCACTCACTGCAGTCCAGGTGAGCACCACAGTTAAGTCAATGCAGCCAAATTTTGCCAAATAAAAGGCTGCAGGGTCGGGGCAGTCCTGCTGACGGTGACCCTGCTGGCTTTCCTACCTGCACCCATCACCAATCCCAAGACAGTTTAAATGTCTCTCTCTTGGATGCTTTGATAAGCCTCTGTATCTCACAAGTACTTCAGAAAAGAGCAATAAAATAAGATGAGAGGCTCACAGGACAGGCATGGAAGGGGAGAGCAAATGGCCCACGTGTTGTAGTTGCCAGTTTCCACATGTAGACAACAGCCCCCTCCTTGGGGTCCCCTTTGAAGCGACAGGCACCTATTGTACTTCCAGGATGTTGCTCTGCTCCAAGTCCCCATCTTCTCCAAGGGTGGAAGAGATGTGAGTTAATATGCCTAAGGGAGGAGCAAGCAGCTTGCCAGCACAGTGTGAGACAGGCAGAGGTCTCCCTCCTTGTCCTGATCCTTGCCCCAGCCTAGCCATAGGGCATGGGGCTGCCCTGGCTGCTCACTACTTGCAAGGGATGTTTTTTGGGTGCTGTAAGCTCCCCTCCACCAGCAGTGAAGGAGCTGTACCTTCCTGTCCAGCATCTATAACACCTCTCCACAGTGTTATCAAAGGCCTTATCAACACATGCAGCTGGCGCTGGTTGCAATGAAATTGGCTTCAGACCTGTTTTCTTTACAATTCCCTGGCTGGACATGCTTGTATCAGTCATAGGGACCGGGGAAATCGATCCGGCCCCAGTCAGAGAGCATTCACGCAGCAGCATTTTAACTCGTTTGGCTGCAAATCCCATTGTGCCTTTGCCTGTGTCAGAGGCTGGATGAGGGAACAGCACCTGCTCTGCTTCGAGGGGAGGTCAGCTACAATGTGAACCAGCCTCACCTTGCATGGGGCTGTGTTTATTTGGGAGCTGCAGGGCTTCTGACCCTACCCTCATCCCCTCCCCAAATCTACTTGCTATGTCTCTGCATCGCTGGGTGGGTTAAAGTCCAGACTGTGGCTCTTTGATAGATGTATTCCCACCAAGACCAGAAAAGATGCTGAAAAAGATGCCAAATCAAAGAAGTCTCAGATCAGCATCAAGAGCTAAGAGGTAAGGACAAGGGAAAGTAAAAGGGATAATGGACTGGCGCCTCACCTGAGACCATCAAGGCAAGGACGTGCTTTCAGGGAGGCTGCAGTGGAAATCACACCATGAGGAATGTTTCAAAGCAAACTCTGGAAAACACTGTCTGTCCCAGGAGCAATTCTGCAAGTGGATGGGTGTGGTTTAATGTGTCTCTCCCACCTTTGACTTGTGGGAAGAAAAGTCATAATTCAGAGGTGTTGGGGCCATCCCCAAGCAATAGGCAGCCACAGAAAGTCCACCAGTTGAGGTGAGCCTAACTGGTCCCGGCTAACAGCCCCAACTTCAGAGAACATGCCCTGCATACCTTCCTGGATGCCCCAAGGTAAATCTCTCCTGCCCCCTATGCTGCTGCTGAACACTTTAGGCTCCCCCAGCATGCACCAAGGAGATAACTGCTGCTTCACCGTACCCACAGAGAGCTTCCTCTATGCTGTCCCTCTCTTCACCACAAGCTGAGAGCACCCAGCTCCGGGTCAGAGGCACATGGAACTACAGTGCTGTGGCACCAGGGCTTTTCCTTCTCTGTGGATGGATGTGGGCAGCATCAAACACATCGGGGGGCACCGCAGAAGCTTATGGATGTCGAGATTCATCTGGAGTGAATGCAAACAGCAAAGTAGAACACCTCCAGGTTACAGGTACCACAAAACACACCAGCATGCCATTTTCCTTCCTTCCCATGCTGGTAAAGTGACTCTAGGACACATCTCAGTACCTCCAAGCACATGGCTGCTGCTGTGCTGGATGGGCCTTTGCAAGAAAAAGGTGTTTCTCAACATATCCTTGTTTTGGCTGTAGTTATTGTCTGGGACAGTGCTGGGAGGGAATGGTGTGCATGGAGACACTCTGACTGGTGAGTAACTTGACATACAGATGCTGGAATTCAGGTCTGGAAGAGTGGCAAGGCTGGGGAGAGCCTGTGATGGTCTTGTTTTCCCCGTCAGCATCCCCATGGAACCAGCACTTCCTTCTCTGATGGCACAGCTCCATTTTGGGGGATTTGGAAACTATACTCGAGTGGCAAATGTGAAAAACCCTTTGTTGCACTGTGCTGCCTCTGCTTTCCCCATGGTGCTTCTCAGCTCTCCCTCAGGTCTCCCAGAAGGTCAGAACTGCAGCAAGGGTTGATAAGAGGAGCACATGAGATGGGCAAGCAGCAGCCTCAGAGAAGCAGGAAGGTGGGTCGGCTTAACCCAAGTCTGGTTAAGTGAGGAGAAATGCAGTGTAGCTGTCTGCAACATTGTGAAGTGGAGACTGGAGAAGGGCGACAGGTGATAGCTGGGGGTGCTGTGTGTGAAGAGGAGAGAGAAGTGTGGTTCACTTCTCTCAAGGCTTTTTTCCCCTCATGTTGTGATAATTATGTTTGCAGAAGCAAATTAACGCTCTTAAGTGTGAAGAGCAAAACTCAGCTCTGGGAAGGAGCAAACTGCCTCCCTCCAGGAGGTCATCTGCTTCTCCTTGACCGCAGCAACACCTCTGTGTATCCCCAAGTGAGGGCTGCTGCACCTGGGCATCCCTTGGTGGTATACAGAGCTTCCAGCATATTCCCAGAGTCCTTCCACCCCCTGCCATTGCATCATTCGTACACATGCCTTCCTTTTGACTTCACCTTTATCTTTGTTTTGTCCAATTCTGAACAATGGAGGAAAAAACCAAAACCAAAAACAAACAAACCTCTGGCTTACTTGGTTTCCAAGGCTGAATGAGGATTACTTATTGGCTCGTGTGTCCATCACTGGGAAAGCTGGCAGGTACCGGCCCCCTGCACTCTGGAGGGTGCAGGCTGACCTTAGCCCATGCAGTGACAAGAGCTAGAGAAATTAAGGCAGGGAACATTCTCCTTTTCTGTTTGCTGTTGATCCTGAGGGGAAGACACCAGAAAACACCCAGCCAGGCAGCATTTATTCCACAAGAAGGGTTTGCTGTCATACTCAGAACAGGTGATTCAGAACAGGCACATGCAGAGCTTTCAGGATTCTCAGTGCCCTGTGCCGCTTATATGTGACTGCTGTTAAAAACCTCCTCTGCTGAGCTGCAGAGCCCCTGAAGACACTTCTCCTTCTGTTTTTTGTTGACTGCATGGTGAAGTTTTTTATCAAACTTATGTTGAAACATACTCAGTTGCTGCCAGGCCAATGTTTTGCTCAACTTTTCATTCACCCTTCTGAGAAGCCACCACTGATTTGCTATTACTTGTATTTCCGTTGTTCTTAGAGGCAGTGTTGGAAACTCTGATATATCAATTGGTCTAAAACCATACCACAAAATACAGCTCCACGCTAAAGAGTTTGCAGGCTGGAGAGGCACAGTCTTAGCAGGTACCAGTGTGAACTGGACCAGTCAGGATGCTGGTGGCAGCAGACACCCTTGCCTCCATGTCCACTGCCCTCCTTTGCCCTCCCAGCTGCAGAAAGACTGGATTTTTCATGCTGCCCAGAATCATTCCGTAGTAGGAGATGAAAATAAAACTCGATCTCTTTGCCTTTAAGATCACCAACTGAAAAAAAGCCGAATGCATTTCAGCAAATAATACAAGGAGCAGGGCTGCCAGAAACCCCTAAGTGAGAGCAAACAATCCTTATCTGGCAAAGTTTTACATTACTTAATACCAGTACAAGTTTAAAGGCATTTGTTTGTTTCTGTTGAACACAAGGCATCTTTTCTGGGCAGATCCTGCTATTAGGGTTAGTCTCTGAGCATTTGTACCAGCACTTGTTCATCTTCCCGCTTGCTCAACTACAGCCTGATTGCTGGAAAGGTGATTGCCAGTTACTGTAATTTTCTTCAGATACAAGGTCTCAGAACATTCAAGGAGGAGATAAATATCATTGTCTTATGCCATTTGCCTTGTGACCGATAGAAATGTCACTTTGTTGTTTCCCTCCCTGCCACCAGCAGTGCAAAATGAACAAGGGCATCGGATTTCAAGACTGGCTGGCTCAAAGAAGGACTTTGTTTGCAGAGTCTAGCTCCAAAGGGCATTAAAAAGACTCTAATCCCGAAGGGAAGGGGGGGGAAGACGATGACCTCTTGGTGATCTTCTGGAGAAAGAGTGACAGTGAAAGTTTGGCTCTGCCACCATTAACCCTGCTCTGTAACTCAGTGCGAAGGAGTTAACCAAATGTCAATGGCTTGCACACAGAGGGACCAAGAATCAGTTATCAGCACCAGCCACACAGTGAAAAAAAAAGTTACCTAGCAGTAGCTGAGCACCGCCCCTTGGATGAGAGCTGGGTTCACCCAGAACTGATGGAAAAGGGCCTTTCCATCCCTTGCCTTTGGCTGGCAGGTTGGAGCTACCAGCTCCACCAGGGTTTGTAGAGCCCAGCACATGCCTGACACCCTGCTTGGAGGCTCTTGCCCACACCACCCACTTTTGGCACTGGCCAAGAGGAAGAAAATAGGTCATGTCACAGATCCTGGCCACCCAAAAAACCACCAAAAACCCCACACAGAACAATACTTTGCTTCAAAGTGTTGCACCTGGCAAAGCAGTAGCATGGGGTGGGGAGGGGCAAATCATCACAGGACTGAGAGCACCACCATGGCTTCAGCTGCAAACACAGAAGTGTCTTGGTTAGCAAACAGGCTTGGTTGTGGCTGGGTGGTGTTTTATCTTGCTTCTTCCATTAGAATTCATTTGCATGCAGAGGTTTGGATTTTTAGACCATTTAAGGTTAACTCATTGCAATATGTTAATCGGATGTTTTCCCGGAGGAGCAGCCAGCGGGGGTTAGGGAGCATGGAGAGCAGAAGTTGCTCTGCCAGCTGCAGGATGAACATCTCTGCCACATTCAAGTCTGGGGTTGCTGCACACCCAGGACATCCCTGCAGTGTGCTCAGCTCCTTCCTGGCCTCACCAGCCCCACACATCTACCTGAGCTCAATCCCTCTCTCTTGCCCCGGAGAGGGGCTGGAAGCATCATATGCCATGCCAGAAGTGGTGTTTGGACACCGTGCAGCCTGCAGGCACACATGGGCATTCTCTTTCTCCTTCTCTTCCCTCCCCTCTTTCTGCTTATCGTGGAGCTCATCCGGATTGCTCTGCTGTAAAATCCCTTCCTTGCTGCTAGGTTTGGTTGAAACTGGCCAGTGAATTCAAACCATGCTGTGGGCGGCTGATAGACAGGCAGATAGACAACATGGTTGTGAGAGCTTCATTTCTGTAAGGAATCGGGCTAAAAATGACTCCTTATCCCAAGGGAGCTTGTCCAGCATGTCTCAAACTGAAGTATGCAAAGCAGGGAGAAAACACTACACAGACGGCCATGGTTAGGGTGCTAATTTGAGATCCACAATCAGGTTTCTACCCTACCACAGCCTCTCTGTTTGGCCTTCAGCAAATCACACAACTTTTCTAATCTTCTGTTTCTTTTACGTAAAACAGAGCAAAAGGTTTGGGGTTTTACCTTTTGGAGAGAGGATGATGACTGAGTAAATTAGAAATCATGAGGTGCTTGGATACTACATGCAAGACTACAGCCTCACTCTGGTGCCATCAAAGCATGTAACACCACTAATAAAAAAATTTTAAACCCCCAACTTCTGTGTCTGGACCCACAAACCCAGAACCACATGTGTTTGGAAACAAGGTCCCAGTTGGGAGGAGGTATAGATGCAGCTGCACTAGAGTGAAGGAGGTACCAGCATGATATTGCATTCAGCAATGCACTGGTGTATGCTGAAACAACAGCCTTCTGCATCATTCTGCTCTGGGCTTAGCTCAAGAAAGAAGAGCAAAGTCTTGTCTTTCCTCACTCAAACATTGAAAGACAAAGGTAAAATCCCACCCCTCCTCCACATCCTTGCACAGTAACAGAGGGGCAAACACCTCTGGGGAGGCTGCAGGAGCCTGTCTCTCTAGTTAGGAGTGCTCAGCGTGGCAAACACTGTTTGTCACAGGACTGGGGAGCTGTGGTATTGCAGCTGCCTCTTTGTGTGCAGGATGTTATTCTGCCTCTAGATTTGTGGTCTGATGTTCTTGAACATTTGCACTCGCTGGGTGAGCCCGTAAGCCTTTAGTTTTATCACATTAACATGGAAAAGCGTTGGCTGTCTCCAAATCACCCCAAGGATAATATTTGAAGCAAAGGGATAATGTTTTATGAGTGAAGGAGGTCCAAAATAGCAACGGTTTCTTCCTGTTAGTGCCAACCATCCCTTCTGTGATGAGTGTTCGCTGGCTGGGGGAAATGAATTGGTGATTGCTGCCCATCCCTAATAGAATTTATGCTCTCAGATCCGAAATCACCCAGATATGCAAGGCTAATGCCGCCACCCCCCAGCCCTCTAAAAACAAACAAACAAACAAACAAAAGCAGTCATGGATTCAATGCAAGTTGAATCACAGCTGCCAAATTCTCCATGGGGATGTAGGAGCTGAGGGTTCCCTTCAAGCCCAGTTTTCTGCTGGGGACCCATGACTGTCTTCAACAGCATAGTCTTGGTGAGCAACTTCATCCTGGACCCATAGAGATGGGGATGTTGTTGTCTTGCCAGTGTGTTCCCACCAATATGCTATTGCTGTAATTGAGATGGAGTCTTTCAGCATCATCAAGGACTTGCGCTGGTGTGGTTTGTGTCGGCCACAAAACAACCTCCCTCATACTGTGAGAACTTCCCTTGCTGTGTCGTTGTCTTCCTCCTCCGTCCTCATTCCTTTCCCTCAGTACTTCTATAATACTCTTGAGGCACTTCTGAATCCAGCTGACCTCTGGCTGTCTTTACTCATCCTTCTAGCTGAGTTTGCAGAGGGGAAAATTCCCCTTCAATTATGCTGTCTCTTTGCCTGAGCCCTGACTGTGCGATCTCCATCTTGGCCTTAAAACTACAAATTAGAACAGCCTTTTTCCAAGGAAACCCTCTCTGGTGCTGGCCAGGCAGAAGATCAGTCCGTAGGGCACAGTCTTGTGCATTCCCGTTGGGTTGCCGCAAGTGCTGCTCAAGAGAACAGGCAGCCGCAGTTAAACAGAGCCGCTTCTCACCTTCTCACCAGCAAACTGCCCAGCTCGCCCATCTGATAAATGGCAGGTTGGAAAGGCGTTGGCACCGATGCTTTGTTTTTAATGTGCTGTTTTTCTAAATTCCCATCAAATGTCGAGGAAGGGTGTACCCTGGTTCTGCTTCCTTTTGACCTTTCGCTCGCTCTTGGCCGCAAGGGGTGAGGTCCCACGCTTGTGTTTCAGCATGTTTGTAGCGGTGCCGTTCAGCCTGGAAGGGGGTGGGCGTGTGGGAGGGGGTGTGGCGGGGTGGTGGTGATGATGTTTTGGTTTGGCTTGGCTTTGTTTTCTTTTCCAAAGATGGGCCCAATGTGGAAGAAGTCAGGGAAAAGTTGAATTAAGAAAAGGCAGGTTTTGCGGTTGGGGCGCACGATCGGGAGTCAGCAGACGCAGGTTCTATTTCTGGCACCACAGCAAAACTTCCTGATGTCGCTGGGCAAGGCAGCTCACCCATCTCCACCTTGCCTTGCCTCCCTCCCGCCAAACAACGAGTGCTCCTGCCCTCGCTCGCCCGCCGGGGCGCGGACAGGGATGCGGCCGGGGCGGCTCTGCCGTGGGGCTGCGGGCAGCACGGCGGCTCTGCCTCGGCCCCGCAGCATCCTTGGGGTGCACCGCCTGGCCCGGCACTCGCTACCGCAGCCCGCTCAATAAACCACCCTCGGCCTTGCCGCGTACGCCCGAATCCCCCCCGTCATCCAAGGGACTCCTTTGTGCAGGAGGCGGGGGGCGGCAGGGCCGTGCCCCGGGGGGCGGGCGGCCCGCGGCGGCGGCCCGGGGGGGCGGGCGGGCGCGCCGGGGGAGGCGACCGGCGGGGAGGGCGGCACAAAAGGGGCTGCTGCAGCCCTGCCCGCTGCTGCCGGTGGGGCTCCGCTCGCCGCGGCTCTGCAGCGCAGCGCATCCTTTCCCGCGGCCGGGAGGAGGTGCCGGGCCGCTCCGCGGCGGCGAAGGAGAAGGCGGAGGAAAGCGGCGGGGGGCTGCGGGCTCCGGGCTCGCCTCTCGCCTCGCCGCGGCCGGCGCCGAGCCATGCCGGGGGGCGGCGGGTGGGCCGGGGGCGAGCGGCAGCCTCGCCCCGCCGG
>JAWWLV010000045.1:50627591-50660236 GCA_035041135.1 Platyrinchus mystaceus | reverse complement strand
GCGCGGCCCCCGCGCCCCGCCGGGGGCCCGGCGGGCACCGATACTGCGCCGGCCGGGGGTGAGTGAGCGAGCGGGGGGCGGCGGAGCGGGGGGCGGCGGCGGGGACAGCGCGCACCCCCCGCCCCGCGGCGGCGGGCGCTGAGGGCAGCGGCGGCGGGACCCCCATCGGTCCGTCCCCCCCCGCCGCTGCTGCCGCCACCTGCAAGTTGTGCCTCGACCCGGGGGTGCGGCGTCATCCCTTGCGAGCGCTGCCGGAGCGGCTTCCCCCGCCGAGCCCCCACCTTCCCGCTCCTTATTTATTTATATTAGTGCTATTTTTTTTTTTATTCTCTTCCCCCCCTCCCCGCGCCCTCCCCATAATCCCGGCATCCCCTGCTAGGGAGCATCGGCTGTGGGGAGGAGGGAGGTGATGCTGCCAGCCCCCTGCCCGCCGCGGAGGGCTCGCCGAGGATGGAGGCACCCTCCCTCCGGCCGGGGCACTGCAGCGAAGGCCCATCTGCTGCCAGAGCTCGACTTGCGAGGAGGGCACGGGCTGGGGATGCGTGCCAAGCCTGCAGCAAGCGAGGAGTAACAGGAGTGCGTGCGTGGGAGGGAAAACATCCATACAAATTTATGTGTATCATCATCGCCATACGTCCCCTCTGCCCTGCTCTGTCTCCATGTCAGTTGGTTTTAGTCCCCCCCGTTAGGGGCTGGCTGCAAAGGGATGCGGGCACCCAAGTTCTCCACGCTGGTGCAGGGCTTTCGGGTTGTTTGCGGGCTGGAAATAGCTGTATGTCCTGCTGGAGTGACACAAGCTGGCATAGCTCAGTCCCTGTGAGAGTTTTGTGCCCTGGGTGAGTGTGACAAGGTTGATGGGGAACACGGCATCTGCTGCAGTTCTAGACTTCTCCGACAGCTCAGCAAGAGAGGGAGTGTGGTGCGGGATGGAGTGCCTCAGCCTGTGGTTTTCCTGTGGGGATTTCCACAGACTGCGTTTCTGTGAGCTGTGCCTGGGTCGTGCGGGAACAGTGCCTGTTTCCCAGAACTGAAGCTGTGGTCTTGCACCTCTCCCTTCCACCCTAGAGCTTGGGTCAGGAGCTAGCCTGCCCTTCTCCAGCGTGGGTGCTGACCACCTCCCCTACCATAGAATGGCCCTCCAGTTAACTCCAAATCCCTCCCCTTGAGTGGGAAGTTCAAGCCCATGAAAACACGTGGTGGCACCACTGCTAACAGATATGACTTGAGTCACCAGGAACCCCCAGCTCCTGTGCAAACTGAATTTCAAATTCCTGCCTACTGCTGCTCATGTATCCCTCACCATAGCAAGGTACGAGTCAGCAGGAACTTTTCAGGTCCCTTCCCCAGACGGTGTGTCTTGTACTCTGTGGATCCTACCTGCAGAAGTGGTGTTGAGTCCAGCTGGAGCCTGTGATTTTCGAAGCGCTTGCAAGTCCCTATTGCTGCAGCCTGGTTGCTGTCAGCTGCTCAAGGAAAGAGCTGAAATCAAGCAGGACCCTCAGAGAGCAGAGAGCCATCTCCGAGGGAAGGGAGAACTATGGGTGTCCCCACCTTGCAGCTAACTTCCAGTTTCCAGAGCCCCCCTAAACAGATCTGTAGCACCTGTGCTTGTGATTCAGCCTCAGTGGTAGTGCTAGGAAGGCATCTTCCAAGCTGGAGTGGGAGAAGAGCAGTCCTTTGAGCTGTTCCTGGGGAGCATGTAGCCTCCCTGTACCCTTATAAAACAAGCATTGAATGAGAGCCATTGCATACTGTGGAAAAGAAGTGAAGCTGTGACTCTTCTACTGCGTGTCATAAAAGTCCCTCAAAGATTTATAGCTTCTCTGTGCCCTCAGGTAATTTTGCAGTAGTGGTAAAAAATCCACTGCAAGGTATAACATTCCCTCCCTGTGAGATCTCTGCTATACCTGTGTAGCTTGTTTATTAATGCCCTGGATATGGCAATTGTATCCTTAGGAGAGGGGAGGGATTTTGGCTAGCTGCAGGTGTGTTTTCTTGCCCGGTTTCTAATTTGGTGGCCCAACCGCTGTCTTTTGGTTAGCATACCTTTGGCTGTATGTGCTGCTGAGGCTCATCTCCATCACACGGGCGCAGAAAGTGAGGGACTGGTTTCCAAACTGGGTTCAGAGGCTGAGCTGCCACCTGCCTGCCTCCCTCCCTTCCTCCCTGCAAGTGCTGGTAAGGTTGCGAAAAGAGAGTTGCCTGTGTGGCACACAGGGGTTGTCTTAGCCAGGAGGTCAAGAAGAGGGGTGGAAAATAGTGTGGGTATTTGCATGGATGTTGACTTTGGTGGATGCTCACAACTGTAAACTTCTCTGGAGTACTTGTGCCCAACATGAGATGGGGATAGCTGATGTGGAGGGTTGCTGGGACTGTGCTGTGATCACGGAGCCTGTTTAACCTTTGCCGGGTGCATGGCAGGCACAGATACACTCTGTTTACTTGCCTGAGGAGCATACCTATAGGGTTTGTGTGCTCGTGTATGTGCCTTATGTTTACCTTTCTCCTCCTCCTCCCACACTCAGCTGGTTTAAGTGCAGTGTGACACTGTGGCCTGCCAGCTTGGTGTAACACGCTTATTGCATGATTTTAAGGGATGGTCGTGTGACAAATGTGGGTGGCTGTTTGCTGGGTGTATATAGCCATGCACAGAGGTCCTGCTTGGTGCACTTACCATGGAACACCTGCACTCTTGTAGAGTTTATGCCTGCAGTAAGTGTGGAGCACGTAAGCAGTCATGGGCATGGCAGTTGTTCAGCGCATGTAGATGTTATGCATGCTCGGTGTGTGAAGGGCACCTTAGGACAGACAAATTTCTCTTCTCTGTCTCTCCCTTGCTTTGACCTGTCAGTGAGGAGAAATAAACTCTGTCTCATGGCTTGTAATGGCTATAAACCCTTATAGCTGAGTTTTCAGCTTGGTGTGCCTGAGCTTGAGAGTAGCATCTTTAAGGTGCACCTGCTGTCATAAATTGACACCCCCCACACCCCGGCCCCTGCATCAGATCGTAAGAGTGGAGGAAGGAAATGGGGGAATTTGGTAATTGAATGATAGGGCAAGCTGGTCCAACATTCATTCCTAAAGGCTGATTAGGTTTTAGGTGGGATGAGTTGCTCTAAA
Source organism: Platyrinchus mystaceus (assembly GCA_035041135.1). Taxonomy (NCBI): domain Eukaryota; kingdom Metazoa; phylum Chordata; class Aves; order Passeriformes; family Tyrannidae; genus Platyrinchus; species Platyrinchus mystaceus. Next base: position 50,657,116 of record JAWWLV010000045.1, on the reverse strand, counting down.
ATGAGCCCTTTGTACATTGTTGGAATCTGTGACCCAATCAGTGGGATGTAGCTGGGGGAGGTGGTGCTAATGAACACTGGTACAGCTGACAGTAACTCTGGCAGAGAGGAAGGCGGAGGGTGTACTGACTGGCACAAGAGATGTCTTCATGTCTTTAGGCCAGTGAAAGGTGCCTCAAGGGGCTAGTTCATGTTATCAGCCCTGACTATAGAAGCAGAAGAGTGTGGGTGGTTGTCCCCGCCTGTTTTTCCCTATTGTCACTGTCACCCATCAGTTCTGCACAAAAGGTCAGGCTGCATCGCACTTGGCACAAAATGCCATCATGTCATCAGGACACTACAATGAAGTATTACAGTGGAATCTGAAATTTGGGGAAGGTGGGTGCATGGAACAGTGCAATGCAAGGGGATGGGGAGGGGTGTCTGAGGAATGCCTACTCTTCCCCATCCTGGATGTTCTTGGAAAGGTGGTGATATATCTGCACGTGTGGACTATGCTGTCAGGTCAGTGATGCAGGCTGGCCTTGAGGAACTGGGACAGAGCTGCATAGAGGGACCAAGCCCAGAACTGTGGGCAGCTCTGGGTCAGGTTTGGGGGGCTTTGGTAGTCAGCTGAGTGGGTTGCGAGGACTGGGCTGCGCAGTTCAGGGCTGTGCTACAGTAGCGGTGGTGTGTGAGATGCCAGGACCAGCTGCTTGTCCGAGGGGCCAGGGCAGAGTTGCAGTCACACTGCTTGTGAGTTCCCCCTTCTCCTGGGGGATGTGAAGAGAGATGCCACGTGCTGGAGCAGCAGTGTAGGATGCAGAAGAGCACTCCATCCCTGAATCTGTGTGAAATGAACTCTGAAGCTCTTGGAAAGGCAGAAACGTGATTTCTTTACCTTCTTTTTGTGACTTCTTTGTATTCCTTGCAGTGCAGACCCTGTACTTCCCCCAAGCTCTTCCTGAAGCACAACAAGTACCTCCAGCTCTTCAAACCTCTGAACACCTGTAGCAGGGTGGGTGTATTTTTGTGCTCAGAAACTTGTCTGGTAGAGGTGATAGGTGAAAGAGAGTGTGGCACTCTCTTTCGAGCTTTCATCAGGCAGGCTGAGGGAAGACGCAGCATGAAGGAAACCGGCTGCCTTACAAACAGCAAGGGCTTGTTCTAGAGCTGTGATTTAGGAAGTGTTTATTCCCTGCATTAGGAGAGCAAAAGTTATGTGAGCTGCTCACTCACATTTGGGGGGGGTGCTCCCCCATTTGTGGGGGCCTTGGTCTCTCATACTGAGATAACCCCCCCATGGCTGAATAGGCAGCTTGATGAGCTCAGTTAAGGTTTCCTGTTTCCCCAGCTAGGGGAGTGCCCAGGTCTGTGCCTAAACAGGCTTTTTCAAAAGATCGGCCATGGCTGTGGGGTATGACCAAACTGAGCTCTGCCAGCAGTCTTTCTCAGCCCATAATGCACAAGCTGTAAGCAGGTGAGGAGAGGTGGATGTGGCTGACCAGAGGAAGAAAGGCAGCAGGGATATTTCCTCTTTCTGAGGATCATCTGTGTCTCATGTTTTATGACAGGGTTTTTCTCCAAGAACCTCGAAGCAACCCAGTAAGCTGCTTTTAATTAGGCAAGCTCTTGGAGCAGAAAAGTTTCTCCTATTTCCCATACAGGGAAACTGAGGCATGGAGTGAGGCTATGCCATGCCCAGTGGTAAATGCAAGGGCTCGTCAGGAGAGCAGCAACTGGAGTGCAATGCTTCCCCAGCTCGTTTTGCTGTTGCCTGTCTTGGGAACCCTGGAGAACAGCCAGGTGTGTGTGCTGAGCTTGGGGTTATCGATAACTTTCTAGTCACTGCTTGGATCCTGCAGCCCTTTTCACCATATCACCAGATATCACCTCCTCCTTGATCTGCTGCCTAATCTATAATCCCAGTTCCCTGCTGCCTTTCCCTTGGAGTGTTGTTTTCCCCTCTATGTGTAAATCCACACAGGTTAGGGTATGGCTAGTGAGCAGAATCAAAGTCCACGATCTCTAAGCTTTGGGGTAATTTTTATCTTAGGTTGTTGCTGCATGTGTCTTGCATGATAGCAAAGCTGCGTCAAGCAGATTTCAAGCATACCCGAAACACTAGTGCAGATCAGACCTGCTGCATAGCAGCTTTGCAACTGTGAAACCTGTGGTCTAAGCACAGGTATCTGCTGTGCTGACTTTATCTGTGTTGGGATCCCCGATTTTTGGCATGCAGATACTGGAACTGAGCAGAAAGCGAGAGAGACAGCAGGGCAAAGAGACGTGAAAGGGAATCTCTCTCCTAGATGCTGAGCCCTTTAAGAAAGAACAGGAAGGTAAGCTAGAGCCCTGAGATTTTAAGCTGGTTGTGCTGAGGCTGAAAAGAGGGCTACAGTAGTGCTTTCAGTTCCTCTTTCCTCTGGCCCAAATGCCTCTAGCTGGACAGCAGGGAAAAAGAAGAGGATGGAGGCCTGTGCAGACTGAGTATGTTGGGCACAGACAGATCTTGGAGGCTGCAGCAGCCAGGAAAGGTAGGGTTTTGGAAGAAAGCCTGTGTAAGAGCTGAGAGTGGATTGTGCTTGCTGTGTGAGGAAGTCGTGTTTTTGTGGAGCTTGTAGTGTGAGGGCTGGCTCTGAGGCAGAGCAAAGGGCAGGGTAAACGAGGAGAGCGGTGCCCTGGAGTGATCAGCGTGAGCTGCCCACTGTTGCTTAATGACCCCATTTCCAAGGCAAACCTCGGTAGCCCTGATATTCAGGGAGGCAATATCTCCAAAAAGCAGAGGAGTGGGGCAGAAAAACAGACTTGATTATCTCTGTTTTCAGCTCAGCCTTCCCCATACATTGTGCTAACAAAACTGTTCCTTACTGCCTGCAGAGTGTTTTTGGTTCCCTTTTCTCCTTCTCACCTGCCCCAGCAGTCCTGTCCTCCTCACCATGCTCTGCCAGTGCTGGCCAGCTAACCGAATTGATGGAGGCAAGACCAACCAAGCAGCCTTCCTTGAAAGGGACATCATTTTCTGCATTTCCTTCTGGGGCCGTGTGAGGCTTCTGGAAAAGAGGTGGATTAAAGGAATTGCTGTTTCCCTGTCAGCCCCGTGTCCCCAAATACCTCCTGTCGTGCTGTTGTTTGGTGCAGGCCTGGCTGTGAGCAAGTGGCCATTGTGCTCTCGGATATTGGCACAGAGCCTCTTTGGCCTCAGAATCCCCATCTAGCAGCAACTTTTGGAGGAAAGGGTTGACCACACCTGCATTCAGCTTGGCCAGGGGGACGATGGGATTGCTTTTGCATAATTTAGCAGTCTCTTGAATTATTTATAGTGCAGTTGTGCTCTGGAACAGAGTCTTCTCGCTTCCCGTGAGTGCCTGGGGGGGAGGGAAGGAGAGTTTGTCAGGCATCCAGAGTCTATCACTTAGCGATGAGGAAGTGCTGTGGGTTTCCTTTCTGCCATGTTTCTTTTGCATGTGCCTCTGCGCAGCTGAACTAACCTGAAAATGCAGTTCTGGTTTCTGCATCACTCTGGTGTGTGATACTGCTGAGCATCTCCATGGCTTGGGACTGTGCGAGAGGTTCCTGAGTTCAGAGCCTTGTCTTTGCAGCAAAAAGACTGTGTCGAGCTGGAGACAATGAATCTTGTGCTTGGATTTAGTCCCTGACTCAATTACTGTGCTGTGCTGTGGATCTGGGGCAGGGATCTTCAGGACTGTTCTCTGAAATAGGCAGATGCTTGAAAGCATTTTTTTTCTTTTGAAGGCCCATCTTGTCTTGCCAAAGTGTTTTTTAGATTTGGTATGCCATGGTCCGCTGAACTTTACAAGAGATCATCAGGACCTGAGCATTTGATAGATCAGGTGGTTGAGCAGCAAACTGTGCAGCTGCAATTTCCATCACTTCTCAGTGATTAAACCCTGAAGAGAAAACCAATTGAGGACAGAGGGAGACTGGGGCAGTTTGTTAAGGCTCTTGCAGCAGCAGAGCATCATGAAGATGAGCTGGGTGCGCTGACCACCCACCCCAGCTACGTATGAGCTCAATGCTCTTTGTCCCTCTGCCTCACTCTGGCAGGTTGTAGTACCATGCAGATGGGCTGTCCCACTCCTGCCCTGCTTGTCCTGTTGATTTCAACATGACCATGGCTCCCCTACCCACACTGCACATCTTTCTTGTTCATTACTGATTTTCATGGTGTGCTTACACATCAGTTTTGTCTTTCTCCTCTCCTTCCTTTTTGACCTGCCTGTGGCAGCTGACTTCTCAGAAGCACAGTTCAATATAAATGTTTGTGTTACTGAAGACCTGAAAGGGGAGGAAAAGGGCTGAGGGTGGAGAAGGAAAGAAACTTGGCCTGTAATCAAGTGATTGTGGCAGTAAACTGTTCTGTCTGCTGTACAGTTGAGCAGAAATGTGCAGCTTCCCTGTTTTTAACTGCACAGTGTGTTTGTGGCTTCTGCATTTGGGGAAGAGCTGGCCAGCCAAACACAAGATGTTCCCCGGACAAGCTGCCCTGTCCTGGTTTTCAGATTCTTCAGCGTGAAACAAAGCCCATTCTTTCATTGGATGTTTTACCTCTTGTCAGGGACATTGGCAACTGGCTGAATGCAAAATTTCTCTTCATCCTTCTCAAGAAATAAGGCAATCTAAGGGAAGAACGTGAGGACAGATGGTCCCCAAATCTGTGTATTGTCCAGGATGCCATTTGATTTCACTGATGAAGACTAGCTTTCTCCCTCTTTCCCTGTAGACCTGCTCCCAGTTCTTTCTGCTTGATTTAATCTGGAGATCAGGGTACTGCTTTGCTTAGTGAAAGGGAATGTTTGTGCAGAAGTAGTAAACATATTGTTGAGACCCAGGCCTGCTGCACTGCCTGTAAACAAGATCCAGTCATCTGTGGGAGGCAGAAGAGAGATTTATGTGACCCTGAGTTAACTGCATTAGGAGGCTTTTGATTTCATTCTGGGAAACTGCCCCTTTCCGTGGTACCATATGCCTGTTACCGACATAGAGCCGTTACTGCAGAATTGATTTGTGCGGATTTAATCCGAGGGGCTGTGATGCTGCAGTCAGAAGGATAGCATAAGCAGGGGGTTACCTCTGCAAGCCAGAGCCTGAGGTGCTCTGCAGAGCCCCTGAGCTCATGCTCTTTCTCCACCCCAGAGGTGGGAGTCTGGGCTGATTTACTCCTGCCTTGGGGCAAGGCATTGAAGAGCTCTCTGCCTATCAGCACTTCCTTTACCAAAATAATAACAAAGTAAAGTGGCAGCAGGGGATCCAGGCAGCACTGTGTCGAGGTCTTGCCTAAGTCTTGAAAGAGGAAATGAAGAACAAAGGCAGAAGAGACAAATAAATAAGGGTCTGTTCATGGTCCAAGAAAAATTCCCATGGGCTTGTGTAACATTCTCGGGAAGATGTGACACTCCCTGGGCTGGAGTTAGCTTTTTAGAAATGAAAGGAAAGGGGGCAAAAAAGACGAGAGAATGAGGAGGGGGGGGTGGGGAAGGGGAGGAGAGAAGGAAGGAGAGGCACCCTAGAGAAACCTCTCAGCATGGCGTCAGGTTTCTCCGGCTGCTCCTGGTGAAGAGGGGTTAATGCTCTTTGTATGGGATTGGCTGGTCACCAGACATTCAGAGAAGAGGGGGATCCGAGGGCTGCCAAGCGGGACCCCTGTGGCCTGAAAGGAGGGGAGGAGGGGAAGGAAGAGGCTGAGAATGCTCTTCCAAACAGTAATAGATCGGCTACTGTGGGAAAGTGAGCACACTGCCAAACCCCAAGTAGTTGGTGGTGGATGGGGGAGGAAAGAGGGTGGGGATGGAGGGCCAGCTCTTCTCCATGGCCACTAGCATCTTGCTGCTATTCCATGGCCTGTCTTTATTTCTTGTCTTCTGGGGTTTTGATCTGTCTCGGAGAGCTTTTATCCCGGGGATGCAAAAACAACTGCCACCCAGTTCAAAAATAGCTGGAGGCAACGTAGTTTCTGCCTGCCTGCGTGGGTCTGTGCACTTTACCCATCACCATGGCATCAAGTGCTTCTTGCCTCCTTCCTCCTTCAGTTGCCTTGCTCTGGGCCCACAGGGCACCCACCTCACCTTCTGCTGGTCTGTTCAACCCAAGCCCTGTTGCTTGGGCTGTTACACAGTCCCTGGGGACTCTCCTGCTTTTTTTTTGCACAGGGTTTATGTGACACTCCCTGGTGTGTCTGCCACATGCTCTTCATCCATGAACCCTCAGCTCTGAGGGTAATCTGAACTGTTCACCTTGGAGCTGTTCTCAGGATTTGTGACTTGTACTCCACTTGCTTGGCATGCATGGAGTGCCTGCCAGGGTCTGCATTGAAAGCAGTTACCTGCTGCTGATTCTTCTCCAGTTCCCTCCTTGAGATGTGCTCCTTCCCTGATGCTGCTTGGAGGAGTTAGTGAGCACATGGTGTTTGAATGGGGGCCTTGTTGGAGATCTGGTTAGATGAACAGTGTCTAAAGTTCTGTAATTTTGACTGTCTGAGGATGTATCTACATGATACCACGGTTTTTATGAGAAGTGAACTGGTGAAATAATTTAGAAAGTTTATGCTGGTCAGCTGCTTGTTCCCATGCCTAGGCGTTTTCTTGAAGTTTATTTTTAACCCAGTTAGATCTGCTGCTGATTTGGCTGTAAAAGCAGACTTCCATATGATTGACGACTTGAATTCATACAACTGACAACTGAGGGATGGGTGAGCTGTGAAGGTGGTGAGTGAGGGGAGAGAACCTCTGAAAAAACATCCTGTGTTGCCACATGCCTCACTTGCGGTCTCTGAAAGCATGATTTTCTTTTATCCTGGGACAACATGGTGTTGTCCTGTCTATCTCTGCAAGGCGCCAAGACTAGCTGGGAGGTCTCGCATACTTCTTTGGTTACCCCGTGGCCTGTCTGAGGACATAAGTTGCTTTTGTGTGTAGTTCTGTCCCTTTTTTCTTTCCTTTTCTTCATGATGGAGTATTTATTAATAAGCAAAAAATCTAGCCAATTGGGTTTTGCACAGGGAGCGGCAGCAATAGAGTGTTTGGCTGGGAAAAGGGCCTCACATCCTTGGTGCGTGTGTGCACTGCTGAGTGCAATCAGCAAAGCCTCAGCTCACCCTCTGATGTCCTGAGAGACCCAACCATGGAGCCAAGTGGTGATGCAATCTCCAGGGCCATCACAGCAGACTCTGTGGAACCAGATGTTTTGAGAAGGCAGTAAGCAGGGTTGAGGAACAGTCCTTCCAGGATATCAAGCATAAGTGAAGGAGAGAGGTGCTGCTTCTCCTTTAGCAGAAAGAGCACTTAGTGGTGCTAAGAAATGAAGACTGGCTTCTGAGAGTATATGAAGGATTAGAGTGTGCAGAGGCATCTCTGAAGCCGTGAAAATTCCTATGGTGAGACTGGATTTAGCTGGAGAGAGGGGATTAGCTACAAGGGAGCCCAGTACAACTGAAGGATATTGAGAAGAATATTTGATAGATTCCAGTGGAGTTGGAAATCCAGCTTAGTTTTCCTTAGTATGCAGTACTGCACCCTTGTGATGTCCAAGTACTTCTTGAATAAAATTAAATTGGTGTCTTGTAGGCCATTACTGGATTTCACTAGTGTTTTCTAGTCTTCTCTGAGAAGATCTTCTTTTAAACTGGGGGTTGGAGAATTATATAATTATGCTGCTATTAGTATTATGGTAGCTACAGTAAGAACAATCTGTTTGAGTGGAGGGTTTTGTAATGGACTCTGAAGGTGTTCAGATGCTGGTTTATTCTGCTGACTTCTGGAAGATCAGTCTTGAGCCAAAGTCCTGTCAATAAAGACTACTTTATCTTCAGGTCCTGTGTGTTCTGTGGGGAGGGTTAAGAGATGCTTTGTCCCACAGTGTGCAGCTGTCTTGCTGTGACTGGAGATGTGGCATCTAAAATAACCAAAGCTTAGTCCACTAAATATCAGGACAAGACACTTGAGAGAACACTTGAGTTGAAACAATGAAAGCCGTGGAAAGTGTGGAGTCGAAAGGTACTGTGCTTCTTGAGTTGAAGAGGTGAGCAGCCACAGGCTGGAGGCTTTGTGTTGCATCCATCTTAGTTTCTGTACGCAGCAGATGGTAGCAAGTGGTGTGGAGCACTTGGGTTTCCTGGAAGAATGTGTAGAAGAGACACCTGATTTGTTTGGTTTTTGACCATAGATGCTGCTGGTCTGTTGAGACCTAGCAAGGTCTTGCACACAGTCTGGAGGCTTGTGGTTGACTTGTACGTAATGTGTCTGCCTTCCCTGGGAAGGGGAAGGCAATGCCTTCGTTTGTGCTGTGTTATCACCCTTCCCTGGCCAACCTCACCTTAGTCTTGTGTAGCTGCACCCTTTAGCTATCTTTTTTTTTTTTTCTTCAATCCAGTTTTCTTCCTGGCTTAATGAGACCTACTAATGGTGTGTGGATGGCAGCTCTGGGAATTATGGTGGCACCCTCTTGAGTGGTCACCTTATATCTCCGCTCACCTCCCTGTGGAAATAGAGGGAAGGTGCTTGGGACAGAGCCTCACTCCCCTTTAGTTGCTATCCAGGTAAGGTCAGGCTGTGTTGGATGGCTTGCTCCAGCTGTTTGGGCTGCCAGCAAGTCAGTGGCACCTTGTGGTCAGTTGCCTCAAAGCTGCAAAGGAAACAGAGAGCATGAGATATTGCTGTTTTGCATTAGTGCTGTGGGCAGCAGCTCTTGATGAAGGTCGCGGGAGAATGTTGTATCCCGTCCTTGAAACGTGAAGGGAAGCCGATATGGACCTGCTTACATTCAAACCACCTTGTGCTGTGACTCTGCCAGAACTTCTTGCTGACGTCCTCATAGCTTGCTGTCCCTGAAAACATCATGGCATCCTTCACAAGAGAGAAATGCTGAGCCCTAACTACCTTCTGGTACATCCTGCTCCTCTACACTTTTTCTGCTGTCCAGCATTGTATGATAATCTTCTCTTCCTACCATTAAGCAAAGCACAGTCCTGCTGTCCCTGAGCTTGTTTTGGTTATAGACAAATATAAGTTTTATAGTTTCTCCTTCGGTGAGTGTTTGCAGAACAAAAGTAACTTGATAGTTTAAGAGTGTTTAGAGGTACTGTGGCTCTGATGCCTGTTGTATTTCTGTTTCCTGGGGATGGCAGGTAGATCTAGTGCTTCAGAAATGTTGAGCTTGTCCCATTTGTCTCTAGCTGGAGCAGAGAGAGAGTTGGGCCCTCGGTGTGGAGGATGGAAGTCATACTGGATTTTAATCTGCCATGTGAAAGCAATTCTAGTTTGAATTGTTGCTTTGTTTTGAAGTGTCTGAGTGATGGGCAAATATGTTACTGCATGGGTGTTATGGGATAACTTTAGGCTGAGGAGATGAGCATTTTGGTATTGGGGAAAAACAGAAGCTTCTGCTCTGACTTGTTCTCCACAGGAGCTTTTTTCCTGTAACCATGGGAGAAGTCTAAGGAGTCTTGTGTTCCACGCCTTAATGGGATGGAGTGTGGGATAGCATGCATCCAGCGGCTTGTTAGTGGCCTCTTGCCAGTGTTCTCCAGAAGAGAGCATTAGTGAACTGCCAGTACTTACCGGTGCATATCTTTGTCTCTGGCTTCCTGAAAAATAAGTATATGATTTCAGGATGGTATAAATCAACTGGTCACTTGATATAAAGGCAAAGTAAAATGCTAACAAGTGCCTGGGGATAACTCATGTGCATACAACCTCTAGCTTTCCTTCTTCTCTGAAAGCCCTTCACCTGCATGGTAGACACAGAACTTCAAGCACGGAAATATCAAAGGGACCCCTTACAAAAAGAAGCTTTCAGCTTGTCTTGCCAGGACTGAGTGTTGCTGAAGCAGTTTGTGTTTCCTAAAGAGCTTTGTCTTAATAGAGCTGATTGTCCATACTCCTGTCTCTTTCTTCTACTTGAACATTAAAGCTTTTCTTATACTGCTGTTTTTAACCTGACAGCAATTTGATCACTCTCCTGGAGATCAAGTTCGCTTTTTTTTCCCCCCTCCTCACTCAAAATTGTCTGAAGGGAAATATCTCTTCTTGCTGTTTTCCGTGTTTCCAGTGACTGATGGCTGCTTTGTGTTAGAGCAGCTGGGCTCTTTTATGATAAACTGAGATGTCTCTCTGACTCGTATCTCCTTTCTCATTTCCACCACATGTAAATGTTTTGGTGAGGGGAGCTAATAACAGCTTCTCTGCTGGCCTTTGTCTCCAACTAGCTACCACTCAGACACATCTTTCATTGCAGGGCTGATCAGAGGATATGGGAAGGGATACATGACTGATGGTATTTAGTGTCTTGACTCACATAAGGGTGCGTGAGTGTTCTCCACTCCCTGGCAGAGGAATCCCTGGCATGTAAGAATGAAGGTGGTTCCCAGGGAAGAGATTTTGAAGAGGACACACCTTGCTTCTTTTCTTCCCCCTTTTTAGGAGGGGATAGGAAATATGTTCATGCTCCCACTCCCTTAACAAAGCCACTCGAGCAGTGGAAATTGCCTCCTGGGATGTCAGCAGTGGAACAGCAGAGGGTACTGCAGGGTCAGCTTGCTTTGGCAGAGCTGCAGGGGCTGTGCACACCAGCCTGGCTCTCCCAGGCACAGACGGCAGTAGCAGGGGAGGCAGCGCAGCTGTGCCCAGGGCTCCTTGTGCCACTGGGTGAAGAGCTGCTGAGCCTGACATACTGATGTATGCAAATGTCAAGTGAGGAAAATATGCTTTGCATCCTAAAACCATGCGTCCTGCTATGTTGACACTGTGCACTACATCTCAGAAAGTGGAGCAGTTTGTTGAATGTCAAGAGTTACGGCTTTTTGTCTTGGGAGTTTATTGTGGCATGCAGAGCATTACAGCCATCTGAGAAAATGATGTGCCTTATGCAATTCCTTCAACACCTGCCCTCAGTCCAGGGCTGGCCCAGAGGAAGCTGGCTGCCCTGCATTTGTGTGTCCTGTAGGAACTGGAGCGAAACCAGTGTTACCTGGCAGCCGTTGGGATTACCATATTGGAGCAGGTCAGCCATTTATCTTGCCTAGGTAGGTTTCAGTGTCTGAGAGAGAAACCTGATGTCTGGAAGTAATGCCTTGGAGAAGGCACAGGACACCTGACTGGAGAAAGCTGTACTCATTTACCAGTGGTGGACACTTTCTCCTGACAGCCAGTCACGGCTAATTTAGTGTTTTCAGCTTCTAGTGCCCTTCTCTTCCCCACACTTCAACACACACAGCAAAAACTGGTGACATGCAAGGAAAAGGCACTGAATACTCCTCTACTGTACAAGTGATCTTTGCTGCTTCTGCAAGACATTAAGAGACTTAAGAAAAAAACCCAATACTGGACACGATAAGATGCTCTTGGGTTTTCTGCAGCCCCTTATTTTTCTCCCATGAAGCTTGACAGCAAGCCCCAAGATGATTCTTTATGGCTTTTAACTGGAGAATATCCAGCCCCTTCACGGCTGGGTCACCACATGGCTGACCTCCCACAGGCTGTGCCATGACCAGGTGTGTGAGGTCAGGCTGTGGAGCTGTGGTGGGTGGGTGCCAGAGGTGGGGCCCTGTCCTGATGCAGCCCCCTGAGGAGAGCCACCATTTCCTCCCTACCCACCTGCCTGACAAGATGGTCTCCCAGAGGTGCACAGAGCCAGCACCCTGTGCTGTATCAAAGTATATCAAACCCAGTACTAAACATTAAACAATAGAGTTAAGCTGTCTCTTTTTTCCTTGTTTATTTTTCTTTTAATTTTTTCCCCTCCCATGACCCTGCTGTAACTTGACCACCAGCTTCAGGCTTGCAGTCCTTCTGTCGGAGCTTGACGTGGGACTCCTTGCCCTGCCACCCGAGTGCTGGGGCCAATGTCAGTGGATGGTGGCTCTCACTAAAAACATGACTGCAAAGTGTCCAGAAATGCTTGTTGCTGAGCTGTGAGGTACAACTGTGGACAACCCCTCTACCAAAGTCTCTTCAGAGCCATCTGTGGAGAGCCAGATACGTCTTCATTTGGGTGGTTGCTGTTTGTCTGAATGCTTTTTACATTAGTATTAAATTTGGCTTTTCATGTTAGTATTAAATTCCCCTCAGGTTAATCAGTAAACATGCTTTGTGTCTTTTTTAATACCCTCTGAGGCGGTGAGAGCAGGATGGGTGCTTCTTCCCTCTGCTCCCACAACCTGCCCATGTGCCAGCCTTGAGGAGCCCTTGGGCAGGGGAGCAAGACAACCCTGTGGGGCTGGGCATGTGGGGCAGCTACCCTGTGGCCCCCAGAAGCAGGGACTACCTCCTGTGAAGGCATTGCTGGCACCATTGTGTGCCATGTGGAAGCTTTACAGGTGTATTGCCTCTCAGGAACTTTGGCCCTGGAAAGGGAGACTGTGCTGGGGCAGAGAGCCACCATAGGGAGGAGCATGCTGTGGAGGGAACAAAGTAGTACATGCTGTTTGTGCACGAGGATCTCTGCCTCTGCCTGTCACTGCGTGGAGGGTTTCATGCTCCAGGGAGCAAAAGACAGCCTGTGGATTGCAAAGGGCTCTTGGATGATCGTGTTCCCATGGCTAGCTTCTCCCCAACTTTCCTTTCCCTAAACAGCAGATGGTGAGCACCTTTTCTTCTTTTCCTTGGTGGAGCATTGTGTGAGATTAGCTTTTTTTATTTTTTTTTTTTATTTTTGTCTTTTTTCTGGATTATAGTCTTCAATCACTTCTCTGTCTGTCAGCAGCTCTGTGTTCCTTGCCTGGGCTAGAGGTGGGAAAGTGGCATAAGGAAGGATGAAGGCAATATTTTGTGGCATTTGGAGGGAAGGACTCTGCACTGCTGGCTTCTTCCTGGCCTGACACAGATCCATCATGATGGCATAGTATTACCAGCAGAGACAGGTGTTTATTTTAGTCGCCTTGAATCCAGATGCAAAAAAACCCTCAGCATCTCTTCCACAGAAAATGAAAAGCAAAGGGCAGCATTTGGAGGTACAGTGGGCTTGAGAAGGGCAGTAGAAGAGTTATTGTGACAGAATCTTAAACTTATTTTTGTTTTCCAGTTCCCCATGTGAACTTGGGTAGCATTTCCTAGGAACAAGGGTGGTTTTTTAGGGCGTGTGTTGAGCAAACACTGAGAAGATCTGGAGAGCGTAGGCTGCCTCTAGCAGTCTGACTTAGTGGTCTCAGTCCTTTAGAACTGCCTTTAGAGCCAGTCATGCTTAAACCATGGCCCTCCCCTCACCCTTCCTCCTCTCTCTCCATGTTCCCCCAACCCTCTGGTGATGCACAGTCTGAGGAGTCTACATTCATTTTGTTTCCATCTTTGAATAGGGGATAAACTGCCAAGTGCGGTGAGTTCACTGGATCATGAATTCCTGTTATTCTGGATTTCCTGTCTTTCTACCCCATTGCCAGTGCCTTTCTTGTCTCAGTGGATTTATGAGACTGTGACTGATCTAGCAGAGGTTCAACTTGGTGTAATCCAGCTGAGGCAAAAGGCCCACTGAAGATGGCAGGGGGTGGGGGGGATTCAAGTTCCTGGATTCAAGTATCTGAAGATACATGCTGAGTTTGGACCAGCTTTCTGCCATCCCCAACCTATTTTTCTAACGATGGTAAACTTTTTGCACTTCAGTAACTATTGAATGTGACTTTCCTTTTCATGGCTCTTCCACAGGATGAAGATGAGACGCCATAAGCTCTTTCTGACTCTCTGCATGGCTGGTCTCTGCCTCATCTCCTTCTTGCACTTCCTCAAGGCCCTTTCCTATGTCACCTTCCCCAGGGAGCTGGCTTCGCTTAGTCCCAACCTCGTCTCCAGCTTCTTCTGGAACAATGCCCCCGTCACACCTCAGGTCAGCCCTGAGCCAGGGGGTGCAGAGTTCCTCCGCACACCCTTGTACTCTCACTCCCCCTTGCTCCAGCCCTTGTCTCCCAGCAGAGCCAGCGAAGAGCTGCACAAAGTTGAGTTCGTGCTGCCAGAAGACACAACGGAATACTTTGTCCGTACCAAAGCTGGTGGCGTTTGCTTTAAACCAGGCACCAAGGTGTTGGAGAAGCCACCCGTGGGAGGTCGGCTGGAGGAGCGCGCGGATGGTGCGTCCTCGGGGCGGCCGGTTCGCAAGCCGCTGAGCGCCAGCGGAGCCAAGCGGCGCAAGTGGGTGGAGTGTGTGTGCTTGCCAGGCTGGCACGGCCCCAGCTGCGGCGTCCCCACTGTGGTCCAGTACTCCAACCTGCCCACCAAGGACCGCCTCGTGCCACGGGAGATCCCCCGGCGGGTCATCAACGCTATCAACGTCAACCACGAGTTTGACCTGCTGGACGTCCGCTTCCACGAGCTGGGAGACGTAGTGGATGCTTTCGTGGTGTGCGAGTCAAACTTCACAGCCTACGGAGAGCCGCGGCCCCTCAAGTTCCGCGAGATGCTCCTCAACGGCTCCTTTGACTACATCCGCCACAAGGTGCTCTATGTCTTTCTGGACCACTTTCCCCCCGGCGGCCGCCAGGACGGCTGGATTGCTGACGACTACCTACGTACCTTTCTCACCCGGGATGGCGTGTCTCGCCTCCACAACCTGCGCCCGGATGACGTCTTCATCATTGATGATGCTGATGAGATCCCGGCCCGTGATGGCGTGCTCTTCCTCAAGCTCTACGATGGCTGGACAGAGCCCTTCGCCTTCCACATGCGCAAGTCACTCTATGGCTTCTTCTGGAAGCAGCCAGGCACCTTGGAGGTGGTCTCAGGCTGCACCATGGGGATGCTCCAGGCTGTCTATGCTACTGATGGGATACGTTTGCGACGCCGTGAGTACTACACCATGCCTGGTTTTCGGCAGTACGAGAACAGCACGGGACACATCCTGGTGCAGTGGTCACTGGGCAGCCCCCTCCACTTTGCTGGCTGGCACTGCTCCTGGTGTTTCACCCCCGAGGGGATCTACTTCAAACTGGTGTCAGCCCAGAATGGGGACTTCCCCCGCTGGGGTGACTATGAGGATAAACGAGACCTCAATTACATCCGGGAGCTGATCCGGACTGGTGGCTGGTTTGATGGTACTACGCAGGAGTATCCCCCTGCTGACCCCAAGGAGCAGATGTACGCTCCCAAGTATCTGCTCAAGAACTACCAGCGGTTCCGCTACTTGTTGGAGAACCCCTACCAAAAAGCGGAGGGTGCTGGGTGAGGCCACAAGGCTCAGGCTCATGTGGGAAATCAGAACTTCACAACAAAGGGAAAGAGTCAGGTGTTTTTGTCTGTTCCTTTTCTTTCTTTTGTTTCCTTGTGTTTATGGGCAGGGTGTGCCATTTCTCTGGGGTCTCTGCCCTCCCTCCCTCTTCTTTTTTCCTTCATCCCAGGGTGATGCCTGGGATCGTGAATTCCTCAGTCACATGAAGGGAGGCCTGTGCAGGAGGAGGAGAGATGCTGGGGACCTGCTCTGATAGTAGCATAAAGACTTTATTGCATCTTCTGAACCTCTCCTGCCGCCTGGAGAGAATCTCTGCAGCCAGCTGGCAGATTTTCCTCTGGGGAGAAGCTGGGAGGGTACCATGGGGAGAGTGGGCAGCTGTTCCCATCCACCCTCATCCTTCGTGGATTGGAGCAAGCACAGATGCAAGCCTGGGCTATTCAGTGAGCATGTGAGTCAGCAGACACAAACTGATGAGAGTGGCCATGTCTGAACTGTGTCACTAGTATTTTTTGGATGAGTGAATGTGCAGAAGCATCTCAGTATGCTTTTTTTTGTTTTGTTGTGTTTTATACCTCTATATTCAGAGAGTATTTTGGGGAAGGGAAATCCTTTGGTTCTAAGGTGTCCTCCCCAAAATGCAGGCCCCTCCACAGGTTTAATGCATCTGTCCTGGGCTGTAGGTTGCCCCAATGCTCTACCAATCCTGGAGCAGGCAGATGGGAAGCAGAGGAGAAAGCTGGTTTTTGTTGGTTTGGTTTTTTTTTTTTTTTCCTTACTCTTTTTCCACCCCTGCCCCCATGACACTGCACTGGCTTGCCCCACAGAAGCTGAAGTGTTTTCCCCTGCAGTATATGCTTCTGTTGGGGCTGGGATAAGCTGCAGGGCACTCAACCAGATGGTGGGAGTGTGTGTTTGCAAGTGCATGGTTTCCTATGTGCATGAGTGCTAACATGCATGGTTTGATGTGCACATGGGCGTTCGTTACCGGTATCGGGGGGGAAGGGGGCATAGCTGGGTTTGGCTGTGTGTGCTTTCAGGAAATGGTGGGATCCAGAAGCTGCAATCACAGTCTTGGCATGGATGACTTCTCGAGGAAGTCATACAAGAGGACCAGGGATAGCATTGGCTCTGCATAGCAGTGCTATACAAGTGGGACTGTTGCATGCCTCTCTGGCTGCTTCTGCAACCCCACAGGCTGTGCCTGCTGCAGAGTTGCTGCTTGCATGTGCTGGCTCTTCCTTCTTACCATGGGGTAGTAAATGGGAGAAGATGAAAGGCAAAGTTCTGAGTCAGCAGTGGCTGTTGTGAGGAAACAAAGCTGGTCAAGGCACAGGATCCATCTGTCTGCTCGTAGGGTGTGAGTGAGCTCATGAAGAAACCGGCCACGGGCAGATTCTCCTGGGGCCACGAGACTGTTTTGGGACCACCATGCAATCCATTGAGTGTGTGCAGCCCACATCTGCAGCCTGGACCATGCAGGCAAGACCATGCAGAGGGGAGAGGATCTAGGAGGACACTAGTTGCAGCTGTTTGGGGTGGTGTCTGCTCAGTTTGACAGGGATGGGTAGTGAGGATCTGGCCCATTGTTGTATTGGATTGATTCAGTTCATTGAAGAGGCAGATTATGTCTCTACCCTTCCTTAACAGATGATTTGACAGGGTGCCCAGACCCCGGGTTGTAGTGGGTAGAGGGTGAAAAACATGATGAACTTGCTCTCTTAGCCTTGCAGTGGAAAGACTGGCTCACATTCCAAGCAGAGTTCAGATGGAGGAGGAGAAAGAGGAAAACATTGGCATAAAGAAGTGTGACCCTTCTGGCCAGCTGTTCTAAAGCAGGGGGGTTTCCTTTGCCCTTAACTCCACCAGGGCTCTTTGTTCTTGTGTTGTCCAGCATGTGCCACCCTTGTGTTTCATTCCTATCTACGACTCTCTTTTTCCCTTCTAATCCCTCTCTAGAGAAGGGAAAAATGTCAACAAAGGTAACTTGGTTGCCTAATAAGGCTGAGGCTGGAACAGAATGAAGATGAACGTCTTTTTCTGATCAAATCGAGATGCATTTCATCTTAGCTCTTTCCACATCTTGTGTGCCATAATGCCTGCTTAGAAGAACTGAAGGAACCTCTTTTCTTGTTATTGGGGTTTTTTTTGTCTTTTTAAATCACTGTTCTCACTTTTGTTGTGTCTTCCCCTCAGGCAGAAAGCCCCTTTGGGAACTGGGTGGAGAGAGAAGCTTTGCTAGGCAGAATGCTCTTCCCCCAGAGTGAAGTTGTGGCTCTTCTGAGTCCAGACTTGTTGATGCAGCAGGAGGGACTCTTGTCACAGTCACGGGGTCCTGGTGCCAAGTGACTGTGTGGAGGTCTTGAGTGCAGAAAGATTATAGAGAAATGGGGACCCAGCCGAGAAAGAAGGAGTCTGTGTTGAGCAAGATGAAAGCTGTACCACTGAGGCTGTAGCACAAGGGGAATGTGCTTTCCCCAGGGACATGAGGAGGAGAGCATGTGTATTAGCTCATGGGATTCAGCAGCTGAAAAGTATAGCAGAAAGAAGCTATTTCTCATTTTTTACTCATAGGAGGGAGCCTGAGATCTGCTCTTGGACCTTTGGCTTTGCCTTGTCTCAGTGATGGTAACACAAGGCCAGTGCCAGGCTTTGCTGGAGATAGAAGAGAAAGACAAGTCAGTCTTTGCACGGGTGCTTTGGCATCACTGGAGCCCTGTGAAGCAGGGGCTGAAGTGCCTATGTGCTGGGGCTGCACCGCATTATGTTCCACAGTGGGAGCAGCTTCTCTTCTAACACCAGCCCTTCTCATGCACGGCCATCCTTGGGAATTTTTAGTGCACTGTGAGTCATGTTTTCAGTGTTGAGGTATGGACCTTGTCTCTTGGGAGTTTCAGATAAGTCTACAGCTGCAACACCTATTCCTGAAGTACAGCCTGTTGTCTTCTCCATTATTTGCTCCATCATTCTCCTCTTCTTCCTCTGATTTGTCTCTCCCTTCTGCCCCCTTGGGCTGCAGGAGAAGGTCTTACTGGAATAGCAATGCTGAGGTTCTCCTGTAGGACTCTGGCCTTGCCTGCCTTCTGGACTTACTCCCTTACTCTTAGGAAATTAAATTTAAACCAGACTTCTGTTGTGGTGGAAGGAAGGGGCTTTACAGATGAAATACATTCTTTTTTGTTTCTCTTTCTCATGAATTGTTTAAACATTTTTTTTGATTTAAGGCCAAACTAGTCAATGTTTCTGTCTAATTTGTCTGGCTAGCCCTGTGTTTATTATCCTATGGGAGCTAGAATGCTTGTCATTAAAAATCTTCCTTCTTGTCCCTGGAGGAACAGACACCAGCAAGCTGACTTTTGCACAGTAATTTTCCAAGGTAGTGGCTTGCCCTCTGTTCAGCCTTGCCCGTACTGCTGTGCTAGGACCTCTGCAACCAGTGCATGGAGGGGACAGCCACCACCAGACAACCACCACAAGAGGGAACCCAAAAGCACGTGGATGTGTGAGGTGGGAGAAAGGCAAAGCAAGAGGCAGGTTTTTTCTATTAGATCCTCATTTCCCAGTGCTGAATTCTGAGGTGAGTATTGGGACTCCTTCATCTTGTCTGAACCAGGTACTGAGGTTTGAGAAGGACCAATAACCCCGTCCTGCCTCTGGGCTGGAGCTGGGATAAAATTACCAGAGCCTGACATCTGTGGGTTGTTGCAGCCATGAGCAGTGAAGCCTGCTGTCTCTCTGGGAACAAACTCTCTGGTGGAAGGAGGGAATGCATCGCCAGCCTTCCCCTGCAGCCCTCTTCAGCCTTGTGCTTTTTCTTTCCCAAAATGTTTCTAACCTTCAAATTGGTGCAAAGGAAGGCCAGGTAGTAGGTGAAGTAGTGGGTGGCCTTGCCTTGCATTCTTTCTGTCTGCCTATCTTCTGTTGTCTTTCTTACTGCTTCCCACCTGAAAAAGGGATTGCGTGCCCATGCATGGCTTTAGTCGGGAGAACCCATCTTCCTCCTATGCCCTGAGTGAAGGGAAGGACATGGGCTTTGGTGGACCTTCAGCAGCTGAGCTTGCTAAAGCAGATGGAGTAGGGCAGGTTAGACATCTTTGCCCCTTTGTGTGTAATGCCATGCCCAAGAGACAGACGGAAAAGAAAGGGTGATTTTGTGCCTGTGTGGTTTGTATGAAGGATGACACGCTCAAGCCCACTCTTGCTGTTGCTTTCTCTGATGCCTGTGTCCTGCTGAGCTGTTTGCTGTTGTGCTGCTCAGGCCAGCCTGTTCTTGATGTCTCTGTGACAGGTAAACAAGGAAACTTTGTGGCCTCCAGGTAACATTAGTTGTGAAGGAGGGAGGGTATTCATTCCCCTTCCTCCACCTTGGTGTGTCCTTGTGGGCTGGTATTGTCTCTTCACCTCTTCAATATCCCCCAGGCTCTCTCCCTGTCTCCCAGCTCCTGCCAGCAATCTCCATGGCTGCTATGCCTCTGCACTGTGAAGAACATGTCCAGGGTCACTCCTGGTTCGATTAGTGAACACTGGTGGTGAAGAGGGAAGGGGTGACTCATTCTGGCTTCATTGGTCTCTTATCTTGGTGAGAAAGGAGGGAAGTGAGTGGGAGAATGGATCCTGTATCCCTCCATTATTGTGTTCTCCCTATCCTTCCCAAGCCCCTCCTTTCTGATTTCTGAGACATTGGACAAACTCACATTATGGAAAGAGAAGGGGAGCTGGAGGGTAATGGGGTGACAGGAGGAGCTCAGATCCAGCACCAAGAAAGAAGAGCTATTTCTAATGCAATACACTGTCATTTTAAAGCTTTGGGGACTACATATATTGGGTTAAGAAGGGATCTGAAATACTCTGAGACTAAGAATTCGAACCACTGATTTTTCCTTCCTGTGAGGATGATGATGCAGTATCATCCTGGAAGTGGTCCAACAGCTCTTCCGAGCCTGGGGTCCACCTGAACCTACTGGTGGTGTTGCCCCTGGAGTGGCTCCAGAACACCCTGTTTTGGAAAAAGAATGCGTGGACTTGCCAAAAAAACGAAAAGAAAAAATAAGAGCATCTGCAAATCTCCTTTCCACTCTGTAATTTATAAACAGCAAGTAATAATGAACTTTTTGTAAGGATAAATCAAATGTACATTCTGAAATCATTTTCTCTGTAAATGGTTGGATTTCATTTCACCCTTAAAGGGATGCTTAAAAGGAGGAGATAATAATAAAAATAAAAAAATTACAAAGTATGAAAGGATATGTGTGACACCTTTTATTTCTGATTGCCTTGTGGAGGAGCTACTGGAAAATGGAGTGAGGGAGCTTCCCAGTCTTGGCAGGACACTGTTCCCAAGAAGGGAGATTGAGGGGGAGCCCAGCTGGTCTTGTGGACCAGTTCAGACCTAATCTTTTTCATGTTAAGTGAGTATAAACATGTAAAGGCATAAGAGTGGGGAACAATGGCTGCTAAGTGGCTCTCAGAAGAGCTGGTGGATGGGGGAACCAATGTCATCTGCTCATGAAATGGAATTTTGACACCATCTTTGCTCCCTTGGATGCATCCATTTTTCCAAGTAAAGCACTGGAAATCCTGAAGCCCCAAATTAAACCTCCCCATAGCAGAAATGCCTCTCTGGCACATGACCTCCTTGTTTTAGTTTATTTTTAAACCTGTCTAACATAGTTTTGGCTGTTCCCATTACTTAGTATCAAAGCCTGGTCCTGCTCTGAGTCCTTCTAAACATCTGGCTTCTACAGTGCCTTTGGCAAGGGCCTTTTGCAAGCTCATGTGCCATCTACTGTTATTTCATTTCTTACCTTTTTAAGTGTCTTAGACTTCAGGTTCCAAGATAGTGACTGCAAACGTCATAGGTTAGTTTTCTCATAAACATTAGCTCCAGTGCATTCCCCTCTTCTTCTGCCTTCCGTGTCAGCCTAATGTTTTCAATTCTCCTCTTGGGGAAGGGTCTCTTATCAAACTAGAGGCTTGTGTTGAGCATTGCTGAAAGGGCCTGGAATAAACACGCCACCCAAAATTAACAGAATTTTCTATTAGGAATTTTTAGCATTTGCAGCAATCACTGTATTTTTGTGCCTGAACAGGGGATAATCTAAAAATAGATAATGGCCAGTGTGCCTGAAATTTCAATTTTTCAAGAGGGAAAGCATAAGTATATAAGCTTAGACCCGTGGCAGTTTAGTGAGGCAGTTTAAGAAATGAGACTTGACTAGGTCAAAGGTTTTCCCATGTTATTTTTCTTGCCTCCAACACAAAATCTTCACTGACATTTATATTATTTTAAGAAGTAACCTAAATAGCATTTATTTAATTTCTTGCAAGGTTTTAAAAGAAGGCATTGACTGAACCCAGGACTTTTTTCCCCAGAAAGCACAAGCTTCTGCTGCTTGAAGTCAGTCTTTGAGAGAGGGGTTGACTCTTGGGCAAGCAGTCTGCTGTGGAGACCCTCATTTGCAGGAGCTGTGCTGACAGTCAGCCAAGTGCAGGGAGCACATGGCTCCACCACAAGCCCTATATACCATCTCTCAGAGGATCCTTCAACATACCAAAAGAGATCTAAATGCATTCTAGATACAGATATGGAGCCTTAAGTACCAGATTGAACCAGGAGCGCGCAAACCATCCAACACTACGGAAATCCTCTGTGTTTTGCAGAATTTCAGTGCCCCAACAGATGTCAGATGGGGTGATGGATCATGGAGGAGCTCTGGCGTGACCTGCCTTGGAAAAAAGTTGTTTCCCTGAAACTCTCACTGCTGTTCAGAGATTTCTGGTGCTCATCATGGGCATCATGTGACACTGTGTGATGGGGACCGAGGCTGTGGTGGACTCTCCATCCCTGGCTCCTGGAGGGTTTGGCTCCACCTGATTCTGAATCAATGCCTTCATCAGGTTAGCTGGTAAGGGAATTGACATGCTGTTTCCAAACACCAGGGTGCTTGGAGAAAAAGTGACTTCAATATAAACTTACCCTTTCAGAAAGCCAGACCCTGGCTTGCTGGTTGTTTGCTTTTGTTGCTCGGAGACATTTGTTCCCTGTGTAAGGATACATTTTAATATGCTGCTTAGCAGGGACCAGTTAACTTTTAATTATTAGTCCAATTTTATGTTTTTAAATCTCACTGTTTTAGTGGCTCAGCTGGGGGAGCAGTGAGGTCTCAGCTGGCTGGCAGGCAGCCCATGGAGCAGCCAGGGAGAGTCATCCCAGCCCCAGAGAGCGTCACCAGCAAATGGCTTCATGCTCACATGCCCGCAGCTGCAGGCACTGGCTGCCCTGCTTTCCAGAGCACTGTGACAGAGGGGATTTGGCCACAGCCATGGTAGAAGGGAGGCACGTTCTTGCTCCCTGGCAGTGGCACTTCTTGTGGCTCACGGGCACCCTGTGTCAAACTTTCACCTGGGAGTGAGCCTTGCAGGGCTTTGCTCTGTCACTGCAAAACAACCTCAGAGGAGCTGTGCAAAACTGTCCCATCTGGAGAAGGATCTCTGGGTCACTGAAATGAGAGACTGACATACGGAATATAATCCATGGACGCTAGGGAGAGGAGCTTGGCTTGGGGCCAGGCTGCTGCAAGCTCTGCCTTGGTAGCTGCAGCAGGGACAAGCACATCAGCAAAAGGGATCAGCTCACTTCAGTTAATATTTGGGATGTTACTGTAAGCATCTCCGAGATCCCCAAACACAGAACTTTTCTTGGAACTAAGGAGAATCTGGCAATCCCACATTTCCAGCATTTCTGGGTGTGCTTATTTTTTTAAGCAAAGTGAGAAGTGAAAATAGTCCTTACTGTCTTTTGAAATATACTATAGCTATGTAAGAATGCAAATCTTTCAAGGCCATATCTCTCCTCACCCTGCCAAATGAAACACAATATAAAATTCCATTGTTTTACGTTTCCTGTGCCTTACAGCTTGAACCATGGATCCTCTTGGCTGAGGTCCATCCCAGAAACTATTTAATTTGGGAACATGCTTCACCTTTCTAAAAATAAGGAAAACTGAGAAGAAGAGCAAATAAGCTGTGTTGAATAAAGATCTAAAATGACTTCTCCAGGATCTCAAATTAAAGAAAATATGTTACCCAGGGAATGTATAACATCAAATAATATAAGCCTGCCTCTATGCAGCAAACTCTTCCCTGGCATTTTAGCCCTGTTCTATAGTCTGGACCTTTTCCAAAGAGAGAGCAACAAATCATCAGTCATACCTTTCTTTTTTTTTTTTCCCCTCAGACACTTACTAAGAACCAGGCACACACACAAAAATAAAAGAATGTGGAAAACATCTACCCACTTCTGTTTGCTTCGCAGTGTTTTTCAAGCATTTGACTCAAACTGTTACCCAGAAGTGAAACGTCAGACCACTGCAAAACCAGGCAGATTTTCCAAAATGGGGCAGAAATAAATCAGAGGACCCATGACTTAATGAGACAAGATGTGCAATAGGTGCATTTACCTGGAAAAAGAGGAGAAGCAGCAGGATATGGTAGCAGTGCCCTTCTCAGGTTGTAGGTCTGTACATAGGGGGGGTATAGCTCAGTGGTAGAGCATTTGACTGCAGATCAAGGGGTCCCCCGCTCAAATCCAGGTGCCCCCTTCTTTGCTAGCTGAGATTAGCTCAGCTGGTTAGAGTGAGGTGCCAATAACACCAAGGTCATGTGTTCAATCGCTGTACAGACCATTCCTTTAAGAGTTGGACGCAGATCCCTTCCAACTCAGAATAATCTGTGAAATGGGACCAAATGACCCACATGACGCTGGGAGTCCAGATGACCCCTTACACAAACCAAAGTCCCATGTTCATACTGGGAGAACCTCACTGCAGCATGTGAAGGAGCACAAGAAAGCCTGAGGTGGTGTCACCAGCTGCAAGCCCTCTGATCTCTGCAGACACACTGCAGAAGGCCCATGAGGCTGTCGGAGTGATGCAGAATTGCAAGGATAATAGCACTCACAAATGCAGGGTCTCTGAATGGCTCTGTAAATCCCCTGCAACATGCAGCTGGTGCAAAGTGAAAAATGGGGTTGGAATTTTACTAGTCGGGGCAACGAGAAAAACCCCCAACAAATCCAGCCACGGGGAAATTTGGCTGAAGAAACGTTGAGTTGTGCTGAGAATGAAGGTGAGCACAGACCAATAGTAAAAATACTACAGCAGCAATTTCAATTTGTTGGGTAATAAAACTGAGCCTCCTCAGTGACTTTGTGCAGCCCGTTGCAGGGGCGGCAGCTCTGCATCGCACAGACCACTCGCTGCTGGCAGTGTTTGAGCACCTGGGGCTGTAGGGCTGGAATCTGGGGAACTGAAAAGACCCACTTCAGCTGCAGGAAGGCTGGGACTTCTCCCTCCTTTGCCCTGTCTAAAACATAGCCTGAGCGTGGCTCCCCAGGGTGGACAGTTACTGTCTGTACTAAAATCTGGGTCTCGGCTGTAAATCAGGAATGCTCCTTGAAAGGTGGCTGCATACCAGCGGTCTCTCCTCCCTCACCATCTATCTTCCTTTCCACATGCACTCAGCATTAAAGCTGCCGGGGGTTCAGGGAATGAAACCATGTGGCCACCCTTGGCCCTCTGCCCCTCCTGGCTTGTTGCAGTTGGAGAGCAGGAGCCCAAATGCCATTTATCCTTGCAATTTCTCGAGAAAAGTGAAGAAATAGGGCTGCAATGAAAGAGAAAACTGTTGAACGGGGTGAGACTGCCAAAAGGCCTCCTGCAAGGTCCATTTACTAAAAGATATTAAGGATATTAAGCCCAAGCTCAGATGGCATTGGTGGGTCACTACCCATCTTCCCTCTCGCATTTTAGAACTGTTTTCTGTCTCCTTTAGGAGGCCAGCCTTCTGTTTCCAAGCACAATTTGTTTTCCGTCCCTGCAGAGCCCCTCCAAGATGCCATTTGCATCTCTGAGGGTCACGTTCACCTCCCCGCTGTCTCCCTGACTGGTAATGGTCCTGCCCTTGCAAAATGGCTAATGGGAAGCCCTGGGTATAGCACTTGACACCCAGAAGCAGAGGCTGCAAGCCAGGCTCAGAGCCAGCCATTTGCTGCTTTTGGTGGCCATTAAAGCCTGTGGCAGTGCCTGCTTGAGTGGCAGGACGGGCTGCAATCATGAGAAGACCTTCAGAGGAGTGGCAACTCTGGAGACACCCAAGGAGGCGGGGTCTGGGGGAATGTCTTAGCCTTATCCCGGGTACCAGCATGGGTTATTGTGCCCTGTCACTCAGGCTGCCTTTGATATTTCACAAACTCACTCAGTCATTTGGGGAAACAAAGGTTGTTACTGTTCTCCAGGAGCACAGCTGAGGTTTGCTCCCCCCTCTCTGCCTGCACCTTGCCCCATCTGGGCAAGTAAATTCCTTTCTTACAGGGGCACAGCCTGGAATCACAGGGAGAACCCCATTCCCAGTGGGTCCATGGGCAAAGAAGCCAACAGGCAACAGGGTTCTGGAGGCAATGGGGCGCTAGGGTCAGTATCCCATCAGAGCAGCACAAGTTTTGGGGGTGCTGGGTGTGTCCCCACCGGCACAGCTGCACGTAGCAGGTCAGCAGAGGAGCTGACTGGGTTGGGAAACACTGGAGAAAGTGGGGATGTTGCTCCATTGTCTCAAGGCATAGTTCAAGCTTACAACACCCAGAGGTCTGGCGCTCTCACGGCAGCTGGGATGGCATTGGTCATGTGCTGCTCTGCTGTTGCACTCACTCTCCTCCTTGCAAGGGAGAAGGGGCAGGTTGAACACTCATTCAGTGTAGGTGTGGGGAGTCCACATCGAGCAGTGGGCACAGAGAGTGACCTCCATGGAGGGGCTGAGGCAGTTTTGTGTGGGTGGAGGAGTTCACAACACGAACAACAGCTGCTGGCAAGAGGCCCAGGAGCTAGCAGCCAGCCTGAGGGGGAAAAGAATGGAGGGAAACACCAAAATAAGCACAACCCAAGGGGGCCAGGCCGTGGAGGGGGCACTTATGGAGGCCCACAGTCCTTGGCTGCAGGGCAGCAAGGAGGGGAGCAAGGAAAGTCCATCACTGAGCAGCCTGATCCAACAGATCCCATTTGTAACACATCAGGGGGCTGCCACATGGAGCTGCTCCAGTTTTGATGTATAGTTGAGAGTTTTGGAGATTGGGCTCATCAGCACACCTGCCTAGAGGTGACAGAGCCCTGTTGTGTTGAGTGAAGTGTTTCTGTGGATTAACGACCCAAGGAGGAGGCAGGAAGCCGGGAGGAAGGTTCAAAGATTGATTTTCATTCTGGCAGCAAGATAAGGTAGGGAATATGAATGCTGCCTCTGAGGTCCTGGAATGCCCAGTATATGAACTGATGATCTGGAAACAAAGATGAGCAATATACCAAACATTTTTGAAGAATGACTCAAAGCTATTGACTCTTGAGGAGATCAGAAGGGACTGAGTAAAATGCAAATGTGGCAAATTGGCAACACCACAAATTTGCCAAGCTTTAACTGGGCACGTGTAAAGTCAGAAAATAAATTGGGTATAAGAATTACAAAGCTCCAGATATTCTCTAGCAACTCAAGAAAGAATCTGGATGCCAAAGAACCCCTGATTCTGTGAGTAGCTGCAGGTTAAAAAAAAAAGCACACAGAAAATATTAGCATGCAGAAGGAAGAAGGGGAGAATAATATGGAAAATATGATAATGCTATTATGTAAATCACTAGCGCGGCCTCTCTGGGAATACTGTCTGCAGTTCAAGTAAGCCTTTCTCAGAAAGGGCTGATTAGGGGCATGGCAAATTCGCTCACAAAGAGAGATCAAAACGATTGGGGTTGTTTATCTCAGAAAGGAAATGAACAAGAGGAGACTGGCACAGAGTGAGCCAGTCCAGAGCTTCTGGTTTTCTTCCTGTTCAGTTCTATCACTGTCATATCTGGTGTCACTGAGAAGTGTGTGAAGTGATGTGGCTCTCCTCTGTCACACATGGTTTGCTCTTTCTCTCACCCTCTCCCTAAGGGGAGGCATGGCATATGTGGTAACGTTTTATAATTTGGTAGGACCTGGGGAGGAGGAGACGGCTAAGGAGGAATATATATATGCCGCAGAGTAGGCATATAGTAGAAAATATGAGAATGGAAAATGGGGATTTGCACCCAGACAGAGGGGGCAAAGGTTCTGGATTCAGGAGGCTCCTTCTATCAGCTGAGGCAGACCCCAGAGAGGCTGCCAGCTACTGCCCTTCTCACAGAGCCCTTGAGACTTCCAGGCCAGGCCTTGGGGTTCCTTGGAGATAAAGATAAGGAGTTTGAATTAGATAAGTTATTCTCTAGAAAGCATCAGGATAGTCAGAGGTAACTTGAGATATGCCGCATTAACCCTGCTCTCCACCAGGGGAAGGTTCAGGCTGGACATCAGGATAAATTTCTTCACAGAAAGGGTGATCAGAGACATATGGAATGGGCTGCCCAGGGAGGAGGCGGAGTCACCATCCCTGGAGGTGTTTAAGGAAAGACTGGATGTGGCACTGAGTGCCATGGTCTGGCTGACGTGCTGGTGTTCGGTCACAGATTAGACTCGGTGGTCTCAGAGGTCTTTTCCAGCCTAACTGATTCTGTGGTTCTGTGACCCTGGAGCACCAAAGGAATCTTCCCTCCTCACCCCGCACAGCCCTGGCAGCCGGTGTGCTCGGCCCTGGCGCTCTGTGCTGTGGGTGTCACTGTGGGTGTCACTGTGGGTGTCACTGTGGGTGTCACTGTGGGTGTCACTGCGGGTGTCACTGCGGGTGTCACTGCGGGTGTCACTGCGGGTGTCACTGCGGGTGTCACTGCGGGTGTCACTCGCTGCGGCGCGACCAGCGCTCCCCTTTCTCACATGCACGTTTGAGGGCATTCAGAGGCGTCTCAGCCGGAACGACAGACGGACAGCCCTCGCGGTGCCGCGGCTGTCCCGTTGTTCCCGGCGGGAGGGCCGGCCGCGGGTGCCTGGCGCCCGCAGTTCCCTCCCCGCCGCCAGGGGGCGGTAGCGCCGCGCGGCACGGGCGGTCCGGCCCCCGCGGGGCTCGCGCTGCGATTGGTGCGCGCGGGGCCGCCGCCCCGGAAGCGGAAGGGCCGCAGTGCCGGGTGACCCCGGGAGCGGCGCCGGGAGCCACCGGAGCGACCCCCGCCCGCGGCCCGGGCCGGCTCGGTGAGCGCGGGGCCGCCGCCCACCTCCCCCGGCCGGGACCGGGCTCTGCGAGCGGACCCTTCGGCGAGCCCGTTACCGCGGCGCCGTTAGAGAGGCGGCCCCGGCCCTTCCCGGGTCCCGGCCCGAAGCGGGAGGCGGCGGCCGGCGCGTCCCGGGGGGAGGAAGAGCTGACTGGGCTCCCCCCTCGGTCCCTCCTCCGCAGGCCGCCCGCCCGCGCCGCACGGTTGCCCCGATGGCCGCGTGGTCCCGCGGGGCGGTGCTGGCGCTGTACCGGGCCCTGCTGCGCCGCGGCCGCTCCCTGCGCTACACCGACCGCGACTTCTACCTGGCCGCCGTCCGCCGCGAGTTCCGCCGCAACCAGGGGCTGCAGCGCTCGGAGGACAAGGAGAGGCAGCTGGAGAAGGGGCAGGCGTTCCTGCAGAGCGGGCTCGGCGGCCTGGTTTAGAGATTCCCTGTAGCAGCTCCCACTGACCCCCACTTACTCCTCCCTTCTTTTCAAAACAACTTCGCCGAGCAGAAGAGATGCTTAACACTCACTACACGCTGCTATCTTGAAGAAGTCTGGAAGGTGCTTCCACGGGTGCACCAGGAGGGCTCTCCTGTTCTTTTCACAAATGCATTAGGTCACAGGTAGGTCATTTACGGTGGTATCACTGTGTTCTTCATGCTGCGGTTACAGCGAGCTTTGTGAAGGTGCATTATCTTTTCTGCCTGGGGATCACGAGTGACTGTATTCCTGGAACATTCCTCCTGAGATTGTAGCTTGGATTTAGGAAAACCAGGGGCAGTTTTAAACCACCTAAGTCAGGCAAGCAGGCAGGCTGAGAACCTTTGGAACTGACTCAGAAAACAGACCTCAAGTCATGTTGGCAGAGTTTCCTGGTGTTTTCATGTAGGTTCAGTGGGGATCCACCTTCAGGTACTGTGGTGCCAAGATTGGTTTCACAGAATCAATTAGGCTGGAAAAGACCTCCGAGACCATCACGTCCAACCCATGACCCCACACCACTACATCAACTAGACCATGGCACTCAGTGCCACATCCAGTCCTTCCTTAAACACCCCCAGTGACTCCGCCGCCTCCCTGGGCAGCCCGTTCCATATGTCTGATCACCCTTTCTGTGAAGAAATTTATCCTGATGTCCAGCCTGAACCTTCCTTGCTGCAGCTTGGGGCCGTGAAATGGGATTCGAAGAACACAAAAGTATACGTGTGAGAAAATATTAGTGTTAATGTTGTACATTA
>JAWWLV010000045.1:50576091-50627491 GCA_035041135.1 Platyrinchus mystaceus | reverse complement strand
CTTGGGGCCGTGAAATGGGATTCGAAGAACACAAAAGTATACGTGTGAGAAAATATTAGTGTTAATGTTGTACATTACTTGTCTGAGAGTCAAACCCATCAGCCTTAAGGGCAGGAATAAATGTCCAGTGAAAGCAAGGGAGTTGTTCCCTTTATGGTGCTTTATGGTCTCTGATGTTGTTTCTTGGGGTGTTTTTGAAGTATCTGGGATCGGCCATTGTCCAGAAATTAATCTGAGACCACCTGTCAGCTCTTGGGAAGATTCTGATTTTTTACAGACAAGCAGGTGACCATCCCTGCATCTCCCTGTCTGTGAGCTGAATTACACTCAGAGAATTAGAAAATAAATTGGCCACGCTTTGGTTGAGAAGCCCAAACTAGAAGGAAAATATCTGAATGGTCATAGAGTTCTGCATAGTATGCAGGATTTTATTACAAAATATTGCAAAAGTAAGCCCTACTTTCTTTTATTAAACCTGCTTCAATGATTAGAAACCCCACATCAAATTTGGATGTTTTCCTTCAGGTAATGAACGTTGCTGGAAGCAAAGAAATGCTGTCATTGCAGAGCTTGGTCACTGCTCTCCTGGCATGGCTGGGTACAGGCAGCTCCTTGGGGGAGCATAATTAAAGAGGCTGCAGGGTTAGGTGGTCCCTTCCTGTGGCTGTGTGTGGAGACCCCAAGAGCCGTGGGTGTGTGGTGGGGGAGAAGGGTTGCATGTTTTGACCCGTCTGTTTAACGTTCCTGCTCCCTCCAGGTAAGATGGCAGGCGCTGGGCAGCGCAAAGGGAAGAAGGATGACAACGGGATCGGCACGGCCATCGACTTCGTGCTGTCCAACGCCCGGCTGGTGCTGGGCGTGGGCGGAGCAGCCATGCTGGGCATCGCCACGCTGGCCGTCAAGCGGGTGAGTGGGCAGGGCAGCGCGCTGGGGCGGGGGCACGGGGCACTGCCAGGAAGGGGTGGGGAACACAAGGATATGGTACTGGGTGAAGCGCAAGCGCTGGGCCCTTAGAGACTCAAACTATTCCTGGTAATGTTGGTTTAGATGTACGACCGGGCAATCAGTGCTCCCAGCAGCCCCACTCGCTTGAGCCAGTCGGGAAAGAGAAGCTGGGAAGAGCCAAACTGGCTGGGCTCCTCCTCACGCTTGCTGACCCAGGACATGAAGACCAGCCTCAGCCGCTCCCTGCAGACTCTTCCCACTGATCCTTCAGCCGCTGACGCAGGTAAGGAGCACAGTCATACTCCAGTGGTACAGAACCGTCCAGGCCCATAAATCCTGTATTTGTTCAAAGGAATGCAGGAAAGAAAATACTCTGTCTGTCCCAGGATTCTGACGCTTTTCTTTTAAGCAGCTCCTCTGGTAACTTCAAGAATCAGAAGTTACATAGTGAATAATAATTATCTATTTGCATTCTTCATTTCTTTCATGACTTCGTGTTGTTAAGCTTTACTCTCTCTCTGGTTTTTCATTTTTCAATCTGAATACTTTTCTGTGCAACCTTTCCTGATAAAAAGCCATTCCATTCCTTTCAAGCTCTTTGTTGCCTTTCTTTGGGCTATTCCAGTTTGTTTCTTTTTAAGGGGGAAATATTCCCATTGTGAATGTACTAGCAATTTATAAGAGCATTTCCTATATTATTTCTACCATTTTCCAAATAATTTTTGTAATGGCATTTCCTTGTTTACTGCTGCTCATCACTGAGTTGGTCTTCATCAGGCTATAAAAAGTGTCCTGCAGTCTTCTTTCTGAGTGGGATAATAAGTAATTTAGAGTCCAACAATGTTTGTTATATATGTGGTTGTTTTTTCTGAACAGTGTTACTTTCTATCCCTGGTCACTTCAAGAGATTTACACTTGGAGATTTAAACTAAAAATCAGAATCTAGCTTTTCGCTTGATTTTCAGATTCTTTGTGAGCAAGTCAGCTTCGGGATAGCAATAGGTTTTCTGCTGAGGAAACGTTAAAAAACTGTGTTAAATGAGGTCTAGAAAATTTGATTGGAGTCCCCAAAGATAAGCATTGAGGAATAAAAACATTGATGGTGGTGTCTTGCATTCTTAAATTAAAACTAAAGTAAAATTCCTCATGGAAAAATATTTTTTTTTTTATGAACAGGCAATGAAATCCATTTCCCTGTGGTTTTTTGGGCTATTTCCTTTTCACAGGAAAGCTCAAATCTGTCCAAAAGAACCCAGTGGGACAAGAGGCAGCAGCTGCTGAGGTTGGGTGAGATGGGTCTGTGTTCAGCTTAGTCAGCATTCCACATGTGCTGTGTGATTAAACACCCATTGCCAAATGAATCTGCAACAGCTGGTTGCCTTAATGGGGCCACTGATTTGGGGGTTTTCTTCTGCACCCTTTTAAGTACCACAGCCCTTCCAAAGACCTCTAAGAGCTGCAACTCTTCCTTAACTCTCATGGATAACTTCTGAAACTCTTGGTCCATACTAAGAGAAATCTGCAAGACAGATGGGAAGCATTGTCTTATTTCTCTGGTAAACTCGTCAGAAAAAAAGGGGTCTTAGAGCCTCTGTGCAGGTCAGACGTTGCTTAATAACGCAGACGGCAGCGTAAAGCCTCGTGTAGCTGTGCTCTGCCTCAGAGTGGGTTCTTGGTTCATCAGCCAGTGAAGGTTTGAGGGAGGTTTTCACTGGAGCTAGGATTGCCTGAGCTAGGATGGCCCCAAGATCTGTCAGCTCATCATCCTGATAACTGCTGATCAGACTCCCAACAAGTATTTAATTTCCAGGTGGCATGATCTTCTCTGATCCGATACCCTGTCAGGACTGGCTTTTGCTGGTAGTTTGTAATAGTCTCTTACAGTGTTAAAAACTCAGTGAGATCGTGATGGTTGTTCAGGAGTGTTTTGTGCACTAGTCTGGCATCGTGTTGAAAGCTTCTGAACTGGTAGCAACACTGAATTTTTGATGAAATCGAGCTGAGGTACTGCCCACATGGCCATTAAAATTACTTCCTTGTACACAATATTAGTATTATTCTGGTTACATTCCAAATCTAGTAATTTGTTTTATCTGTTTGGATGCTCGTAGTACTAGCTTTTGAAGTTTCTCAGCACCTCCCTTTTGACTGGTACCTGTGTAAAGCATGCAAAAATGTCTTCTGAGAGCTTTTCGAGGCCTAGGAGGCTGCACTTCCACACTGCAGATTTCCCTCTGCGGAACGCTTCACAGTCAAATACTGCAGATGATCAACAGTTTTCCTTCTGTCTTGCAGACTTCTTTCAACCCACAAAGCCCAAGCCATCTGCCAGGAGGAGTCAAGTGGAGCTGAAAAAGGCCCGCCTCCGTCTGTCTCTGCAAGAAAAGCTCTTCGCCTATTACCGGAGGAAGGTGGCTATCCCAGCGGATGAGCAAGCCCGGGCCAAGCAGGCAGCCGTGGATATCTGTGCGGAGCTGCGCAGCTTCCTCCGTGCCAAGCTGCCAGACATGCCCCTGCGGGACATGTACCTCAGCGGCAGCCTCTATGATGACCTGCAGGTAATTCCTGGGCCCTCTGCTGGGTCCTTATTCAGAAGGCTGACTAAGCAGGAGCGTTTCAGGCTTCCCAGCTGGCAGTGCTGGCTCAGCATTGCATTTCTCAGTAATAAGGCCCCTGAATAAGGTCGCCTTTCACACTGTGGAGCAAGGCGTGGATTTCTGCGGTGCTGTTTGAACCAGCATGACCAGGCTGCTCTGGTATTGTTTGTGAAGCCTTTGCTCTTTGCTGGTTTTGCTGTTTTATTTCTCACCACTTCTTTCCTTCTCTTCTGTCTCTCCTTTTAGCTGTGTTTTTCTTGCTGTTTCTCTGGTAGACCTCTGTTTTCTCTCTGTCCGTTCTATATCTTATATCTGTCCAAATACATGACATTCCCTTAGAACTCCTGTGTTATCATGTAGTTCTTCCCTACTCTTTTTTTTTTCTCTTTTTTTTTTTTTTTTAAATGCATGACAGACTGGATTGGCCAGCAGTCCCTGCTGCAATATCTCCCTAATGGCAAGATGCCCATAGCTATAGTGAGTGATTTAGAGGCACACTTCTTTGTATGAGTCAGAGCTCTGGAATGGAGTGTCAAATGGCCAGTGAAACTTAAATCTGGGATCTCAATCACATTGGTGAAAAGGGATCTTTAATGACCTTTTTCTGAACAATGTGGCCGACCAGGTGAGGGCAGTGTACCTATTTGTAGCATGGCAGCATTAAACCATGGCAACCTAAGCTTGTCTAGAAACTTAATACTTAATGCCTCCTGTTTTAAATTGTCATGTAGCGCTTCTGTGCCCTAGGCCAGCTGCATCTCACATCCAAGGAGCTGACTTAGGCAGCATATGAGGCAAAATGATTCATCTTAATGCAGTCCATGTCAGGTCTTTAAATAGCACATACCACGTAAGCACTAGCTTGGGTTATATTATTATGTTATCCCACTGATAGTCCAAAATAGTCCTTCAGAATGCCTTTTAACAAAGGGAGGATGTGAATCCCACACAGAGAGGAGAATGAGACAGCTGAATCCTTATTCCAGCTTCCTTCAGACAGAAGGCTACCTAAACACGGTGTATAAAATGAGTGTGGAGAGAGAAAGCTTGTTCTTACCAACTTTTCTCTCTTGTGAAAGGTAGTGACAGCTGACCACATCCAGCTCATTGTGCCTCTGATGCTGGAGCAGAACCTGTGGTCGTGTATCCCTGGGGAGGACACTATCATGAACATTCCTGGCTTCTACTTGGTGCGTCGAGAAAACCCAGAGTACTTTCCCCGTGGGAGCAGCTACTGGGACCGCTGTGTGGTGGGAGGTTACCTTTCCCCCAAAACCGTGGCAGACACCTTTGAGAAAGTTGTAGCTGGCTCCATCAACTGGCCAGCAATTGGGAGCCTCTTGGACTACGTGATCCGTCCAGCAGCTCCCCCAGCAGATTTGACACTGGAAGTTCAATATGATCCAGGTCGTCATCTTTTCATTGACTTTCTACCATCCCTGACGCTGGGTGACATCGTCCTTGTTGCCAAACCTCATCGATTGGCCCAGAATGACAATTTGTGGCGACTGAGCCTGCGGCCAGCGGAAACGGCTCGCCTGCGGGCCCTGGACCAGGGGGACTCTGGCTGCCGTTGCTTGTGCCTGAAGATCTTCAAAGCAGTATGCAAGTTAAACCCAGCTCTGGGTCACCTCACTGCCAGCCAGCTTACCAATGTCATCCTGCACCTATCCCAGGAGGAGTCTGACTGGTCCCAGGACATGCTGGCTGATCGCTTCTTGCAGGCACTGAAGGGGTTGATCCGCTACTTGGAGGCAGGTGTCCTCCCCAGTGCTCTGAACCCCAAGGTGAACTTGTTTTCAGAGCTCACCCCTGAAGAAGTGGATGAGTTGGGCTACACGCTCTACAGCTCTCTGTCAGAGCCAGAGGTCTTGCTGCAGACGTAATGGGGCCTTACCTAGGGAAGTACTGACAGGGTTTAGCCAATGCAGACTTTGATTACTCCAAATTATGTCTCCTCCACTTCTCCCTATCTTCCTATCTTTCTCCACCACTCCCTCCTTTTGGTTCATTAGTAATTCCTGCTGTGGAGTTGGTGCTCCCACTGAATTTCTTGGTGCTACTGGTCCATTTCCACCATCTCTGCCCCAACAGGTACCCATTGGCTAGGAAAGAGAGGCTAAAACTGCAGCTCTAAGATCCTCACATAAATTCTGCTGAAGTGTCTACCAAAAAAATAAACCAAACTATGCACTTCTTTCTTCCGTAGTACACTTACTGCAGCAAGTCCATTTTGGTCTGAAGAAGGTGGAACTGGGCTGGTAAATCCAATGACAATTTTAGCAGACTTGCATTGAGGTCGTTCAGTTTCCTCCAGCGTGACTTTGCCCCATGTTTCTTTTTCTCTGCTGTCCCACACTGTCTCACTTTCCTTTCTTTTTTGTCCCTTTGACCTAGTCATGCAGGGCAGACTGAGTGAGATGTTTGGATAGGGTTGTGTTTTGTATTTCTGAGTGGATAATAATTACACTGGCAGTATTTAGGGCTGTAGAGCTTGGAATAGGAGAATTCACACAGCTCCTGCTCCTACAGAGCCTTCTCATAGTTTTCAAGGTGGGTTCAGGATTAAGGGCCAAGGCTTGTCCAGTCTGCTGCCTCACAACCTTCAGTATGGGCAATTCTTATCAAAGCTGTCATAGGGGAGGAAGAAACCTTTGTGGTCTGGCTGTGTGATGAGGCCAAAGGAGCAGGGCTTGTCATTCCTGCCTGGCCTGATCTGCTGGGAATGGCCTTGGGAGTGGAGAACAAGGCAGCTCCTTAGTTGTCTCTGGCGTAGAGGAAGAGAGGGTGGATTTTGGCAGAGGGGTGGGAGAGACACGTATGGGAATGGGGATTGTTTGTTTTCATCTTTTCCCCAGAAGCTTGTGGCTGTTCTGGTTTACAGGAGGCGGAAACAAGACTGCATGCATCAAAGGGCTTTGTGATAAGCACACACAAGCCAGGTTCTCACCAGCTGTAAGTCTGTGAAGGTGATAGAACTGAACTGGTGTCATCAGCAAGGTTTTGTCCCATACACTGGTACTAGGGTATACATACAGAGCTGGCATTAGAGATGTATTAGCTTTGCCCTTTGCTCTGTGTGTGTTTTAGTCTCCTCCCCAGAACTGTGGCTGTCCATCCCCTTCCTCATTCCCATGTGCTGACTTTCCAGTGCTCCCAATTTACAAATACTCCTAGAAAGCTGGTGAGGGCACACCTTCTGCCCATTCCTGTTTATGGCTGCTGTCAGGCCGTAGACTCTGTATACTCTGCTTTAAGCCATCCAGCCTGCTGTCTGCAAAAAGGGGGAGAGAGGGTGTCCCCTGAGTCTGGGGCTCTGTGTGTATCTCAAAAGACCAGCATAGCTGTTGTTACAGAAACATACTTGCCTTTTCCCAACTTTATCAGCTTTTTCCCCCCTTGTTGTTCAGCCTCCTTAGCCAATGGAGAGGGCTACTGCAACATTAGGGCTTGGAGGGAGCAGGAATCCCTTTATCCTTTTCTCTTTCCTTCTTCTCAGGACTTCCCCCTTCTTTGACAGAGAAGTTTCAAGGTGAATTTCAGGAGTTGAACCACAGAGGGAAGTCTTTTGCCCTTGCTTTTTTTTTTTTATAGAGGCAGTGCTGGTGAGATGAGGGAGGGAGCATCTTTCTCGGACAATCCGTCCATTTTAGCCAATGTGTCAGATACTATTCTGTAAACAGTAATAACACAACATTGCATTTTAAATTATTTAATCCTTAGGGTACTGGTATTTTCTAGACTGCCAGATGTGTACTTTGAAGTTTGTGTGTGTATATAAAGTCTATAGTCTATCAGAGGTTAACAGAAATTCCATTTGTATGACTATGTGTTTTGTAAGTTTTGCAGCAGTCAGTGTTGGTCAACTGTTGATTGCTCTTCACTCTGGTTCCCAGATTTTTTTCCCCTCTTCCTTTCCTTGCCTTCCACTGCCTTTCTGATGTCAGCCTTCCTACCCTAAAAGCAGACAGATGAGACTTGGAGCTTATAGGCTATTGGGGGAAATTCCCCTTTTTTAATTACTTGAAGGTCAACAAAAATATTAAAATATCTGGGTTGTCAGGAGTTCCCCCAAAGTTCATTTCTTCAGCATGATGTCACTGCTCACTTGGTGCTGACTCCATTACCATGGTCTTCAAACAGAATTGAGCAGCAATGTGGTTGGAAATGATCAAAACTCTAGATACAAAAGAAAAGGTGAGATATAAACAGGAGGACACCATGTCTGAGCTGACTTGAGAACAGTTGTCACATACATATCTGTACATAGAATTTTTTACATGAAAGCTTTTACTTCTTCCTGGCAACCTAATGAATTAATATTTTATGGCCATTTTTTGCTGCTATTGAGCTCAATTTATGTATCAAATCGAGACTGAAGCTGCCTTTTTGCCTTTTCTGTAGACTCTACTCAACTTCACTTGAATTCAATCACTTCCATCATTTCTTCCCTTCATTTTGCCCTCCTCTGAGCTGTCCACAAGCCTGTTCTCAGGAGGCAAACACTCACTTCCCCACACAGGGAATAGCAGGCAGTAGCTGCCCTGGCAGTGACAGTCTCAACAGAGGCCAAAGACGTGATGGGTCACAGGGACGCTGCAACTAGGAATCTTTTAAAAGCAGGGTCAGGCATAAGGGGCAGGGAAGAAGGTGTAGGGTAAGAATGCAGGAAACTTACAGTAATGCTGTACCCAGACTGTGGGTCAGACAGAATGTTGCAGAGTCTAACTGGCACCTTTCAGTATTAAATGCAGTGCATGTGTTTATGTACAGCCTGGGGGGCTGTCTTACCTATAGGTAGGCTCCTTCCTAGTCAAATCTGTAGCACAGAGCAGGAGAACCTAAAGCTGAATGTAAAAAGGGCAGCTCCAGGCCACCTTCCTGGCAGAGTGGCTCAGAGACAGACTGATTGTAAGAGACCCAGGGCATGTGTTGGGCTGGTTGCTGCCTGGGCTCCAAGAATGTCTTGGTGTGTTCTGCTATAGCTTAGCTCACGCAAGCTTCCTGTAAGATTGTTATCTTAGTCCCTGTAACCACAGGATGAGGACCAACTTGCTCAGCTGTGGGGTTTCACTGCTGCTGAGCTCCACTGCTAATCCTTCAAGTCAGATGGATTTATTTTCCCCTGTTTAAAAGCAATTCTGGAAACAGGAGGCTGTTTTCTGCCCCTCTGGAGAGGTGCCATCAGGGCCCTCACTCTTAGTATGTGGGCAACTCGCAGTGAGAAATGAAGAGATGATGCCCCGTCTCTCCCAGGCCTGGAGGCTGTGGATTTGCAAAGGGGAAAGTCCAAGTGCATGGTCTCTGACAGAGTGTGTGGAATTCTGAAATAAAATGACTTTCCACAGTAACCTGATTGTCTCTGGTGTGTTTATGAACAAAGGAGCATCTCTCTGCTTTCGTCTCTGCGCATCACCTTCATGCTGATATGGTTCTGCACCTCGCCAGTGCCTGGGGACTGACATGCCCCTTGCTGATTCACTTGCTTTCCCTTTGCAGCTCTGGGCACTCAGTGCTTTGCAGCTTGTCCTGAGGGAGCAGTCAGCTCGGTACTGCAGCATCCTGGCTCCTGGCAGCGTTCGCAGCAGTCACAAGACGATGTGCAATTACGGCGCTGCGTCTCCCATCCTTTCCCTGATAGCCCGCGTGCCCAGGCAGGCACCTGCTTTTCATGTGGCTCCCCAGACTTCAGAGGCTTCCGTGCCTCTGTAATATTAAACTTCCTTGTGCAGACTCTCCCACCCTTGTTCAAGTCACACCTTGGTTTTTATGTGCCAATCCTCAGTCCTGCCAAATGCACTCCTCTTTTATCCAGGCATCAGCCTTGAGGCAGTGAGGAAACCTCTTTGCCAGGGGCCTGTGTCTGGTGTATTTGAAGCTCTTTGCAGTAAGTCTCAGTGCCTGCTTGGGAAGGTGTGGCAGAAATGTTGGACATCAAATAAAGCATGAAGTGATGCTGCTTTTAATGGGTCCCAGGCTCCTTAATTCTGGGCAGATAAGCTACAGTGACAACCTTGTCCTGTGAGACTTGTTTTAATGAGGACTCTAATTAACATTTAACTATTTAGGAAGATATTTTATGATACAAAGGGAATCTACAGTTCTTTTTTTTCCTGATACCCCTTGGCTTGTGTTGTTTTGTTTTTTTTCCTTTAATCTGTCCCGTCGTAGAAACAGATCAGATGAGATAAAGCACATTTCATGCCGTACAGACTCTTACGGGAACATCTAAAATCAGCTGCCTGTGGAATCTGTGACAGGTATTACCCCCTCAAGTCAAAGCCCCTGGAATGCCTAGAGC
Organism: Platyrinchus mystaceus; assembly: GCA_035041135.1. NCBI lineage: Eukaryota > Metazoa > Chordata > Aves > Passeriformes > Tyrannidae > Platyrinchus > Platyrinchus mystaceus. Next base: position 50,617,648 of record JAWWLV010000045.1, on the reverse strand, counting down.
CTACAATATATGCTTAATATATGCAGCGATTTGCATCTTTGCATGCAAGCTGTCCTGGCATGAGTAGGGAGGCAAGATCAAAAGATAAGTGTTTGATTGATGGAGAGAAGAGGTAATTGAGGGGAGTGATGATAATTATTTTGAGTATGGAAAAAGTTGCCACAAAGAAAAGCATAAACAGAACTCCAGGCTGCAAAGACTCGGAGTTTCTTTTGTTCTTAGCCTAAGGAACAAACAGTTTAGGAGGAAAGTGAGTTTTGGAAAAAGCAAAATATTTTTCCCGCTTTGTTATATAACCACAGGCCCGTCCTGGATATTGATGAATTATTGAGCTTACATTTTACGTATATATTTTTGCATCTCTTAATTTTAAACATAAATAAATAAATAAATTCCAGCCTGCCTATTTTGTAGCTAATCTTAAACTGGGGAAGAAAGGATGACTGAACCCCAAATTTGAGATTATCATGCTAACCTGGTGAACTGTATGATTAATGTTTATCTTTTTTTTTTCTAAATACTTAATCGCATCCATGTTTTTTAAGCTTTATTTTAAGATTTTAAACTCCAGAAAAGCTGCAGACACCTGCTGTTTTTTAAGTTTAGTCTCACGGAAAAAAAAGAGGAGCCTCTTCTAAATGAGGAGTTTCAGATAACACAAAAAATGTTTGCCCACTACCTGCACTAGGTATGATTCAATAGCTCTAGCATGGCTCACTGAATCTGGGACTGGATCTTGAAATGCTGGGTTTGCCCATAGATGAAGCAAGCAAGAAATGGGAAATTCTCCCTCCTTTCAGCGAAACCCAGTATTGGCTTCCAGCCATAGGAGAACTGCTGAAGTCTAGACACTTGGGGAACTGTTTGAGGTATCTGGATTTTGTCTTCTTTATCCTTGTCAGGCTCAGTTATGATCTTAGTTTATGATCTAAGGGATTCAAGAAATCTCCTCCCTCTCAATTTTGTTCTTCTTTTTTTTTTTTTTAGATTCAACACCTTCTTAAAATAGCTCTCATTTAACAAGTGTGTCCCCTACACAGTCAGGGATAGCACAGTCTAAAATTTTTACTAGCATATGCTGGGAAGGAGAGCATTATTCACAAGTCACAGAGCCAGAAATGTGGTGGTGAGCAGGCCATTCATACCTTTATAGTATGTGATCCAATGGAATAATCTTACAAAGAGATAAAGCAAAAGATGATGATGACACCAAAGGCAGGGAATATCCGAAATCATTCTGTAGATAAAAAGTGTTCTTGTCATTTTACGAAGAGCAGGGGAGTGGGAGACAAACTTCTCATGATCTCAAGCTTTCCTAAGTCCTCACGCAGAAGTCAGTTCTAAACAAAATCACATTAAACACACTAAAAGCCAGATTGGTTTTTATTTTGCTGGCCCGGTTCAATTTCCCTGACTCCTATGGCTAAGGGGCTCTTTGATCTGTCTATTAACACTCAGTGCTAAGCTTCTCAGGGGAAATATATGTACATATATATATCAGTGCTAACCACGTTCTTCATGAAAAGCCGTCTCCATACAGATAATGGGCAAAAGTTTCTTGCTTGTGGTTTTGGTTTTGGGTTTTTTTTAGGCAACACTTCCTTCGATTCAGTGCAAGTCCACCCCTTCCCCTGCCTCTCACTGTGGCAGAATTGTCACTGTTCCACAGAAGCCTGGGGTGATACAGTGCCCCATAAGACATCCCACTACAATGATCCCAGTTCTGTAAGACTCTCCACTCAGCATTGCAAAGGACAGGCCTAACACACAACAGACACGAGGGCATAGATGGCAAATGATGGACTGTGTGGGCTCTTTACCTGTCCCATGACAGATGTTACTCCAAAACCCGTAATGCCCTGGCAGGCTCCTTACCCCCTGTGAAAGGCAAGACACAATCATTCCTGGAAGCAGTATGGCAGAAAGACATTTTTTCCTTCAAAGCCTTGAACTTATTTAGCACAGAGTATTGTTATGTATGGCCTTGGAGACAATAACTACTGCCACTTACCTGATAATATACTGTGAGTCATGTTCAACTGCTGATTGTTTACAGCAGCAGTGATACACAGTCAGAGAGTCTGAGATACACTGAAGCAAAGGTAGTACAAGACACAGTAGTCCCACAGGCTGCAGCGCTGCAGCTCCCACGTTGCTTGTTAGAGAGCAGGCTGGCAGGGGCCCAGCTCCCTGACATTCACAGGGAGGGTGGTTTTTGCTGAAGCAAGAGTGTGACCAAAGCACAGACCTCTTTTCCAAATCTCTGCCTGTGGTCATGAGAGAGACAGTAGAAAGCATCTAGTCCCATGCCTTTTCTTGAACAATGAGCTAATGTTTTGGGTTAGAAATCATTCTCCTCTCTTTTTTTTTTTTTATTATTTTAAAAAAATATATATTTAATTTTGTAGTTTCTTTCTTATGTTAAAAAAAATTAATAAAAGTGTGATCCCCGTCACTTCGCACTGCAAAGGAAGGTGCTTGGTGTCACCAGCAGACTGGTGACTCCCAAGCTTTGTGTCCTGGGACAGACCTACCCTTTTGTGATCAGACAGAGCCTGTCTGAGACCTGTGTTTCTGATAAGTGCATCCAAATCAGCCTCACTGAAACTGTGTGACTAAGGTGAATGGCTCAAATGTTACCTTCCTGAATAGCACCTGCGTTGCCTCAGAGCCAGAGATGTGTTCCATCATTGCAATGCCAGGACAAGGCCTCAACAAAGTCTCACCCTGTGAGTGCCAAAGGAGCAGGCCAGCAGAGCTCATTTACTGTGGATGGTTCCTCAGACAGATCAGACAGATCTGGGGTTAGTCTCAAACCTGTTCCCTCAGCAGTCACGCACAGAAAACCTCCTCGTGTCACGAGAGCTGCAAACCTCCCTCACCAAGCACCACAGTAATAGCAGTAAGAGGGTCAGTAGGTTAAGAAGCCACAGCACCTACTCAATATGATACTTTGGCTGCAAAGTCTCTTTGGGGACTATTATCCTGCTTGCCCAAAGCCAACTGCCCTGTAGTGCATCTGAGGAGGCTCTACTGAGGCCACCCACAAACTCATGTACGAGTGCAGGGAGGAGAACAGTCTCAGTCTTCTGAAAGAATATTCTTTCTGCCATTGTTTGCCAAATCCTCTAACACAGAGAGCTTAGGAGGAAAAATTGCATTCCTTCAGGAAAAAGCTATAAACTCAATGGTGTCACAACTGTGTCAAGATCCACCAGGAATTTCTCCCTCCCCCTTTGTAAACAAGGATATATTAAAACAGAACAAAGTCTTCTGGTAAATCACTGAGCAACTGTTGCCTATGAAGAGTGGAAAATTATTACTGAATAATAACTGCAGTGTTCATCCCCAGGGACTTGGGCAGCTACAGCCTCAACAGTGATTTATCCCCAAAAGAGTTTCAGAGCTTCATCTGAACTATCTGGTTCATCAGAGTTCTTGCTGAAGCTGCCTGCCAGCATCAGAATAAAAGAGACCTCATGCACACCCCAAAGATCCCCATAACTCTGTTTTACTTCATTCATAGAGTATACCCACTCACAGGCTCTCTTCCTGGCCTCATCAAAACACTCTGAAGTGATGTGAAGTTAAAAACAAATGCCCAGATAAGCCACACAGAGCACAGTCTGGTATTATCAGCTTTTGATTGTGCGGCCTCCCCTCACTTAACACAGAGGCTAAAATAGCTCAAATAACTTTTCCAGACAAAGCTGCCAGTTTAGAGGCCAGGTTCAGGAGTGCAACTGCCACTGGGCTGATACAGCAAGGAGTCCTCATGCTGTCAAGTCTAAGGGGGCACTGACACAGTGACAGAGAAATCCACTGAAGTGAGATGAGGGGCTGTTAACTCACCCACTGGTGTCTGTGGCTGGTTGAGATGCTGCAGTTTCACAGTCCAAACCCGCTTGTCAGGCCTCAGCTCCTGCTAACTTCACACTGCTAGAAAAGAATCAATGTGCATTGTCACTCTCCTCTCCATCCTTTTGCACAAAATGGCACAAGACACCTGGCACGTGTGACTCCAGCAGGTGTTGGTAACACACAGATACATACATTTTGATATGCACTGAGCACACGGTTTGCAGGGGTCTCACATCAACTACAGCCCCATGAAGAACAATAGCTGCCATGAAATACATTTCTGTTATTTTATTGCTTGCACAACTGGAAGGCTTTTGCGTCTGTGCTAAACTGAGCCCACATGTGCTAATACACATGAGGGATTATTCTTGACCCCCAAATCCATTCATCATAATAAAACAAGGCTGGACAATGAGAAAACCAAAAATATCCCCTCATGGTCTGAACAAAAGCCAGCATCCCCTCCTCCCCCTCCTTCACACATATTTTTTGCTAAACATCATTTTCAACCAGTTGTGGCTTTGCTCAGGAAATTCATGCTTGGGCAAGTTACAAGTTAAAACTCACCTCTCTCTTACCAGATTTACACAATGTTTTTACTTGTGGCAGCTGGCCACAGCCTGGCTGAGTCTGAGTAACTAAGCCTCTGGAGAGGTATTTTGTGAGCTATCGGCATGTGCTTGGCATGCCTATGTTTGTTCAGTAAGAAAAATGTAGGTGGACAACCAGGATTGTTTCCATATCTGTCTAAAATAATTGAACTGTAAGTTGCAAATGTAAATTGCAGATTTAATCCTCTTTTTTATTAGTCTCATTTCTAATGTCAGGGATATTTACATTACAGGATGGAAACAGAAGACAGCGAGGAGGTGGGTGGGTATGTAATGAATGATTTATTAAGGATTCCATTGGGTGTACTAGTCCAAAACAAAGGAGGCAGAGGATACGGATAACTTATTTTCTGTTTGTATGTAATAAAAGATGGACGCTAATACCTCCCAGCTTGATCTTTAATCACATATATTTGCTTTTCAATCTAGTTTCAAAACTGAATGTCTATAAAGGAATCCCTAAAGAGCTTACAATGAGAATCTGGCAGAAAAGATCCTTCAGATATCTGTTTGTGCCACTTGAGGACAGAAGCAAATGAGCACTGCAAATTAGCCTGTGCCGTAGAGGTTGTAGGTAATTCTCCCTCAAAATGGCTCAAAATGTCTATCTGCTTTGCCTCATTCCTCTCTTGTTTCTCTCACCACTCCTGTCTCCCAGAAAGATTCCTGCTGGTCTCTGGAAATGCTTTGTTCATTGAAGTGTAGGATAAGGCTTCCTGTTCCTTCTGATGAAAGGTTCAAAGGACTCAAGTTACCACTCACAAGAATTCCCTTGGGGACTTGCACTCACACTCACCCTTCCTCCCCAGCCACCCCAGCAGGACACAGGGCCAGCAGGAAGCCCATCTGCCCCTTCTCTGGGGCACTGAGGCTCAGTGGGGACCCAAAGCTGCCTGCCCAGTGCCACCATGGGGTCACACATCCTCCTGATGCAGTGTCAGCCAGCCCTTCTCCCTGGCTGCAGCTTTCCCAGCATTCCAGGGAACAGCAAACATCTCTGTCTCAGTTACTTTTGCTGGTTCCCCTCCTGGCCCCAGCAATACCCACTGCTCCCCACCTTCCTTGCTCCCCTGCTACAGAGGCCTGTTTCCCTGCCACTGCCACTCCCCGGGAGCATCCTATGCAGACTGTGCAAGGGGATGTTACTATGGAAACATTTACGTCTTCCCGGTCTTTGGTGTACTTGCTAACAGCATTCAGAATGTTTGTTTTCTGGATACTTGCTGGTGGAAGAAGAAAGCCTCTTTTCCTTTGAAATGTTTCCTTAAAAAAAAATAAATAAAATAAATAAATTAAAGAACATATATTGACCTTCCACCTTAATGAAGGAGGAGAGGTGAATGAAGGAGTATTAGTTTTCCACCTCCTGGTAATGCTGTTTGGCCGGAGGTGGCTCTCTGCCGTGCTGGATTTATCAGGGCAGTTCATCACTTCCCAGCCAAGTCTTTGGCCTCTCTTCTGCAGTGAGCTCTGCACGAGCAGCTCGTTTCCCCTGCAGCCGCCCCTCGCTTCTGGGTCAGGATGGATCTCGCTTATCACAGGAGCTCTCCTTGCCATGGTACGGTATCCAGGGCAGCAAAATAACATCCATGGTGCTGAAGCTGTTAATGTGACACCAGGAGTTCACTGACCCTCAAGCAAATTGATCTTCCTTCAGACGCCACCTTTTTGCGCTGTAAATTAAATTTTCTTCAGAGCTGCCAGACTTCTCTCCTCCGTCTCTGAGCCACAAATATATTCTATCACACTGGAACAGAACTCTTTGTAGACATTTTTGAGCTAGTAGTTCTCTGCTTAGAAAATACTTGTAATTTTTTTTTGTGCAAAAATTCACAAGAAATTGTTACTTATGCTTAAAGAAGTATCTTTTATCTTGGTCAAAAACTCTAGCCACAGTGGAGACATCTCTGACACAATATGTGCCAAAGCAGAAAGATAATTTATAAAGGAATTGGGGTTGTAGCTCATGAAATTGTGTAACAACAGTAATTCTGCAGTCTTGCAGGAAAAATATGCTTTTTTTCTAAACGTCTGGCTTCTTATTACTTGATTTCACTTTCTGGATTGGGCATTGTTACAAAGTACCTGTCTAGAACTAGTAATGCAGTCAAATTTCCATGTTACTTCACACACAAAATGGAGCTAGGCAACAGGCAGATCTGGGTTAAGTCCCTCATTGCATATTTTATTTTTGCTTACGTGATTCTTGCGCACACATACCCAGAGTCCTTTCAGAGAAATCTATAATTATCTTTTCATGATGAAGGATTGGGTGTGTATAGCATTTCTGTTTATTTAGCTACGATTATGGTCATACAATCACCCTTTTCTTTTAACTTAAAGGAGGGGAAAACAGGCACAGCAGGGGATGTGCGAACTCTCCCTTAGCCAGTGAGGACATAGAGGTGCTGTCCATCCAGCCAATCACCCACTTGGCTTCTTTAAAAGCTGATGCATCCTCTCAGTTTTGCTTTGAAGCAAGATCTGCCTCCTCTGTAGTGGATTTATCAGAGCAGTCATCTTAGATCAATCGATTGCTACTGTGGTGTTTTTTGGCATTGGAGGACATTTTTCTTTGCCTCCTCTATTTTAATGAGTCATTACAAAATATGAGCTTGCTTCTACACACACACACATACACAAAAAGAAACAAACAAAACCCCCAAAACTCAACAACACCCCCCCCCCCGCCCACCTCCCCCCTCAACCAAATAAAATAGCAACAAACCAACATGGAGATGTGGAGTGACATACTCTGTTTGTAGCAAGGATGGTAACATCAGACTGCTAAAAGTAGAAATTGTGTCACATCACATCCTCACCAATTATCAGTCAAGCTGTTTAAGAGGTTCCAGGCAGTTAGACCTGAGCAAATGTGGCTATGGCTTTACACAAATACTATGGAGGCCGTAACTAGAAAATAGTGGAGCTTTTTGTAGAAGTAGCTGAGAGCAAGCTGACCCATAGGAGGATGATGTTTGAACAAATGAGGACCCACCAGAGCTAATGGTGCTGTGAAGCTGGCAACGTGGAAAATCAACCTTTTGAAGCCAGATGACTCTGACAGGAAGGACACAGAACCTCCCAGCTCACCAGAGCTGGCCAATGTTCGTCTAACCAGAGTGAAATGATGATGAAGGAACGGAAACCAGTGGAAAACTGTTGACCCCTGTGAGTTTCCTGCTGGCTGTGAGCTGTCGCAGGGAGGGCCAGGCCAGCTGGTGGAACCGTTAAGCAGGAATAGGGTGGGGGAAGAGATCTGACTTCTTTCCTAGCGGCAAGTTGATTTGGATCAGATAAAACATAACACGGAGCTGCACTTCAAAAACTATCCAAGGTGACACTGCCCGTTACAGTGGCGAGGCTCTGTGGGTGATCCATCAGTGCTCACACCACTCAGAGTAACATCTGCACAGAGAACAGAGAATCTACTGCATCAGCATGAAACGGCATGGCAGGAGAGGACGTTCTCATTTCTCAGCTGGGGAATAACAACTTCATTTTCAGCCCTTGCATGGGCTGAAGGCGCTAATTAGACTGGTGGTCTCGGCTGCCCGGCTCTCCAGCCAAGAACCTCTGTGGGCCGGTGCGGCGCCGTGGCCCCTGTAAGGACGGCAGGCTGCGAGCAGACGCGCACACACATACATACACACACAGACACACACACACAGCGCTGGAGCAGCTGTAATCTAAGCGCTGCATGTGTGGGGCAGGCAGGCAGGCAGGCAGGCAGGGAGGGAGAGAAGGCAGCGCTGCCCTGGGCTGACGCGTTATCTCAAGGAGCAGAAGGCCATGGCGCACTGCCGCCGCCTCAGCGCGTTCTGCATGCCACTGCCATCGCCGCCAGCGCCCGCGTAACCCCGGCGGGGCTTTGTGTAGAGAACAAAAGGAGCCGTTGGAAATCGAAGTGGGCAGCACTCACTGCTTCGAGAGAAGGCGCGAGGCTGCGGGGAAAGGACCACTTCCCTGCCCAACTGCTCCTTCCCGCCCCATTTCCATCCCGCTCCCCCCTGCCCCCCCCCGCCCCGGCCCGGCGCCATTTCTCTGCCCAGCAGCTCCTTCTCCTCCCCCTCCCCTCAGCGTTGGTCTCCTCCGTGCCCTGGCCAATGACAGCTGACGGTGCAAGGTGAACGACTCACCCGCAGCCAATGAGAGCCGCCCTTCCCACGTGGAGAGGCGCGTGACGCCTCCCGCGCGAGCGCCGCGTCCTTGTTGGCGGGTGAAACCTTCCGTAACGCTCCCCGCGGGGGGGGCGGGGGGAGCGTCCTGAGCCGCTCCGGTCACGTGGGGCGACCGCGCCCGCCGGAGGGGCGGCCGCGGCGGATGTACACCATATAGTTCCTCCGTAGCTGTACACCATTGTGTTCCTTCGTGGTTGCTCTGTCTTGGAAGCTGTGGTTTTGTGTCGGCGGCTCCTGCGTTTAAATCGTAGTAGAACGACAGGAGAGAAGCCCAAAAAGACAGGACGCAGGCCGATAGGCGCTGGCGAGAGGCAGGTGACGCTCGGCGGAAGGACACCTCACATCGCATCTCGTCGGCCTTAGAGCAGCAGTATATAAGGGCTGCGCGCGGGTGGTGCCACCTCATTGTGTGCCTGTCGTCGAAAGCTTAAGTTGCAGCGCAGTGAGTGTGCGGAGCACCTCCCCGCGCGGCGCGGACCCGAGCAGCCCCCCTCCCCTGGCCGCCATGGCTCTTTAAGGCGGCAGGGCCAGCGGCGGCATCGGCCAGTGCAGCAGGCGCAGCAGCAGCGGCGGCGGCCCCAGCACACCCCCGGCATCTGCAACCATGGCGTGAGTATTGTGTGTGAGGGATGGCTGCTCCCTCTCCTTTGTGTTGGTAGTCACCCTCTTACCCCCTTTAAGTGTGCTTCTGGGGCGGGTTTGTCACCTTTGGGGTAATCGGTGGTATCTCACGGGGGGCGGGGGGAGATACCTAGCTATACCAAAAAAATATATAAAATACTTGTGTATGCCAAAATGGGTACGGGGAGAAGGGATCTTTGTGGCGGTCAACATCCCGAGGGCGGCGGGTGTCAGAAATGGCAGGAAATGCCACTTTGGAGTAAGTTACGAGGAACGTCCATATCTCCTTTCGTTCAGAAACCTCGATTCCAAAATGCTTATTTTTATTCATGGGGGCTTCGTGGGGAAAAAAGTAAAAGCACACATTCCTAGGGAGGGTTTCTTCTCGCCCGCGAGGGGAAATGCTGTACGTGGTGCAAAATGGGGCACTGGAGGTACTGGGGTTTTGAGTACCAGTATCACTCTGGTTTATTGTCAGGAGTAGATAAACGAGGGCCGTTAACAAGCTGGCAGCAGTGCTAATATCAAATAACTGAGTACTGTAGGCTTAAGCCGGCCCTGGTCACGGGGCCCGAATGAGCCCTGAGAAGGGTGGGCGGCTGGCTGCGGCCGGTGCTGGAGCCGCGGTGGAAACGTGGCACGGCACAAAATGGCGGCGGGATCGCGAAATGGCGGCGGGTGGGCGGGGTCCGTCCCTGCCCGGGCGTGAGGGAGGGAGGCAGGCGGGGGACGCGCAGCTGGAGTCCTCGCCCGGCTGTACTCGGCCTGCTGCACGGGAAGTACCACCGCGTTTCCGAAGTGCCACAGCTTTAAGGGGCTACTATGTTGGTCAAACCCAGTACTGATGAGTTTAAGTTCTGTTGGCAGGTTTTTCACGGCATCGCACAGCAGCATTGCTGTAGTCGACGAAAAGACCCTCTACTTGACCACATCCTTTGACGTCAAAGCATTAAAAACTGACGAAGATGAGCTTCTTGAACAACGAGATGCTGTTGGGGGATTCAATATCCCCCTTCAGCCAGCCGTGTTCGGTGGCTGAGGAAAGTCTGGGACTCCTAGATGACTACCTGGAGGTGGCCGAGCCCCTCGGTTCGCATGGGTTCTCCAGCGACAAGGCTAAGGCAGTCTCCTCCAATTGGCTTGCTGTGGACAGTTTAGGCAACACCATAGATAGCAGCCAGGGTAAGGTATTACTTGTTTGCATAAAGTGCATCAGTTATAGTGGTATATAATAGTTTATTAGTGTTCACGTTAAAAATTAATTGCTAGGTTTTCGTAAACGTGAAGGCAATCTCACATGCGTTACCTCTGCTTGGAAAGCGCACGTACTGCGCTTCTTACACAATACAGAATTGCTGGTTATGGTAAAGTGACACTTGTGTTGCCTTTTTAGTAACATACCAGTTGCTAATGGTACTGTTTCCTGGCGGAGGTCACAAGAAGAAAGCATGGTTGTGTGTTTTAAATGTCCCTGAATTCTTCTGGTCTTTGAGTAAGAGGGTTGGAATGTCGCAACAGCTGACTTCTTACATTGTACCCTGTAGTCTTTGGCTGCTCAGTGGCAGGGTATTTTTCTCTGATGGCTTATTCTTCTCATACCAGTATAAGAGAAGATGCTAAATAATTACGAGCTGCTAGATAATTTTCAGAAGCTTGAGTTGTGTTGGTTCATGGTTTACTGAAGTGGTTATTTTATTGTGCAGAGGATGCCTTCTCTGGCATGGAGTGGATGGTGGAGAAGATGGATCTGAAGGAATTTGATTTCGATGCCCTGTTAGGTATGGAACATCTGGAAGCCACCGTCTCACCAGACGAGCTGATGGCCACGTTGGAAGACACGTGTGATCTCCTATTTAATGCTACCATCCAGGAATTTCACAACAAAGAACTTCCACTGATAAACGACCTAATCACCCATGTCCCTGAATCTCCAATTGCAGCAGATCCAATGGCCCCATTGGCTTCTGCTTCCCTTTGGTCTTTTCCCCTCTCCCCAGGGTCTCTGACTTCCACTCCAGACCACTCATTTAGTTTAGAACTAGGTAGTGAAGTGGATGTTCTGGAAGGAGAAAGAAAGCAGGAGTGCCCTGCTGTTGTGGTAGTGATCACCAAGTCTGAGAAAGAGGAGGAGAACCACTCTGATGATAGTGGAATATGCATGAGCCCAGACTCCTACCTGGGAACCCCCCAACATAGCCCCACCAATTCAGTCGGATCCCCCAATGGCAACCAGTTGCCTACAGATGCCAGCTGTGGCTCTGTGCGGGCCAAACCATACGATCATCCTGCAGAGAAGGTGGTGTCAGCAAAAGTGAAAGGAGAAAAGAAAATAGATAAGAAACTGAAAAAGATGGAGCAGAATAAGACTGCTGCCACACGTTACCGGCAGAAAAAGAGGGCAGAACAGGAGGCACTGTCTGGGGAGTGCAGAGAGTTGGAGCAGAAGAACCAGGCTCTGAAGGAGAAAGCAGATTCCCTTAGTAAGGAAATTCAGTACTTAAAAGATCTGATAGAAGAGGTCCGCAAGGCCAAGGGCAAAAGAGCTAGGGTCCCTGAGTAGAGTAGTCAGCAGTGTTGATGTGCATGTATATAAGCTCAATGCTAAAGCTGTGTATTGCTGTCTTAATAAATAATTTTATAGTAAATGTGCAATTATGTGAGATTAATGGGTACCTATAAAACAAGATCTGTACCACACCTGGATGCAGGTAAAAGCACAATCATCTATTAGGTGTCTAGCAGATAATGCGGTATGACACCTCTGCTGCTTGTTCTGCTGGGCAGTGGATGCAGTGCAAGTGCACAAAGTGCTTTGAATGCTTAATAAAGTGTCTCAGTTTAACTGCCACCCTCTGATTTCCATATATACTAAAATAAAAGATTGTACTGGGGTACCTTGGGTTTTTCAGCAGCATTTAAAGAATTTAGCTGGAAGAGTCACTGGAAGATTAACCCAGGTAATACAAGACAGAAGGTCATTTTTGTTGCATGGGTGGGGGTGGTGGTGTTTTCAGACTTGAACATGGTTTTAGAATAGTCTGGAGTCCAAAACAAAACTGCAAACACTTTCAAGAAAAAAAGCAGCTTGCTGGGAGACAAGTCCAGAGCAAGTAGAGGCAGTGTTCAAATGCACTTCGATTTGTCATCTCTGTGGTTCTCTGCCCCAAGTGGGAGGAGGTGTTTCCTTGCCCTAGGTGGTGGAGCTGGGGTAGAGGCTGCCCTCACACTCTGGTGTGTGAGGTGGGCCAAATGGGTGGGGTTACTGTAGCACTCTTATGGATGGAAGACATGTACCAAAGTAAAGATTCAGAGGTTTCTTCAGCCACCCACTGACAAGTCATATTTTAAGGTGTAAACATAAATTTGACTCCTACCAAGGCTGCAAATTGAGTTCAGCTCTAGTCCTGACGAAGCTGGTGCAGTGAAGGTGGTGGTGTGCTGGAGCAGCACCTGTGTGTGGGGGTGTTAGGGTCGCTTCAGATTTGGGATGTGCCATTTTCAACTATTTTGTGTGTTCAGGGTTTTTTTTGGCCACTGACACCCTCATTTAACAGCACCCAATTGTCTGGCATGTGGATGTGCATGTCCTTTCCTGAAGAGTTGATTCCTTCTCGCTTGCACTGACATGGCTCAGTGAGCTGCCCAGCTCCAGCACCTGGACATCCCAGCCTGGCTGGTGCATGCAAACAGGGTTCCAGCCAGTGTTGGACTGGGGAGGGAAAAGGTCTTTAAAGGCATTAGAAAATGTTTTGTGCAGTTGCAGCTTGGTGAGGGTCCTGATTTCTGACACTTGAGTTCATTATGTCCTCGAGTTGGGCTGGAAGTCCTTCAGTCCTACTTGTCCAAGCCATTAGCTGACCATGGGACAACAGCCATGTGCTCAGGGAGCTTCTGTGTGAAGGCTCGTCTGGCAGGCAGGTGAGGCAGGTAACTGCTAGCAGCAGGACGGCTGAATGAGCCAGGCCCTCCGTGGTGTCTTGACCTGTCCATGCTCATAACTGGTACCCAGCTGACGTGGATGCCATTTAAATTAAAGTGAGAAGGCTCCCTGTCAGGAGTTAGGGCTCATGCCACGCTGAAAGTTGTGTGGGTAACTAAGACCCTTCCCTTGATGAGTCAATGAGTTCCCTGTGTTTGAGTAGTCTCTCACCTCCTGGGTGAGGGCACTGACTACTGTGTGCTGTATGGGATGCACTGCAAACTGGCAGGCACGCCAAGGTCCTGCTTTAAGTGCTGCTTTGTTCTCCAGAGCTTACTGGAGACTTTGTGCAGGGACAAGAGACTGTTGTCTTTTGAGAGGAAGACAAACGTAGTAGGTTTGCTTCAGATCAGCTGGACTCGCCAGGCTGGGAATGGGGATAATTAGAGGCAGAAAAGCCCAATAAGCAGGATAGGCTTTCCCTCGATGAGTCAAATCTGCACCTGAGGTGACAATGTGCTTAGTCTCAGCTGAGCCACAGAAAACATGGTAACTGGTATGAGTGCAGGGAAAACTTCTCCTCTCCATACTGATCCTCCTTTCCCACCACAGGGCAACCACTTCCCTTAGAGCCATAGCAACACCTACTTAAACTTGGCAACAGCCAGGGCTGCAGGGGACAGTCGATGTATTTTGCAGCCCTTACTCAGTTCTTCCAAAGCCTGGAAAGATAGTCAGCATATTTATCCCTACACCACGGTGTAGGGTTAGGCAGTGCTGTCTGTGAGCCCCCCCCGGCTAAAATCAGTTTTTCTTTGAGTCCATGCTCTGCAGGCAGATGAGGGAATGTCCGTGCTGGCCAGTAAATAGACGATTCTGCTTTCTACAGCCCTCCAGAGAGTATGTAGCTCCAATTTGCCAAATTACATTCACTCCAGGGAAGAAAGATCAGAGCTGGAACAGGCAAGTAGGAATGCGTGACACATCCACGCTGCTTTGCTCTCTGTAGCTGTGTGTGTGTTTTATAGAACTCCTTGCAGGAGAATCAGGAACCTGCCCTTGAAGAGCAGTCAGCATCATCCCTGCTTGCCAAGCCTCCGAGCTCGTGGCTTTGCAGACGCAGCCAATATGGCAACCTTATGCAATGCCTGCTCAAATGACGCCGTGTTTCCATACTTAGAAACTTAGTTAAGATTTCACACGGGCTAGAGATTAGAGCTGACTCTTCCTCTGTGTTTTTTATCTAGACTTTTCCTCCAGGCTTGCGTTAGGCACAGCCAGCATCACACCACTGGGCTCTGCAGCCCAGCAGCTTGTCCAGCCTGCAGCAGGAGCCAAGGAACACTGAGGACACCGTCACATAAACTCCAGCCCACAGGATAAAAATTCTGATAGTCTCCTGCCTGGTGACTGATTTTACATTTTGCAAACTCCAGGAGCTGTCTCCTTTCTCTCACAGCCTCACAGAACAAATGTGCCTAAATTGAATCTTTGTGGCTTGCATAGAGCATGATGCCACATCCAGAAATAGATTGTAGTGCATGAAATGCAGTCTTTACCTATCCCTGGAGGAGCCCAGTTCTTCTACATCCTTGAAAACAATAGAATTCCCTCAATCTACATTATATAAAAGCTATTTGAATCTGGAGTTGGCACAGCTGATGGGATTTCTGTCTCAGTTATTTTTCCTCTAAATTAAGGGCAGTGAAGTAGATTTCACACACACAGCATGTGTGACCCTCAGGCTCCTGATCCCTTAGCAAATGTTGTGCTTCATGGTAAACAGGAGTCCAATATTTCCCCACATAACCAAACAAGCCCTGGCAATTCACTGCTCACAGAGCTGCTTGGACAACCTACGGCCCTTTCTCGGGAGCTGGTTTCTGCTGTTGTCATGATACTTATAACCACCTTCCTCTTCACCCTGCCTTTACAGAGACAAAAAGAGGAAACCATCACTGCTGACAACTTCTTCACATGCCTGTGTGGAGGATCAGATGCACCTTTGCAGCACGCTTATAGAAATAAATCCACAGCTGCAGTGTTGGAGAATGAAGAAAGAATGATGATAAAATCTTCCAAATAGCTTTTGCTCTGGCAGAAGGCCCAGAAATAGCTGCAAGGAGAGCCTGTCCTTTGGGAAATGAATGCTCCTCCACTGCTCCCAAGCTGGACTATAGAAAAGTGGGTTATACTGATTGAAACAATTTCACACAGTGGTAGTCCATTCATAGCCTGTTTGTGGGGATGGGATATCTATACATTTTTGGCCAGAAGAATACCAGCTTTCTTTATCTTTCTATAGACTTAGGCCTTCAGGAAAAAAAGAGGACCTATATTGTTCTTCCTATGGGCATAATTTCCATCTTGTGCATATTAATTTTTTTTTAGTATGGTTCAAGTAGTGTCTGGAGGATACCCCACCTTCCTCTGTCCTCCTCCTATGTTCACAGCCTTGATGTGCAATCCAGCACATAAACTCCTGTTACACTTCATCTCTAGTGCAAAGGCAGTCTTGGGGTCTTACCACGAGCGTCCCTTTCTGGGCCAGAACTGCTCACTTTTGCTGACTCTCCCATTGAAATGCTTCAGGCCCTGTGAATTAACAGAGGAGTTTGGTCCCCTGACCTAGGCAACACTATTTTGGCTCCTCAAGTATCCCAGGTATGCTGCCTTTGCATTATTTTTGGTGCACTCATGCAGCATCACAAGCCACCGAATGAAGCCAGCTCTACCCACAAGCTCCAATTTCCGTATTACAGAGGTGCATGTTCTCCAAGCAATGCCTAGCTGCCTCTCATTTCTCCTTCAGCTGCTCTTTTTCTCTTTTACACGTACACACCCTGTTAAGAAATGGCAGGGAGCAAGTTCCAGGCACAGCAGGCGCGTCAGCTTAATTTATATAGGGCAGAGAGTCTCCTAGTTCTGTAACTCCTCTGCATCTCCATTGCAGTGTGCAGGCAGGCGGAGAAAGAGCCCTAGTCGTTGCCTCCCATTAAAGGAGATAAATGATCTTGCTGGCACGCAAGCAGTGCAGCTCAGGACAGACCAGCTTGGCTGGATCACTGGTTAGCCCTGCCAACAGCTTATTCCTTCAGAAAAAGGTGCGTGTAACTCTGTAGACAGCTGCAGAGCAACCTTCATGCTTTTTGTGTCCCTTGCCCCCACCGGTTAGTGGTTGGCACTGTTAATCCTACTTATCGTAACTATGGATAGACATGCAAACCTTTAAGCTGTCTCAAACCTACTAACCCTTCAGCCTGCCTTGGCTGGAGTTCCACATTTTGAGCTGTAAGCAGACATTAGGCAGCCTGCCTTCTTTCATTTTTAGTTGAATTGATGGGTCTTTGTGTCTCAAAATGAGAACCTTCTTTTGCTGTAACTTTTATTTTCTTGGTTATTTAGAACCCTGCTGCTGTGAACCCTTTCTACAATAACCAGTCCCTTACCTGAGGTGTTCAGGAGCCTGTCTGTGCTACAGGTGCTGGTGCTGTGCTGATCATCAGCAAGACTGAAGTGGAAGGCAGTCATGGAAAACAAATCAGAGGGTGAGATTGCCAAAGGTTTTTTGGACCCTTCCCCGCCTCTTTGGTTTTCCACTACAGCTTTTTCAGCGTTTTAAATCTCATTTGCCTGAGCAAGTTTTACAGTCTATCTTTGTTCATTGGCAGCCAGGTTTCTTACTGCTTTGTCATTTCAGAGGCAAGAAATCGGTTAGTGCCCTGAGCAAACATGTTTTCTTGGTTTACGTTGCAGTCATTCCCCCTCCCAATACACATATAGCACTGGTAGTAGCTGTTGTTGCTTTCTACGGTAAGGAAGTGAAGTCTTGCTGGTACAGCAGAGGCTGTATGGGCTTACATTAGCTTGTACCTGTTGGAACAAATTTCCTTTTTTGCTTTCCATTCACATGATGAGGGAGCAATAGGCCATTAACAGGCTCGATGAATCTTATTCACACTAAGCTAGCTCAAGACTGAGCATCTGGGAACTATTCTGCTTCCTCTAAGCAGTTTCCCTGGAAAGGTTCAACCACATTAATAACACTCCAGAGCTTTTATCTGCATTTATATTAAAGCTGCTGCTGCCGCCTCCCATTCTGACTCCCTGCTGTGTCTGGGTGGAGGTGCACTGTAAGATGGCATCCTCCTCCTTCTTCCCTAGCTCAGCTACCTCTATTTTCTGCTGCAGGATGCTCAGCTGATGTCGCAGAGCTGGGAAGAGAGCCAGCAGCCTGATGAGATCAGCCAGCACGCAGCCCTCACCCTGCAGCAGTGGGACACATCCCTGCGCTGCTGTTCGCAGACCTGTGGGAATGAAATGCCGTCCGGCGGGTCCAAAGGTTATAGGCTGCAGCCTGTCAGCTTCCAGCGTGGGAAACAGAGGCTGGAGGACAATCAGAAAAAGCTGCTCCTTCCCTAACCCCTTCTTCTCTCTTTCATTAGGCAGAAAAGTCTGGCTGCAAAGAGCTGATCACAGAATTGTAGAATGGTTTGGGTTGGAAGGGACCTTAAAGGTCATCTCTTTCCAATCTCCCTGAGGAGGACAGGGACACCTTCTACTACACCAGGTTGCTCAGAGCCCCATCCAGCCTGGCCTTGAACACTCCAAGGTAGCCACCTACTGGGGGTCCAGCACAGCAAAGGAGCTGGCATGCACGGGGCATGGCTAGACCATCACATAGACAGCTGGGAGTACAAGAAGGGGCTCAGCTTTAGCTCACCACCAAGCATGTTCTCCACTCTCACTTGAAGACATTCCCCTCAGGGGCCAACACCTGTCCTTATCTACCCAGTATGTATATGACACTGCTCTTCTTTCCTAGGAGCTCATGCCCTGCCAGACAGGGGGAAAGTCAAGGCTGGAACATGTTTGATCGTTGCCCTTGCAGATCTAGAGCCACCCATTCACTTCTGCTTGCTTTTCCTTCCTCCTACTAAATAAAGTTTAATTTGTTGGAGGATAGTGTTGGCTGTATAACCAAGTTAGGTTTCAAATGGCAAAATTCAGTCTGTCAGGTAGCTTCACCCTTCTCTTCAACATAATGCCTCATGGCACAAGCCTCAAGTAGTATGTTAATCACTTGCGTTTGCCCTAATAGTCTTTCCAGCCAGTAATGAGAGCTACCATCCAACTTTAAAACTTCACTGATCTGGGTGTTATTATCCTCATGGAGAACTGCTCTGGGCCTCACTTTAAAGTTCCTCATTAACTTTGAAAGGAGAGCTTTCCTGTTTGTTTACATTTGCAAGCAAACAAGCTGGGTTTGTACAAAGAATGAACTTCATTACCCTCCTGCTCTTTTCTGGAGCAAGGATGGTTTTGCTTTCCTCGGCCTGTAGAAGGGCCCAAGAGCCAAACAGCCACAGAAACAAGGGTGTGTAGGAGGAACTGGTAGAGGAGGTGCAGGTGACATGAAGGATGTCTGTAAGGCCACAGGAAATGCTAAATACTGAAGACAAAGGCTTGAAACAAAACCATACCCCATAAATCTATCTCTTGCAATCAAGTTGCGGCACAGTCATCTTTTTCACACAGTTAATTATCTCCATGACAGCTCCACACTGAACTGCTTGTGTTAGGCCAGCTCACATACACTGTAGCAGACAGAGAGTGCAGAAGTTTTAGAGAGACGTGTGCTGAACACACATTTTGCTCAACTACTTTTTCAAGTAATAGCATTTCCATTCTTTTAAGAAGCTGTAGTTTAGGTTTTTTGGTTTTTTGGGGGTTTTTTTTACACTTTTTAAATTTTGGGAGCAAGAACAAACTGAAAAAAAGGGAATTGGTCTTTGAACTGTTCTATATTTACCACTTTTGGCTGCAGATAGTTGAACTTGATCCTATTACAAGAAATCCCCTCCCATGTGCTATTACACAATTTCCAGTACACACACTTCGGTATGTTCACTCTTTCCCTTGTTTGGACCTCATACATCTGAGTGACCTTCCCTCCCATGCAGACATGTGGGAAAGAACTCAACAGAGGAGGCACAGACTTAAGAGGACAGCACCAGGAATCAGAGGGCAGGGAAGGGATAATGAATTCTCGGCAGTGCTGACGTCAAGCAGCTGCTGCTCAGGTTGGCCAAGCCCTTGTAAAGCTTGGCATTAGTCCTTCTCCTTACCTGTTTTTTTCTGAAGGAAACACACTTCCCATCTTCTTAGATAAGGGGCAGCAAAGGGCAGCGGCAAGAACTCCCCAGAAGCACATTTAGAGTGATTTAGTGAGGAAGTTTCTGAACAACACTCCCACCTGCTGGGCCTTGTTTGTTACAGCTGGGAACTTGGCAGTAGTTTGAGAGAATACAACTTCCCTTCAACCCAGCACCACAGCCTCAGGTTCACATTTTAACTTGATGCCGAGACTAACATTTTGGTCACAAGCCCTCTTGGCTACAGGCTCTGGCAACATTCAGCAGGGGAGCCCTCCAGGCATGGCTACATCTTGGTGGGATGCTCAGATATAAGCATCCAAAGGACAACTTTCTCTGTCTGAGAGCTCTTCCTTGGAGAGAGGGGAGACTGTAATAGGCAAAACGGGGAGGTCACCTCCATTCCAATCTGCACTCTTTGAAGGCCTCAGCATGTCAGAGAGAAGATTAAATGTATGTGTCAATATGAATCAGAGAGGCCATTCACACAACTGAGTCACCCTAAAGACAGGAATGCTTGGATCAGAACAGTGACACAGTTTGTCTTCATCAATTGTAGCCTGTCATAATAATCACTATTACAAAGGCAAAAAGAGACAGTGTCTGCAACAATTGTTTAATCAAACGACATATAAAAAGTTTTAGCAATGACTGAAAGACCTGACAGGGGTTGTAATAACAACTGGAACTGCACTGCAGGTTTTCTCAGGTTTAACAACCTTTCAAAGCATCCTATCCTGCCAGGGATTTATTAGTGCTGATCCAACACTTCTCCATTCAAATACAGTACTTTAAATATACCCTGCCAAATAACACAGATAGCAGAAGCCTTACATCCTGAGGAAGGGGAACAAGATTTGTATTTGGCTTGGTCCACCCTTCAACATTAAGAATGCAAGACTAGCTGGTTGCAGGAAGATAATTACAAGGACAACACATTCCAGAGCCAAGGGAACCTCCATGGCTTTAGCTGGCCAGTAACAAGTTCTGCACAGATGCAGAGCTGCCCTGCTGAAGCCCTCGCTGGCAGAAGGGCATCTCTGATGTCCCATCTCAAACATGCTGAGAAATGTCCAGTCCTGTGTGCTGAGTGCTCAGCTGCAGAAAGGCTGGAGCTGCAAGAATCTCTGTCACGTTGTTTATGGTATCCCAAAGTATTCTCTCTCAAATTTACGGAAATCTTCCTCCGTAAAGACAGTGCTTTCGGGCTTCTTCTTTTCTGCCTTCTCTGGAGGCTGATCTTTGGACTTCCTGCCTCTGTTCTGAGCAAGAACCTTCAGACAATACAAAAATGGAAAAAAACAGCAGTCATTGTTATCCAGACCAAACCATAAAATACCAATTTTCAAGCTCACCTGCAGCATCCCTGCTATTCTACAAATACCCTGCTATATCCTGGAGTGCCTCCAAAGAAAAGAGAGGCAATCACCAATGTTAACCTGAGCAGGTCACTGGGACAACAGTACATACCAATTTGGTGTTTGGAGTCAAATATGAGAACTTCTCTCTGCAGTAACAGTCACAGAGACAGAAACATTGATTTCAATCCAGATCTTTCTGAAACTATGACCTTCTGTAATCATCTCTCTCTATCAGACAACTGGAAAACTGAACAAGGTGGTGGAATTCCCTCAGCATTTTCTAATACATTGTCATCTTCTTTCACAATCTCCAGCCTGAGAAACACTGGCCTAAACCCTTTGGTTTGCTTATGTAAGTTAACAGCCTGTATCTCATAAAAACAGCCCAACACTCTAGCAGTGTCAGCTATCCTCCTCTTCAAATCCTGGCATGGGACTACCTTTTGGGAAAGACCACTGACTAAATTCTCAAGTTATGAGAAACACCATTCAAGATGCTACAAAATTCCTATTACGTGAGCCAGCAGCATACCTGGTTCCTCATCAAACAGCCTCCAGCTACAGAGAAGGCCAGTGTGATTGACAGTAAGAAGGTCTGAACCAGGGCTTCTTTGCCAGATGAAGCTATGAAATCTTTGTTAATTAAGAAAAGCCAACAGCTGTCAGTACATTTGAGGAACCTGATCTAGCGGGTGGCATTCCTGTTCGTGGTGGTGCAGTTGGAACTGGATGATCTTTAAGGTCCCTTGCAACCCAAATCGTCCTATCATTCTATGATCTTAACTAGCATCAGAGAACAAAACAGGGGACAACATATCAACAAGAGTTTAAAGCTTACTAAGTTATTTTGCCAGTGCACACAGAAATTTCTCAAGGCAACTTGTAAACAGAAACCTAACTTGACTCCCTTGCACAAAGTATAAAAGCTCTAAGATCCAGAGATGAGTCCCGTTCATGTCTGTTCCTCAGTGGAAACAGATCCCTTAACAGAAGTTAGTCTTACTTTTTCCGTGATGGCTTTGTCTGCAACAAGTCGTCCCTTCAACATGTACTTCAGGTTTTCTCTCAAGTGATTCACAGGCTTCTTCTTATGATACTCCTCTGGGACAAAGCAGAGCGGAACAAAACATATCAGCTGCTCATCCAGGCAGCTCACAAAAAGACACACAGGCGGATTAGCGAGGCACCGGGATAAAGACACGGCTACAGCTCGGGGATAGGGGTGCGCCCACAAATCAGGCTGTGTTTAAGTGACACCAAAAGGGCATCCGGGAGGATAGGAAGGGATGGGATACAGCGACCGGCAGGGTGGCTGCGGGACGCCACAAGGGGACTCGGTGCGAGGGCTGTGGAGAGGCCAGGACTCACCTATTGCCGACTTCACGACTCTCCCCTTGACCGTGGCCTTGTTCCTGCCGGGTTCCGGCGCCCTCTTCCTCCGCCTCGCAGCGCCTGCCGCCCTGGGGCCATCCCGGCCCCGCTGGGCTCCCGGAGGCGCCTTTCCCTGCCCTTGAAGCGGGAACAGGGACTGAGTTAGTCCAGCCGTACGCCGGGAACCCCCCGCTGCCCGCCCGCACAGCCCCCGGCCCCGCGGGCTCACCCGGCGGCTCCAGCAGCTCCAGCCCCCGCCGCAGCAGCGCCGCCGACATGGCCGCGCCTCGGCCGCGCTTCCGCCCGGCCCTCACGGCGCTCCGGCACCCACAGCGCCCCGCTCCCGCCCGGAGGGACACAACAGGCTCTGGGGTGCAGTAAATCACGCTGTTGGTGGATGTCCATGTACGGTATTGCTAACTTGGCAAAAACAGGTGCCAGGAGGATGGTGCCAGACTCCTTTCGGTGGTGCCCAGCGACAATACGATGAGCAGTGGCCATAAACTAAAGCACAAGAACTCTCACCTCAACATGAGGGAGAATTTCTTTACGCTGAGGGTGGCAGAGCAGTGGAAGGGGCTGCCCTAGGGAGGCCGTAGAGTCCCCCTCTCTGGAGACATTCCAAACCCACCTGGATGTGTTCCTGTGTCACCTGTTTGAGGTGACGCTGCCTTGGCAAGGGGGGTGGGCTACATGATCTCCAGAGGTCCCTTCCAACTCTTAATGATTCTGTGAATATGTCAAGATTATCTCAAGTCAGGATGTTCTTAGATGCATGATCTTTGTATACTTTCAAGCCTAATCAACAAGAAAGGAGACCTAATGAGTGGAAAAGGCGGCAGTGAGCATCCCTCAGTCAAGAATGTCCTGGAAATAACAACCTTTAAGGACCAGTAAATCACAGTGTTGTTGTATGTCAGTAGAACAGATAGCAATTAGCATCCCTTACTCAAGGACATCCTGGAATTAACAAGCTTTAAGGATGTAGTAAATCAAGATATTGAGGTATGTCTATGTACACATTGCTAACTTGGCAAAATGCTCAAGTACAACTCAAGTATGTTCATTACAATACTAAAAATCATGCCTACAGGTCAAAAAGACCTCTGCCCAAGTGAAAGCCCTTCCCTTGAGCCCATGCGTAGAAGTTATCTGGGCTTAGGTAACTTGTATGGAAATTACTGACCCATCACAGCAGAGGGTTTGTATATGTAAAGTTACTAACTCTGAACTGCTGTGTATAACAAATGGTGTGGATAGTCCAGTGGGTGTGCTTGATTTCTGGAATACCACCGAGCACCCAGGCTTCTGTAACTCTGAAATGTGCTTATTGCACCCTGGGTAACAAATCCTATTTAGTGGACAACATGAGGGGCACCTGCCATCACAGGGATAATAAAAGGCCAGGAGGAAAGGGAATGATGTCATGTTTTATCTCAGTGAGTTCCCAAAATCCAGATTTAACTCTGTGCTAGACTCGTCAGGCAGAGCAGTTTGCTCTGCCATAAATTGCATCTACTATTCAGGGTTACTTTAGTCTATTTGTTTAATGCTTCCTTCTCCAGTTTTCACCCCTCTAGAGACTTGATGCTAATGTCTGCTAAATTTAGCTATCATTTGAATAAAGCTTATTCAATTATAGCCAGTGCTGGCAATAACAAGCTGACACTGGAGGAGAGAGGTTTGTTCTCCCTCAGACATGTCCTGCAGGGAGAAAGTGATACAAATGGCTCTCCTTGTTTCTCATAGTAATGATTTCTAACAGGCACTGATAACAGTTAAACCTCAGTTTATTAAAAGACAGTCATCCTCCATAAATTGCTCTCCAGCCCCTGCAAATGTTACCTCGATGCCTGTCTTTTGTTGTTCGTTCTCTTCTGAATCCCTCCCTGGATGAGTCTCGGCATCCTGTGTCAGTTTCTGCTGGTGATGCTAATCCATTTTTCTAGACAGGACTTGGTGTTTATTCCTGGCTTCAAGACTGGAGAACATTAACTGCTTGTTCAGCATGTCACTTTTCACTCTTAATTTTCCTTTTACAGTAAGCTGAGCCTTTTTTTTTAAATTGATTTGGAGTGCAAGTCAGTAGGTATGTAAAGTAGAACGCTCCTCCATTTTCTTGTTTTCTTTTTGTAGCTGGTGGAACATGGAGCTTGCTCAGCTCTTATTCCGAAAGGTTTGTCCTTCTAGTTTTGTGAAAGCTCACAGTGTTACAAAGAGGTTATTGTAGTTTTGCAAAGCAGAAGCTGAACAAGTTAATAGCCTATTGGTGAAATTGAAGAAAGCAATAGAGAGTATTCTAGCCAGCAGAAAAGTTGTTATTGCTTGTATACTCAGATTATCTTTATCTTGGTCAGAGTGAGATAAATGATAGCTGCCAATGATCTTACCATGGAGAAATCATTTTCAAAAATACCTCCTCAGTCAAATGCTCTCTTTTAGCCCCTAAAATACAATTTACAGGTTCTTTGTAGCTTTTCATGGTTACATATTGCATAGTATATTCAAGATAACTTATTCTATTGATTAAATACTATGTTTGTATCATTTATTAGGATTACCTAATACATTTTTACACATGCTTTGTGCCACAACGGTGCAATCTCATAAATGCCTTATGCAGGCACCTGATGCAAAAACATCTTTGTTCCCAACACTACAAAACATGTTTAACAAATTAGTGTGGTAGAAGCTGCACTGATTCATTATTCTGCTGATGGAAAATATATGCCCTTTTCTACCTCAAAAGTAAACCATTACCAGTACCACCTCATTTCCATTTCTGTTGTGCCAATTAATAAAGCTCTCAGTTATACAGGTCTCTCAGAAAATCTGACTCCCTTCTTATTAAATACCTTCAGCAAGAAGGAATCGTAATACAGGCAATGCCTCCTTTGACCAGCAGACTTGCAGTGATTTTATTCAGCAATTAGCTGCAGAATAAAGTTTAATGAGTGCACAGGGGTCACTTTGCTGAGGAGGGAGACAAAGGCACTTTCTTTAACTGCATTTGCAGACTTCTGCCTCAAAATCTGATCAGGCTCTTGGAGCTGGCTAGTTCACCAAGAAGTTAAATGTATGCATGCTTTGCGGTGTGATGCATACCCCAGGTTTGGATCTGTTACCGAAGATCCTGGTCTTACATAGGCTACGGGTTTTTTAACATGAAAAATCATGAATTTGTGAAATCATGTAGCTATTATTAATACATTGTATTTCTTCAGCTCCTTTTAACAGGATCTGGCAGCTTTTCCCAGGGCGTGATCATCGGCTGTTTCTCCTAACTGTGTTCGGCTGCAGCTGTGCTTGGCCTTGCCAGACATGGTGATTGGAACACCTATCATGTCTCTGTCCAGGTGACTTTGGTACAACCAAGGCCTGTCACGCTCCTTCAGGCAGAGTCACAGAGTCTTCCCTTGCTCTTTGACTTCAACAGAGAATTATGCTCACATCTTTTCCCTGCACTGCTAAAACGATAATTTTATCAACTTATATTAGGAATGCAAATCATTTCTTGATATGAACTGACTTTGCCTGTGTATTATATGTTACTTTAAGTCTGTATATATGTAGAATTTAGGCATTTGGATCACGTAGTCTCTTCTATATGTCATAAACTGTAAAATATCCTCAGCTGACCTTAGAATAAGTCAAATACCTGTATTTGATAAATCTGCTTTATGCTGAGCACAGCATATTAAATGGTGTATTTCTCTTTGCAGGAGCTTCCATGGCTTTATCACTCTCTCAGTGCTGATATGCTCTTTATGTTGTCATGATATATACATTTAACTATCCCTTTCTTTTACTGAGTCACTGTTGAAAGCAGTTCAGCAGATCCTACAAATAGCTTTTTCCAGACTAGTATGTAGTATTAAAAATTTAATGTCAGGAGTCTTTGTGTCTATGTCAGTACAAAAAAAAATTAAAAAATCAGGATTTAATTATACTGTTTTAAGGCCTCTACTCAAATTAAAATTTCATTCAAGATGAATAAAATTAAAATTTTATCACTTTGTAATTCCTCAAAAATCAGTTCAGTTAGCTCTTTGAAGTGCTTTGGGGACTGAATGAATGCCAAATGGTCTTCATTTAAATGTAAAACATCCAAATAAATTACCATCTTAGAGCCTAAATAATCTAAGTTTGGATGGTAAAATCCACAGGTGCTGCATTTCAGACTAAGAAGGTCTTTCTGAGAGTTAAGCTATCTTAGAAAGCTTTCTGACACTACTGTCCATGATTTGTAGCTTTCTTTAAATCTCACGCCTCAGCGGGTAGCCAGCTTTTCAATGGCAAATAACCCAGCACGCAGATCAGTTGGAGTTTTAAGTAACTTCCATACGTGAATATTATCAGTTCACTTTCTGCTTGCTTTCTTATGGATTCGGAAAATGGGAATTTTTCCTGTTTGAATATGTTGATAGAGTTTCTGGTTCATCTTGGACTGACTTCTTCTCCCTGTTTTTCTTGTCTTTGGGAGATGTCTGATTGGTTTGTTCCACCTTATTATTCTGTACTATACGCTAATAAAGACGAAACTGATGTTCATGTCTAATCATATTGCTGTCAGTGGCAGTTTATAACAGCTGTTTGTTTGCTCTTACTTTATGTTCCAGCTTCTGGATTCAGGAGGTTACATAGGAGGCTCGGTCTGAAGGAATTCTGTGAAGAATGTGAGAAAACAGAAGCTGAGAGCAGCATTAGAAGTAAAATATAACAATCACAAGCATTTATTTAGTTTAAGGCTTTTTTAAACAGCAGTCTTATGATCTGGGGAAATGGGATCCTGATGTTTGAACACTTGGTGTTGTCCACATTGACACATATATCTGTATATTCTCTTCCAAAATGAATCAGACCAATTTTCGAGATGATTTATAACAGATTTCCACCTCAGCATGTTTCTTCACATGTGGATTATGGAATGTGCTTTGCTTTAGGCAGCTGTCCAATTTTACCGCTTCCCACATTCTGTATTTTCTCTTGAACAGCAATATCTAAAGCTGCTGTCATTAATATTTAGCTGTGTTTGCTGACTTGAAGCAGTTTGTGTTGCGGTCACCGTTCCTACAAAGAGCCATGGATCACTGCCTGCCCTGTACCTCAAGTGCATAGGAACCTTTGTCCTTTAACTGTGTGACATGCCTTTGAAAAGCAATTTGACTTTCTGTCCAACTGAATTTGAACAAGGGCTGGGTGGTGCTTTGATTCATACTCTTACATGGATAAGTGTCTAGTTACTTTAGACTGACAGAAAGTCTTTTACTCCGATTTTTTTTTTTAATCCTCTTTCATTCACTTTTCAGTGGCCTGTTCCAGGTGACCAAGAATCTGGCTCTGCCTTGCACAGCTTCTGCAGATAATGTTGGAGCAGGTTAAGATTAAATCAGCTTCCCACCACACTAAATGCTGCAGTAAGAAATGAACTCTGTCCCTGAATGAGACAAGAGTTAGTATCCTCCTACACAGATGAGATAAGGAGTCACAAAGATTAAGCAACTCTCAACATATACTTGTTCTCCATCTGTTTTCTTTTTTGCTCCAAAGGAGAAGAGAACAAGCATCAGTAGCTCTGCTGATGGTCTAGGAGCCCACTTTGTAGACAGAGGTAATATTTTTAAGAACATAAATGTTTTATTTGAAAAAAAAAACCCCAAAACCAAACAAGTCCTTCTTCAGGGCTTAGAAGAAAGCACTTTACTAGTAATATTTTTACATATAATACAGAGTTGGTGTCACAAGGTTTTTGTGGTTAGAAAAATGGGCATCCAGACTCACAAAAATGCCTGAATGTCCAGTGTCCTCATATTTTCTATTGTTCCCTGAAGGGAAAATTATTTTAAGAAGGGCATCTGCTGGTCTTGTATACCTCTTAGAGTGGAGCAGGCAAAATGGGTCTGCAGCTGGAGGGGAATGATTTCCCTCTCTGTTTCTCACCACTATCCTTAAATGTCCAAAGGAATAAGTAGTAGAAGGATCTTAGGGCTCAGAGTGATTGATTTTTCCCTATTCCTTCTGTGGGCCACAGACATTCGTCTTCCTCCTGTCCTCCCCACCTACTTAATTCCTACAGAACAAGCTTAGGGAGAAAGTGACAGTCCTTACTGCCACTGTTTCCCTCAGTCAAGAAGGTCAAAAGCTATCCTGCTGTAGTTGCTTTTTCTTTTCCCTAAAAAACTGGGAAAAGAAGATCCTTTGGTGGAGCAGGGATGGGCCTCAGTGAACAAAAGGTAGGGGAGCTGTGGACCAGGAACTGCTAAATGCTGGAGAATGGGTGTAACAGATAATGGACAAGGGAAAGAGGCACAGATAGGGTTTGAAGTAAATACAAGTTTGCCTTAGGGATTGCCAGGCTGAATGAAATGCACTGTAGAAAGGTGGGTAAAGCATGGACAACACCTACTGCCACATGTACACACTGGGGGTTATGGAATAACTTGAGAGCTTTGGGCCCCTATCTTGCTTTTTAGGGAATCCAACTTGGGTTTTTGTTGCTGTAGGGGTGTTTTTGTGTGTTTGTTTGGATGGTGGATTTTTTTGTTTTGTTTTGGTTTTTTGTTGTTGTTTGGTTTGGGGGGGGGGTTTGTTTGTTTGTTTTGTGGTTTTGGTTTGTTTGGTTTTGGTTTTGGTTTTTTGGTGGGGTTTTTTTGGTGGTTTGGTCACTGGCAGTGCTAGATCAGCACAACTTCCAGAAGTTACGAATTGGTTGGTGGCAGCCTTTGAAGACTCTTCCAGGACATCTTCTCTTGTTATTTTGGAAGTTTACAGTTAGTGATGAGCTTGATGAGACTTACACCTCAGTTATCAGCATCTGAGCCTCCAAGCTTACCAGGACCTTTGTTTTCCTTTCAAATCAGCTTCAAGCAGGTGGACTGTTACCTGTTGACTTTAGTTTTTTTCCTTTTCTTGAGTCTGTATTTCAGCCTATCGTTTTTTTTTGTCCTTTTGTGCTTCTAGAATTGATCTTTCCGTTTTCAATTGCGCACTGACCTCCTTGGCTTGACATTTGACCTTCTTTTGTTTCATTTTTGGCTTTCAAGTTACTCTTTATTCCTTCCTTATATTGTTTGGTTTCCTCTTTGTGGCTTTCTTTTGTGTTTAAGTCAGAAATATAGGTATACCATGTCAGAATCTAAGAAATTCACCCTGAAAAAATATTCCCCTGCTGAATATACCAAAAATGGACAAAAATTGAAACCAGGATTTTGAGACAAGGTTTGGTGCATAACATTATTTCACTAGAGGGATTTGTAAAAAGGCAGTGGTGGTTCTCAGTTCTGGAAGTATTGTGGCCCTTGATGAAATAAAGCCTTGTTTCTTCCAGGAAAGATGTATTTTATCCTGGTTATGATGCAGTAAATGATTTCTCATGTAAAGAGCTTGAAAATACACAGAGAAGAGGGTGCATTAGAGCTGAGAGCTTAAGTGTCCCCTTGCTGTGTAGATGTGAAATTGGGGAATGTCAGTGGCTGTTGAACATGGCTGCTTTCAGAGCAGGGACAATGAGGTGGAAGGCTTTATGTTTTGTTCCCAGCCTCTCTGCCCCTTAAAATGTTTATAAGCCCCAGAGCTGGCTCAGAGTGCAGCAAAGTTTAGCTAGTT
The DNA here is from genome assembly GCA_035041135.1 of Platyrinchus mystaceus. Classification (NCBI taxonomy): domain Eukaryota; kingdom Metazoa; phylum Chordata; class Aves; order Passeriformes; family Tyrannidae; genus Platyrinchus; species Platyrinchus mystaceus. The sequence goes on along the minus strand of JAWWLV010000045.1, from coordinate 50,587,963 downwards.
ATGCTTGTCACCAGCCATTAAGGGTTTGGAGACAAACAGGAGCTGGGCTGGGGCTGTCATGGGTTTGCTGCCTTAGGCAGGCCTTGTTAGTGGATGTCTGTGCTGCTCAGTGCAGAGCAGAGCTGGTGGAGCTGGGGGCAGCATTCCTGCTGCTGCTGCAGCTCCTGCCTGCTCTCATCTGTGTTGGCACCAGTGCAATCTTCCCATGGCTAAAGGTGTGTCATGCCCATGCTTCAGTTGCTAAAGGTGTAACATGTCCTGTCCAGTTCCCTAGTCCCTTCAGACTTGGAAGGGAGCCATTTGCAGACAGTGGGAAAACAGGGAGAGCAGAAGAGGGACAGCATCCTGAACGAGTTGCAGGGGATGGGATGGCCAGGTCGCCAGCATGCATTAGAAAGGAGTGAGTCACATTAGCTGATCCCATCCCCACTTGTTTCTGATGTGGGAATTGAGAGCAAGGTGGCATCATGGATGCTACAAGCAGAAGGCAAGCTGGATGCTTATTGCCACAATGCACACTTTGTGGTTTTTAATTTGTCGGATTATTTTTTTCAGAATTGCTCAGAACTGCAAAGAGTAACATGTGAGGCTTCCCAGATCACAGAGATATTCTGTTCTGTGGCTGGATTGCTGCATTTGTTAGTGTAGTGCCAGACTTCCCTCCCTGCACTCTGCTTTTGTCATTTTTTCTCCCTCCCTTCTTTTTCCTTTCCTTCCTTTGCTCTCTCTCTCTCCCTACTAGCTGTATTTTGTCTTTCCTTGTCTTATTCCCTGTTTGCTTGACTGCTGTCTCTTTTTGCAGCCCTTGCTTCTCCAACAAGGATCTGCAATTTCTGAGGCTGTGGGAGGGTGACAGTTCAACCTGACCTTTTGCCATTTTTTCTTGAATCTCAGCAGTTGAGTCCTGCTCAATTATATGTTTGGCACTCTCTTTTTCTCCCTTCCCTTTCTCTCCCTTTCGCTCCCTTTCCATCTCTCTCTCCTCAGCACAGTGTAGAAAACACTCTGAGACAACACTGAAAATCCACTGGCATGTATTTGGGAGACCCCCACCCTCTTGAGGTGCAGGGACAGCCCTGGAGGTACTGGGTACCAGGCACCCATATGTTCATTACATGACACCCACCATGGGCCAGGCTGCCTTCTCCTTCAGGGCCACATCTCCTGCTCTGGCCTGTCTCCTGAAGTCTGGAAAACAAGTGTCAGCAGGAGAGGAGGCCAGGCTGCCATTACTAACACGGGTGCCTAGTGCCACTAGGGCTCTCCTCACTAGATGTCACTGTGAGGCTGGGTTTCACCTGCCACAAGCACAGCAGCCAGGAGAGACGGGTGTTGAGATGGGTGTTGAGTTTTAGGAAGGCATTGCCAGAAGCAGAGGAGGGCATGGAAGAGGTCTGCAGGATAAACGTGGAGTTGCTGTAGGTTTTACCCATCCCTGGCAAATTTTGGGAACAGAACCAGCAAGATGCAGGAGGGGTTTGGGGTGCAACTCCACACCACTGCCTCTGAATCCCCCAGCCTATATTTGATAGTCATCAGGGCCTTAGGGTGAATCAGCCACCGTGGCTTTGGTCTGAGTCGTGCTCATCTCCTGCTGATTGTGGTGTTGGTTTGGCAGCAAGTCTCTTGCTAATTAATGTTCAGCCCTGGATCACTGCTCACTGTCCCCATCTGCCACCACCCATTCGTGGCCCTGGCCGCAGCACACCTAAGTGGCCGCAGCACTGCCTCTCTGACAGGGCTACTGTGGAGAGAGCCCTTGGGGACAGACCGTGGTAGCCCCCAAAGCCGAGGGCGTGAGTGGTGGAGAGAGGCTTTCCAGGGGCTGGACTTTTCTCTTGCAAAGGAAGCCAAGTGGCTAACCAGCCATGTGGTCCCTGTTACTGAAGATGTGAGGCATGAATGCAGGGTGGGAGCTGGCAGACTCTGTCACTGTCAAGGGGCTTGTATGACATCTCCCTATACAGTGAACAAGGAGACCTTCTGTCCCACAGTTGGCATGCACATTCTGCATGGTGGCAGATGCTTTTATAATTTCTTTTTACTTGTTTAATTTTTTTCTCTTTCCTTCTTACATTTTTCTTTCCATTCTCCTTGCTCTTTCTCTTTAGATAGCTCTCTCTTCACTTGCATTGCCTCTTTTCCTCTCTTTGTCCTCTCTTTCTCCTTCTTGCCCTTGCTTCTCCAACCAGGCTCAGCAATTTCTGGGAGGATGACAGTTTTACCTGACCTTTTATCTCTTGATCTTGACTCCTAGCATTTGAGTTCCTCTAAATTACAAGACCGGCTCTTTTCTTCCTTTTTTTCCTCCCTTACTCCACTCTTTGTTCCTAAAACTTTGTATTGGGAATTGGATCATGTCACCAAACTCTGATGGGTCCCTACTGTACAAAGCCTGTAAACTGTATCCTAAGTGAGAGGAACTGGCTAATAAATGCCCCATGAACCACCAGATCTGTGGCACAGATGTTCCTAAGGAGAGTTAGGTTGTTTTATCTTTAAGTTAATCAACTGCAACCCACAAACAAGGGGACAAGTATTATGTGGAAAGCCATCAACTCCAGGAAAGTGTTTTGGTCTGGTTGTGTGCAGGTATACGGCCTCCTGTCTTACTGGGTACACCATGACTTACATTGGTATAAGAGCACACCCCGTATACGTGTTAACATCCATTATGAGTTTCTACCTCGGGGTACTTACATGAATGGAAACAGTGCCATGGCCTGCGCAGCATGTGAACTCCTCAGCTTGCATCCATGCTGATTTTACACAGCCAGTTCACTGTGTGGAGTTTGGATGGCTGCAGGTAAATGTGTGTTTTTGTGTGCAACCTGGCTATGTGCATTTACATGTGCACGTGCATCAGCGCTAATGAGGATTTGAAAGTGACTGAATTTAAAGCACCAGGACCTGCAGTCTTTGGGGATGGCCAAAGTGGTGGGGAGCCCCAAAGACTCTTCCACTGGGCTCACCTTGCCATGCTCTTCCAGCTGCATGCTGCAATGGAGGCTGAATCCAGCTCCACTTGTTCACATGCTAAGGCGCGTTAACCTTCACTCTATCACAGTGCAGCCCAATTAACATTTGATTCTGGCAAATGAAGGAGGGCAGAGAGATTAAATGGGGTTGCTAGCTGTGGTTGTGGGAGTGGAGAGGCATGCTCTTTTTAGTGCAGCCCAGAGGAGTAGGAGTAAAAGACTTTCTTGGAGGAGGAATCTGGATTCCACCAGGCTGACCTCTGTGTGGGATGATGGAGGAGGAGCAGGAAGTTGCTTGAGCCCTCTGGGCCCTTATCACACATTGAAGTGGAAATGTCTGTTCAGCTAGTGCTGATAGAATATGCAGGACTTTAAACAGACCCCTTGGAAAGCTCCCCACAGGGAACAAATAGGGAGATCTTGGCGACAGAGTTCTGAGGAGCAATTTCTGTGTCATTTACTTGAGGCATTGGCAGATAGCAGCCCAGTGTTGGTGGTGTCCTGTCAGTGCTGCTCTGCAGGACATGCACCTTTTCTGCCACATCCCAGGCAGGTGGGATGAGGCCGATGGACTCTGCCTCATGGCAGAGGTGAATTCTGTGCCCTCCCCTCCTTCACAGAGCTACCTGAAGTCCCCTGAGGGCTGGGTGGCTCAGGGGGATTCAGCAGGGTCAGGAGAAGCTGGTCTGGGCTGCAGCTACTTTAAGCCTCTCCCAGATGTGATTGTCCCTTCCCAAGTATGCATTATGTCACTTCCCAATTGAAAAGCCAGATGAAATTTCCAGGCACTTTGCAGCTTTTACGATTTACTTGTTTGCTTTTCTCCTGTTCTCTCCTTTTTTATTTTGAATTTCTTTCCTTTCTCTCTTCTATCTCTATTCACTCTGCCAGCTGCCTGCTATGAGTTTAGTTTGTTTCAAGGGCAGAAGAAATTAATTTTCTGCTTTCCTATTCAGTGCAGAATAGCTTCTTCCCCCCACCCCCTATTCCCCTTCCCTGACTTTTGCTGAAGTACAGAGAGATGTCTTGCAAACATTTCCTTTATAAAATCTCCTTCTGCCCTTTTGTAGCTACTTGGCCTCTCTGCTGACGGCGTGGGACAGGTGCTAACACAGTACTCCTTTCCTGATCCAAGAGCTGGAGAATAAACTCTGGGGCATATTGCTGATAACTGAGAATACATCTCACTACAGATTTAGCTAAAAACAAAAGGAAAATAAATATTAGGACAGTTGGAGAGGGACAGGTTTTTCGTTGTCTCTGAGATATCATCCCTCCTAGTGAGCTCCTTAGAGCTGTCAGCACTGTTGCAGAGAGCAACTCCGGGTTCAGTGTTGGGCTTGACCCTGCTTGGACCTGGGAGGGGACGCATGGCATGGGAGGATAGCAGCCAGGAGGTGATATGGTCAGTTTGCAGCAGACATCTGCTAAATTTAATATTTTATTCTGGAAATTGTGTCTTTGTGTGGCAGATGTAAAACTTCCCAGCTAGGCATAAAGGAACTGAAAGCAACTTCCCAGCTCCCACAGCCCAGCGATGTATAGACTCTGTGTGTGTGCGTGTGTGTATGTGCAATACTTGCTGGCAGAGCATATTTGTGAGATGTGGCGTTTATGTTACCTTTTAGGGGGAAGAATCGTTTATCTCAGCATTCTAATTATGATCCATTAAAATGCAAATTTGGGTTTATGCATTGAAATTGTCAGTACCATTGCCATGGCAACAGGAGCTTGAGGGAGGGGAATTGGAATAGGTGGGACTGTGCATCTCTCTTGAAATCCCTTTCAAATACCTCCAGGTAATTGAAATCACAGTGCCCTTCCCCAGGAACTGCGGTACTTTCCCACTAGTTAATTTGGGGCCTCACTGAAGTTCTCCTTGGGGTTGTGATAACAGGGCAACCCACCAAAGTGGAAGAGTCACTGCACAGGTCTTTCAGAAGGAAGTGAATCCTTCCTGTTTGACTCCTCCTATGATGCTTCCTTTGAGGTATCTGGCAGGGAAGAAGGAAGAATAAATCCCTGATGACTTCACAAATGTTAACCTGGAAGCCCTTAGGTACTGCCACAGTTATTGGAAGATGTAAATGCCATCTATGCTTTTAAACTCACTCACCCTCATTTAAACACCCAGTCAAGCTGTCTGCGCTAGTAATGTCCTTCAGCAGTGAGTTGCCCTGGTTAGTCAGGCTGAGTAGATCTTCTCCGTGCCACTGTCTTGAGGCCCAGCTCCTTTCTCTGCTTGTTTTGTATGGCAAGATGTTGTGACTCTGTATTTTCTTCCTCCCTTTACCAAGTACAGCTGGGACATCTGAAGCTTGTTGCCCTCCTGTTTAAGAATCAAGTGAAGGGGTTTTAGGATGCTGGTTTGAAGTGAATGTTAAGGGAGATTGGGATATGGCTGAGCACATTTTACAGGGGAAAAATGTGCCTCTCTGTTTTGGCTGTTGACTGAAAATTTTGATGATAAATAAAGCATGATGAGTTAATTCCCAAACCACACTGACAGCTGGGCAAGAAGACAAGACTAAGTCTGTTTTCTGGCTCCCCATCCCTGTTAAGAGGTTTACAAAATCATCTGATACCTCATCCTTGTTTTGTCAGGGGACTGTTTTTTCTTGTGCACTGGGAATCTGATTTGCTGATAATAAAATCTAGATACAGTCTTATGAACCTGGTGATGCAAACTGCAGTTTCTGTTGAGAACAATTGACTTGAATTGCCTGGAGCCCGGTTACCATCCATTTAACAGTGAAATAGGGAGGAAACCTTCAGAGCAGCTTAGGGAGATCCTGAGCAAGGTAGAGTCAGGGACTGCCCTGCCGTGACTCCCTCACCCAAGACAGAGAGTGGGAAACTAGAGTAAGTTTAGTGGAGGGCCACGAAGATGCTGACTTTGTTTAGCCTGGAGGACTGTAATTTAAGGGGGATCTGACTGATAAGGTAATGGGTAATGTGTGCAGAGAAAATGGAACTGGATTATTCCCAGAGGGTGTGCACCAAGGGCAATAGGCAACAGAGACAAGTTGCAGCTAGGGAAATTCCAATTCCATATAAAGTAAAAACATAACTATGAGGGTGGATCAGATGTGAGATGGTGACTCGAAGGTGTTTTGGAGTCTGCTGCCTTTGAGATACTCAAAACTCAAGCTGACAAGCACTGAGCAACCTGCTATGGCTTTGAAGTTAACCTGGCTTTGAACAGAGATTGGGACTGGAGGACTCCAGAGATACCTTTCAACATCAGTCACTCTGTGGGCTTCCACTAGGGACAGGTTCTGTGATGCACAGTGAAATGGGGAGCCCAAACCGTTCTCTGCTCTAGGATGAATCACAGCAGAAGTGATCTGTTGTCTTCTTTTGCTGGAAAATGCATGACCCTACCGCAGACCCTCAGCTTCTGTTTTGGGGGGGTTATGTCTGTGCAGTGAGCACAAAAGTGATGGGGATGGGGGCTGGGCAGAGATCTAGATGCCATGAGGACAAGAAATATATCACTTGCTACTTTCACAGTAGACAAGCCACTAACTTGAGGAGATTGGTTTCCCCAAGAGTGACATCTGACTGGGAACATGGGATAGGACTAAAATAGTCCATTTTACATCCCAGTCTTTCTCAAAGAGCAGATTAAAAATATATGATGGAGAATGTCCTTCTCTTCCAAGTGGAGAAGATGGCAGGGAAAAAAAAAAGGATGATATTTGAGTTTCTGCATCTTATGTGACAAGGAAAGGCATGAAAGTAGCCGGTACCTGAAAGCAGAGCAACGAATAACTGGTTTGGATGTGAAAGAAGCCATTTCACCATGTTCAATATTATCATCATTAAGCTGATCAGCTTCACCAACAAGGAAGATACTGAGAATGAGAGAGCAAATATTGTAAGGGATGTAGAAGAACACACATTCAAAATAACTGTTCTGGAGAAGACTTGCCAATAAGTGCTTACAGAGGGAAAGACAGAAGGTGAGACAGAGACCAGAAGAGAAAGCGGAGAAGAGAAAATGACAGGGTGGAGGAGAGTGGGAGAAAAGAAAATTTCTAACATTTCTGTAAATCTCTCCATCCTGCTCTCTCGCTGTTCCTTCACACACACAAGTACCCTCTCTTTCCCCAGCTGTGCTGAGAAACTTGACTTCCCCCTGCACCATCCTGGTGGCACTCTTGTTTCCTGTGAGGATGAGCTGAGGGGCTTCAGCCCCACATCCCTGCCTGCAATTCCAGACTCCCACCCTCCCTGCATCTCCCCAGCCAAGTAGTCTGCTTTAGAACAGAGAGCTTGTGCCACATCTCCTGAAAGGCATACCAAAGTGCAACAGAGGCTTCCTCTCTTACTGGGCTGAGGTTTTACTGACTGGGAAGATTTAACCCTGTGTCAGCTGATATGACGGGCTTTCCAAACAAGGAGTAAATACCTACTTTGCTAACATTAGTAAAAGGTGATTTTTGTCTCACTGACTTGGGGAAAGAGCAGATAGATGCACTGACCCCATGTAGTCCCTTGTCATCCCACACTTCTGTAGTGATTCATGTGATACTGTGTGAAAACAGACAGTGAGCCTTGTCCTTGCTGGACAGGTTGGCATTGCAAATTGTCATATTTAAGCTCACCTTTCCCAAATGAAGTCTTCTACTGGAAACCATGGCAGAGATGTTGAGACCTCTAGCAGAGGTGTCAGAGCCAGGTGATGCTTTCCCTCAGCGTGGCACGTGCTCTGTCCCTTCACCTCCAAAGCCAGGCTCCCTGTGCAACACATGCACCCTCCCACAGTCATTCTCTCATCCTCCCTTCCCTCAGCCTGCCAGAAACAGATCCCCATGGGCTGCTTTCCTCTCACACCCTTGGCTGTTCTAACATATCCTCAGGGAAGGTGTAAGACCGGCTATGGCGATGAGATTGTGATCTTTCTCTTTCCTTTTTTTTTTTTTTTTATAATCAACAGTGGAGTTTCCCTTGCCATTTTCAGCAGATCTAAAAAAACCTCCTTCATCGAATATTCAGCATCTTCCTGGAGCTCAGCAGTAGCCAGCGGGGGCTGTGGGTATGCGCTTGCAGAGGGGATGACTCATGAGTCCTGTCTTGTTCTAGGGCCCCCAACATTCCTCTGCTTCTCTCCCTTTCCCTCTGACGGCGGTTTGTGCTGATGGGCCGGTGGCTGCCAGCTCTGACAGGGCTGTGGTTGCAGCAGTGCTGGCAGCAGAGGGGAAAAGGGCAGAAAAGAGGCACCCTTCTCCTTGCAGGCTTCAGGAATAGGATGGGAAGAGAGGTTTTCACTGGAGTATGTGGATTATTGAAGGAGAGTGCCTGGGGGCTTTACATGTAGTGCTGCGGATGGGCTACACGAGGAATCTGGCTGGGAGGTGTAGTGATCTGAGAGACCCTGATTCAAAACCTCTCGTACAGATCCCCCTCACCTAACCCAGGCAACGCCCCCATCCCCTCCCACAGTTCTTAGTTCAGGCTCTTTCCTGATGGAACCTGAGCCAACGCTGGCTCATTTTCACACCCTGTCACTCGGTCATTGACTAAATTAAATTTCAATTACTATTTTCTTATTAAAAAACCAGTGAGAACAGCAGCTTTTAATTGGAAGCAGCTACTTGGCTTGTTGCAGCAGTGAAGGGTGTGCGGGTGGTTTGATGATGATGGAGGAGGCAGGGGAAGGTGCTGAGTCACAGGTGGCACCTTTGTGTGGACATGTGGGAGGGTGCAGGAGCAGGTTCCTGGCTGGGTGTCTCACCAGGACACGTGGCGTGACCTGCTCTGCTACTTCCCAAGAAGGGAGGCCAAAAATACCAATTAGTGGCCCCTCATTCTGGGGTTGTCCATGAGCTGCCAGTCCTGGGGAAGGGGGCCATGCTGTAGGGTGAAATTCTTCAAGTGATCCCCTCTGGGTCCCTTGTGGTTGAATATGAACATCTGGTTTTGATACCCTTGTTCTGATGGGCTGCTGAGAGTGTAGCTTGCTTGTTAGGAGACCTGGCTCAATCTGACCTTCCCTCTCTGGGAGTATGTCCTTCTTGGCCCTATAACAAGCTGGCAAGCTGAGGAAAGACAGTGAATGGCTTCCCTTGTGCGTCTGCTGGGACTTGGGGAAGAAGTGTGTCTGTCTGAAGGCGCTCCCTGGCCTCTCATATGAGCAGAATAGGAGGTGTACAGGAGGCAAAGCTGTACTGAATCCTCTGGGAACACCAGGAGTCCTGGCAAGAGCATCACTTTGGATCTCTGGTTTCCACTGTTGCTCAGTTTTTCTTCTTTTTCCTCTATGCTCCTTACCAGTTGTCTCTGGGAAATGTAACCTGTTACTTCAGCCATCATAACTGCATCAGCCATGTGGGTCAGGAGCACCTGGGACCTCTTTTCTGCTGGTGACATCTCCTGGGTGCACGCTGACAGGTAGTCAGGACTCATTGTCCCTTGAAGAAACCAGAAAAATAAGCTTATGTTTGAATCCCAGGTGCAGAGACGGTCTGTCTGTCACAGCCAATTCATCTGCTGCTCTGCCTGGCAGTGTTATTTTCTATTCTACAGGCTCCTGCTCACCTTGCTCTCCTTTTCTTTTGCTTGCTTTCCCCTTCAGTTCTCTCTTTCTCTCTCCCTCTCCTCCCTGAGCTGCCTCCCAGAAGAGATTGGCTATTAAACCAGCCGTGCCAAGGTTGCGAGAGGCACACAGGCACTAGGAACAAATGACACTGAGCACTTGCCTCTGTTGCAGCAGTAGGACATCAGGAATCTCCAGGAACAGCATCTGCCAGAGACCACGTGTGTCCTGGGAGAGTGTGGGAACAACCCATAGACAAGAAGTGAGATCACCCTTAACTTTTTGATGAGCTGCCCCTTGCATTGTGCAGGCCAAGGTATGAGTCTGTACTGCTTGAGCTGTCAACATAAGCATGGCAAATTTCTGATGTGGCCCGTGGGGCCAACAGCTGCTTTGTGTCAGTGTATGTTGTGTACAGACTGACGGGAATGGAGGAGATGCCCGCCTCCCTCATGCAGCTGTACAAGAGCCAGGGTAAGTCCATCCCCAGCATAAACACTGTGTGAGCAGCTCCGGGTTCCCCTCACCTGTGGCCAAAATGTAAATGCAGATGCACTTGTAGTATCTTCTGGCATTATGGAAGCAGTGGTTTTGGAAGGTCAGTGGGATAGAAGAAGCACCGTGGATATGGCTGGGTCTGTCACATGGAGGAGGGGAGATTTAGAAATGCTGGAATTTGTACAGCTTAGAGCAGCACCCTTTGAAAGGAAAGAAGGATGAGAGTGAGGTTTTGGTGTAGCTTCTTTTTCCCCTTGAGAAGTTTATTTTACTTTCATGATGGCAATTTCTCAGGTGTCTGGATTCTGAAGGGTGTATGGCGGTATCCTTCTGTGTAGTGGTGATGGTGGAGGCAATGTGGGTGAGAGGGGTGAAAGTCAGGGTGCTGGGCAAATATGGACATTATTCTGGAGGAAGAGGATAGAAGAGAGAAGCAAGTCATCAGAAGAACAGACTCAAATGTATTTTATGAGCTAATTTTTGTCTGAAGGAAATTAAATGCCTTTCCCAGATAGGCACCAATGACTTGGTCATGGCTGTGCTTGGAAATTGTGTTGAGGTGGCTATGGCTAGCGTGCCTTCTCAGGGTGCTTGATGGTGGAAGAGCTGGGGAGAGTGATATGGTTAATGCTCAGCAATCCATGCTGCTGCAGGCAGGGCTTTGCAGGGGCAGAATCAGCTGAAGGGGGATCATTCTTCATACACCGAAGGGTCAGTGCCTGCTTGGAATCTGTCTCACTTTATGACAGTTTCCCTCACAGACTGGTTCTCCCTCACCATAACTTGTTTGCCTTTCAGGGATTTGCCCAGGAGTGGGTTAAACTTCCTCATTAATAACCAGACAGATAAAAATCACTGGAAAAGGTAAATGAAATGCTGCTCTGACACATCTGATGCAGTGGGGGAGGCAAATTCTCCAGACTGGAAAGCCATTGTCTCCCAGGGGCTTTCAGATATCACATCCTCGATGGAAGCAAATAGGACATATCCAGCTCCTTGAGAGCATCTGGTAATGTAGCATGGAGTGAAAATACAGGGACAGATTGGGGCCAACACCGCTTTTTGATTTTATTTTGGGAGAGAGCTTCATGAGAGGCAGGCACTGTTTTAATCCCTGAGCTGAAGAATAAAGCACAAGGGGCAGAGACAAAACCAGCTGCAGGGTTTCTAGGGGAGAGACTGTGAGCGATGAGCAATGCAAGGGAAGAATGAATTAGCCCCTGCAGGAATGGGTGACAGACTCAGGCCTGGAGATATCAGCAGTGTCCAGTGCCTGGACACTCAGAATTTTCCTTAGGATGAGCAGCATCTCCAGAGACTTATTTCCCTGTGACACAGTCTACAGTATTAAAATAAATTAAAAAAAGGCTAGGGAAGTATTTCAGCTACCTCTTGCTGTTGTCAAGGAAGCTTTGTAGCAGGCAGTGGTGAGGACGGACAGCAGAGACTGGCTGGCTGCTGCTGGGCAGAACTTCCCAGCGGGAGATCACGCAGAAAGGAGTAGTGGACCAGGCAGGTGCTCCTGCTATGAGCTCCTGAATCTTCATCCTAATGCTCACCTTTGCCCGTGGCAGCCAGGCAGTCTGCGGCAGATCCCTCCCTTTCTCCTGTGCCTCTACTCTAAATCTGTTCAGAAATAAAACAGAAAAAGATGTAGAAGGAGGGAAGATGTGGGAAAACTGCCTTGGAAAAATAACTCTGGTGTAATAGAGGAAAAATTGTAACTTATTTTGTTGAAACAGACTCAGTTTAGAGGAGGAACATTAAGGAAGACTTTAGGGAAATCTTTAATCCAGTAGCAGCATCCAAGAGAAACAGTGTAGGAGAAAAAGACCTGAGGGAGATGAAGATATGG
>JAWWLV010000045.1:50565665-50575991 GCA_035041135.1 Platyrinchus mystaceus | reverse complement strand
GGGAAATCTTTAATCCAGTAGCAGCATCCAAGAGAAACAGTGTAGGAGAAAAAGACCTGAGGGAGATGAAGATATGGTGATGCATTAGCTGATAAATAGCATGTAGCAGGCTCTGGGCACTCCCCCATAACTGTGCCTTGGAAGAACGATCTGGATCTTCCTTTCAGTAGTTCCAAATCTCTGGTAGAGGAAGAGAGGGATGCATGGCTTAGCTTTCCTTGTCCTCAGCTAATCAGAAGCTTTCCATTGACCTGGTGTTTAATTCTAATATCCAGAGCTTGTTCCTTTAAGCATTTACACCTCCAGTCAGGCCTCTAGTCCCACTGCCATGTGGAGCCATAAACAAGGATAAACACTAATTAGTATGGTAAATAGCTTGGCCCTGTGTTTTCTGGTTACAGTATCATGGTAATTATTTCCGGCTCCCTGCCTGTGTACTCCTGCTGCCTGATTTTGTGCTCTGTGCATCCCTGCCAGCCTGATTATTACTGGACGCATTAAAATTGGCAATTGCTCTCTCCTGTCTCCCGTCCACTTCTCCCATCCACTTCTTGGCGGGGGGACTGGCCTAAGCCCATTTCACCAAGGCGATCAGGGATGATCGAGGGGTGATGGGTAACATCACATATTTTTCTGTCTTTGGGGGGCTGTAACTTAATGGGCAGAATGCAAGACCATGCTGAGATGACATAGCACAGCATTTTCAGGGAACTCACCAGTGGTCACCAAGGCTTTGTAAAATATGGGAAGAGAAATGACCAGATGAAACAGCTCGGCAGCTCCTACCTGTGCCTCCCATCGCTGAGGTTTTTTTCTCTCTCCCTTTTGGCTGCCTTGCTGCAGCAAGCAGCTTTGACTCTGACAGAGGGCCTGATTTCATTCTGGATTTTGGCCCTGCAGGGATGGATGTGCACATGCACTTGAGCATACATGAGGTGGCTCAATGTCCTGCTTACTGGTAAGGGACAGATCAAACAATCCTCATCTTGGTCTCTTGGACAAGATCCCAAGCTTAGCTTCTCCACATACACTATGGTTGCTTTGGCATCTATATACATGGGCTGCAGCCAGTTGAGAACCTATGGGTTCAGGGGCCTGAGACCTTTCGACCAGCTGTGTGGAGCCTGTTCCAACTTGTGAGACAGGACTCTCATTTCTTTCTAACCCCCTCCCCAAGTTAAAAGAGTGCATGTTTGGCTATGTGCTGTGCTTTTGTCTTGTCTCTGCTCTTCCCCAGCATTCCTGACTCACTTTTTCCTTCTGAATGTCCTTCCTCAGCCACCCTCCTCCATACTACAGTTAAGTATGTGTCTCTGACTTTATTTGCATCCAGTCCTTTCTGATAAGTATGCACGAAGATCAGGGGCACTGAAGGCAGCTTCTGGAGCTGGGGTAATTGCGCATTCACTCCCTCTCTTCCAGTGGCTGGGAGTAGCGTGACTAGTTTGTTAGAACTCTCTCTCAGGTCCTGTTTTATTCATGGTTTCACCTGTTAAATGTCACCAAAATGGTTGTGTTTTCCCAGTTATAGGTGAACTCTCCCCTCTTTCCCCCATGAAGGAAAGAGGGGAGGAGGAAAGTGGGCCTGGTGGGTTGGATTTTGCAGCACTGTAGGGTTCATTGCTAGATGCATTGGCCGCTCCTGATGTACATAGGCGTGTGCCTTAGCTGACCCAGTTTTTTCGTTTGCTGGAGACATATGAGTGTTATTATTCACAAAGTGTTGCAAACACATGCTGGGCTCTGTGAGACTCTCAGGAAGACAAAATAAATGGGTAATGCTCAGGAAGAAATGGCCAGGGGAGAGAGACAGCTGCTGTTTCTCCCTGAAAAACACCACAATAGCAACGCTTGATTGTGGTGGTGGCCACAGGCATTTGGGATTAGACACCCACAGAAGACAGGCCTGGCAGTATCCTCAGGATGTCACAGATTTCATATTCATGTCAGGATGATCAATGCATGCATTGTTCCCAAGAGGTTTTGGCTGGCCTGGTTTCGAAGCCCCAAAGTGCAGGACGTCCACCCGCATCCTCAAGCGGTCTGTGCATTGTACACCTTATCTTCCTTACCACTATGTGCCCTGTACTGCAATGTAAGCCTCTTATTGCTTCTGTCCCCTGTGGACACTAAGAACAGAGAACTCTTCTCCTTCTATAGCAAACTTGTAAGTATTTGAAGACTGTTATTGTGCCCCTTCTCAATCTTCTGTAGTCTAAACAGCTTCATCTTGGTCAGTACTGGTGGGTCATGCTTTCTACATCTCTGATCATGCTGGCATGATTCTCCTGGCTGTTTGGAGGAGTGCCATGCTCTCCTCTCCCATCACTCTGAAGATGATGGAAGAAAAACTGTCCATCACCCGAGGAACTGTAAGTCCTTATGGAGAGGCATACTATCCTTCACTCCTCAAGTATGACTTTGACTGCATGTCATTTTCCAAGACAACTGAAGTCGTTCATCAGATTTTCCTCACAAGGTTTGGATTGGAGTGCATTGCTGTTCACTAAGGCAATTAATTCTAGCTAAATCTGTGTTTAGATGTGAGCCAAAAAGGTGTCTAAAGGTAAACTGATCTTATGTGTGTTGTCTTTCAAAAGTTTCTGTAGTGCTGATCTAAGGGGTGGAAAACCTTTCACTTTATTCCTTGTAGCTCCCATGCTTCTTGGAAAACCATCTCAGCAGTGGAAAAGCACTTTACTGCTTAGGGACTTTTGCAGTCTGTAAGTAGATGAGTTTTCCCTAGGTGGCTGCCCTTGAAATAAACCTTCAGGTCCCCTCAGCCAACACATCCAGGAGGTTGTGATTTTGTTTCCTCCATCCAGGGTGCAAAACAGCTCATGAAAATTATAGAAAAATTCTGTCTATCTCACTTTTCCCCATTTTTTTCCTCTCCTACAGGATCAGGAGGTCTGTCTTGCCTATGGATTATCAGAAGCTCCTTCTCCTCTGATTTCTCTTTTTCTTCCAACATGTGTCACCTCTTCTTGGATGAACAACCCTAACTCTCTCAGCCCTTCCTCATAAGGGAGTGCTCCAGTCCTTGGATCATCTTCGTGGCCTTTCTTTGGACCTGCTCGAGTGAATTTTTGTCTTTTTTATGCTGGGGACCTCAGAGCTGAGCAAAATATTCCAGTACTTATGGCTGCAGGCTCTGCCTATCTGCCTTGACTGAAGTCTCCTCCGCCTCGGTCTCATCTCCTCTTGGCTGCTGTAGCTCCCATTCACCCTCTCGGCTTTAAAACTGTTCCCTGCTTGCTTTTGCTTTTGCTGCTTCGCTTCCTTGTGATTTCACCTCAGTGGCTGCAAGAGCCCTAACTGGCACCCATGTTTGGGGAGCCACCTGCCTTTACCTCTTCACCACTCCCACTCCTGCTGAATGCAGCTGAAATGTCACCTGTCCTCTCTTCCTCCCTTCCTCCCATGCCCTCCCTTCCTCCCTTGTTTCCCACTCTACCAAAAGTTCAACTCACATGCAATGACGCATGCAGAAGCACTGAGCGTGTGCTCAAGACATAAAATAAGCACTTGGCTCCTACAGGCTGCATTTCAGCCTTGGGCTTCAATACACCTCAGCAAAATGATGGAGATACTACCCTCCCTGTGCAGAGGGGTAAGGTGACTCACACAGGGATGCCCAGCCTGCCTCTGCCCAAGCTGGGGGAAAGCGCAGGCAGCCTAATCTCTGCCTGATGCTTCTCCTTACTCAGATAGGCTTTCCTGCTTGTCTCTGGATGTGTTTGCCTGAGAGACATCCCCCCACATGTGATGTACGTGCATGTGAAGATGCAGATGTGTGGGCACACGCTGACCTTGTTTCAGCTACGAGTGCTTGTGCACACGTGTAGGAAGATGTGTGAGTGCTGGAGGGCATTTCTAGGCACAGACAGCCTCCTGTCCCTAATGTCTTTCCCAGCAGCTGGGCTTTCTGCCTGGTTACTTTTCACACTCCTGTGGTGGCCAGGGAAGGGAGATGCAGATGGTCACCAAGGGCTCATCCAGCACGGAGTCTGGGAGTTACTGGGAGACAGAACGTGTGACTGCTGTGTCACAGCAGCTTGCTGGCTAATGATGGCTCTATCCCAGCTCAGCACTGGCTCCTGAGAGCTGTTGGGCTCAGAGTGCCCAGGTTAGCTTGGCAGCCAGCCCACTTAACAGCCACATGTCTTAGACAAGCAGCCTTCCCCCAGGAGTTTTGTGTGGCAGCCTTTTTGGTAGGGTTGGTGTTTCACTGGCCTCAATTGCAGATCAGAGTGAGCCTTTCTGAAATGCTCGTGGCCAATTTAGGGCCCTGCTCCCCAGTTGACAAGGCAGCTCCATTTGGTGGCTCTGGGGTACTGACAGTGACAAGAAGCCACATGTCTTTTCTGCCCTCATGTACACAGAGTATTTTATGTGTGTCTTCCTGCTGTGCTGTTGTGAGGAGCTGTTCCACATAGGACTCTTCCTCCTCTTCCTCCTCTTCCTCCTCTTCATCTCCCATTTGCTAATGCTTGAGTCCTTTCCTCCCTGTCCAACCCACTAGCACCTGCCTGCTCTGCACGTTGCTGGGTCCTGCCCTATTGTGGGCTGCACGTAGAGTAGGAGAAGGAGAGAGGGTAGGATAAGGAGACACGGAACCTGCTTGTGCTGCAACCTTGTGATAACCCCTGCTCCTCTTGCCCAGGCCTCCTGAGCACCCCTTGGGGATGCATAAGGCACACTGCAGTGCCATGCAGATACTAGCTGGTTACCAGCACTGGAGTGGCTGTGTCAGCAGGACAGATTGGTTTGGCCAAGTGTGGTTGCTCCATGGATCTCCTTCAGCTCTGGCTGTACTGTGCAGCCCTGAGTGCTCAGACAGACCATTCTCCTTGCTCCATGCTCAGCAAATGGGGAACTCTTCCCTTGCAATTTTGGTGTGCTCCAAGCACTCCCTTCCCACCCTCTGGAAGAGGGCTGGCAGGGGAGCCCGGGGAGCGGTGTGCCCATGCTGACGGCCGGGTCAGTGGTGTGAAGCCATGGGAAGAGGCAGACGCCCTGCATCAAATTCCCAGCCTGACTCGAAGTGATGGAGCAGAAAGAGTGAGCGACAGGGAGGGCGGGAGGCAGGATTGGGAGTGATGAAGGGGCTGGGGGAGGGGAGTGAGAGACTGGGCTGCAGCCTGGGAGCAGAACAACAAATTGGCTGATTATTAACCATAACCCCCGTCCCTTCCTAACCTTGCATCTGATAAACTGTTCTCTGATTTTTTTTTTTTGTGTGTGTTTCTTTTTTCTTTTATTCTCCCTCAGGCACTGCTGTAGCTCAAATTTAGCCTCCAATATTTATATCTTTCTGTCTCTTCTATTTTCTTTCTTATTTGGAAAATATACTCAGAGGACTGTGGGACTTAGGAAGAGTTAGGAGCACAGTGTATGACACATTAGATCAGTTGATCTGCTCCAAGACCTTAATTTCTGCCTTCACTCCACCTTCATGGAAAAATTAAACTGCCTATCCCAGTGAAAAATACAGCTGTGCAATGGGAGGTTTGATGAGAAACGCCTTCCTTACTCTCCCCATGGCAGTGCACACCTCAAAGTGTCAGATTGGTATTCCATTTGATGATATTTGGTATCCAGGAGATCTCCCAGCTGGGTGCTGGTACAGGATGACCCACTGTGTGGATGTTGAGCTGGGACTGAGCAGATTTCGATTTGCATCCACTCTGCAGGGTGATCTTGGATGGGTCATCTTTTTTCTCTGGACCTCAGTTTCCTTGTCTCTAGAATGAGAACTAATAAGATGTTCCCTTTCATCAAGTGCTTATATAACATCTCTCCAGCTGAAAAATGCTGGAGGAGATGCCTTGTTTTGTACAATAGAAGAGAAAGTACCTCAGCTGTCCCTAGACCTGGAAAATTCCTCACTGATAGCATCAAGTACATGGAAGGGCATATTCCCCCTGATGAGGGGGAAATCAGTATGCACCGTGCTTCGGATAGAGCTGGGAAGAGATACTGTTGGGGAGATAATCAACCCAATGGGAAAGATTCCTCTCAGCTTATATCATGGGGATTTGATCTTGTTTCATCTTGCTCCAGAGCCCAGAATAAGGATTGTTGGATGAAATAAATTTTCAGTTATGTTAGAGGGCAGGTGAATCTCAAACCTTTCATGTTGTGCCAGTTTATGCTTTTGATTCAGGAAAAGGCAGCATCGCAGCCACCCCTCTACTGCAGTGGTGAGTCCTATAATAAAAAACACATTTTCCTTTTCATTCCCATATTGTTTTGTGCCTTTAGTCCACAAGCTTCCCTGCCAGAGGGTACGCTATGATGGGAAAAGGTTGAATCCATCCACATTTCAGGTGTCCTCTATCATTTGAGCTGGGAGTTATCTACTGCCTTTCTTGGGCTTGTAATGCTCTCAGGAAAAGCAGTGTCTCAGTCAAAGTGATGCTTTTCCTGAGCCATAGCAAACATGAATGTGTCTCACCTTTTTGTTGATCTTACTGCATATAGACTTTCATTTCAGTACTTTTCCACTTCTGCCCCTGGTCCCAGGACTTCTTGGCCCAGGCTACGCTGTGCAAACCCATCATGAGGTGGCACCACAAGATTGCCTTTCTTGTTATTTTATCTTTGTCGATCTCCCTCCTTTTCTCTTACTAGCCCCAGTTGTCCTCTTGTTTTTCAACCCATTGCTGCTCCATGCCATGCAGCTGACTGCAGACATTTGTCTGGTTTTCCTGGAGGCTCCCCTGGATCCAAAGCCAGGTGAGATAAAGCAGCTGTTCAGAACATGGAACAGAGCCTCAAAGAGTTGAGGCCAAAGTGATGGATGGGTGATAGTGGCGGTCTAAAAAATAAACTAACACGATCCCAGTATGGGGTAAACTGGAATGCTTTATTGGACAGAAAACATTTTTAAGGGCCTCAGGGGCTGGACATGTTAATGGAAGGATGGGTTATGATAATTAGGAAGTTACAGAAGTTTTTACTACAATTTCCAAATAGGTTAATTTTTCTTCAAGCAGGATCAAAGGAATTAAGGGTTTTAGACACAGTTTAATAATATAATCTCAAGAAGTCCTTTCTTGATTCTGCTGGAGCCATTTTAATCCATAAGGTTGTACATTGATAGATCTTGTGACAGGGGTCCAACTTCTTAGATCACGGGATGTTTGTCAGCCTCTGTTTTCCAAGGTTTGCCACTCAAACTCTGCAAGCTTCTTTCTGCTGACAGCTTGGTTTGGACCGCTACAGGTGATGAGAAGGATTATCTGCTATTTGAGGTCCAGGTTTGCTCTCTTTTTTTTTAAGGAGCGGTGAACATGCCTAACAGGAGACACCAGTCTACTCCGGGGTGCTCTATAACCATTGCTGCCTTCTTCTCAGCTCCCTGGAGTAGCTGCTGACTGGAGGATGCCTCTTGCCTGCTCTGGCCTCCCTCCAACTGTGTGAGGGCAGGCAGGGGCTGCCTGAAAGAGCCAGGGAGCACAACTGTGCCAAGAGGGTAACAGATCTCTTGGAGGCTGTTGACCTCAGCCTTGGCAGAGCCTATCCTTCTGCAACAGGCATTTTGCAAGCACTTACACACTTGAAGTTAGCTTGCTTATGCTCTCCAAATGAAGTGCTGGTCCTTCTTGCTTAGAGGATGATCAGGCTGCTGTATGCAGGCTCTCCATGTTGTCCTTCGGATGATCAGGGGGGTGAAGCAGGTCAGGATGGCTCAACTTTGCTGTTTGCCCACCAGCTGGGAAACCAGCTCACTAATATTTTGAGTGAAGATGAGAAGGTTTTGAGCAAGATAACATACAGGTATGTATGAGACAGTCCCTCAGAAATGGGTGTACCTCAGTCTAGGTCCAAACCCAAGGGATGCCTTGGGAAACCTCAGATCCAGGTTTCACCACTGGGTCTCACAAACCTACATCTAGAGCAGATTCATACAGGACTTTTGAAGACAATGTTCCTCTTCCCAGCATCAGCTAAGCAAACTGCAAAGGTGATCTTCCTTTCCTAGACTGAGCTGTTGGGTTAAATTAAATTCCATCCCTTGGAGACCTCTCCCTCAAATGCACATCCTCTCATTATGCTTTTCTTTTCCACTGTTGTTTTTCATAGCAAACCATTTTTTCGTAAAAGGTCTTTGTCTCCCATCTAGAAACCTGTCTGCCACCATAGCTCAGAGATGCTCTTTGGGGGCAGAGATTCCTTCTTCTCTTGCACTCTCTTTGTTTCTCTCCTCTGCTGTAGGGATTAATTTATATTTTCCCTCTTTCCTCTTGCTGAGCTCTTCTTTTTTTACCATCTCCTTCTCCACTGTTTTGGATGAGGAGGGGGGAGCTAAGGGAATCTCACAGCTTGCAGATATTACAGATCCAAGGTAATATCTGTGTAAATTCAGTGTAACCAGAAATGGTCCTTGTGTGCTCAACCGTCTATTTCAGCTCTGCTATACCACTCTGGACCTGTAATTTTGGGAAGCCCAGACAGGTTTCTTCATGTCCTGCAGCCTCATGTACATGTGCGTTCCCTATCTCCAACGTTAAACCTCAAGAGGAGCTTCTTTTCCAATGTGTAAGATGATGTTGTGTTTATCAGGTGGTGTGGAAGGAAGGCAGCACCAGGCAGCGAGGAGGAATGGATGTGTGGGACCCCTCTCTGTGTGCCCTTGGACCTCCTGTGCAGCTGACGGACAGGTTGCAGCCCATGTCCGAAACATGATGATTGACAAACGGGAAAGCAGCCACGGCACCACCATGCCATTAATGTGCAAGCCACAGGTGCAGGTGTGAGGGAGGCTGCTGTGGGGTGCCAGCCACACAGGTCCCTTATGTGAGTCCCTAGCTCTGGCGGATAACAGGTGAAAGGAATTGTGAAGGTCTCATCCAGATGCCTTCTGCTGATGACAAAGTCCTTTTTCTGGTTGCAGAAGAGGAAAATATCTGGCAGTGGCTGTCAGCTCTTCCTCATTGAGCAACTGATGCCCAAGTGAGACAGGTAGGTCCTGAGGCATGTCGACAAAATGGTGTTGTGCTCTGGTGCAGTGGGCTCGGAGAAGGCAGGGATGCACTCTGCCAGCCCTGGCACACATGGCTGGGCTCCAGAGAGGACCTTCATTCTGAAACAATGGGACAAGGAACCTCTGGGGGGGGGAGAAAATGTCCATCTTGAGAGCTGTGTAACCATCAGGATCAGTGGATTAGGAGGCAGCATGGGATCTGGTTGCCAGTATGGAATGGTTGCTGGGAGCACCAGGCCAGGTCTGAAACGCAGTGGCAGATCTGTGAGAGGAGCTGTGCTTAGGAGCCACAACACTGAATCATTTCCCAGAAATCCCCTGTCAGTCTAACCATAAACACCGGGGAGAGTGGAAGGTGGGGACATGTGTTTCTTCAATTTCCTACAACGAAGCAAGCATAAAGGGGATTAGTAAGGCAATGCTGGGGGAAAAGAGAGGAAGATTTAGAAGGGAAGGGAACATTAAGATTTAGAGGGATAAAATGCAGATTGAAGTTGTTGGGCCAGAACAGAAGAACTTCTCAGTCTATATATTTAGCTCAGTGAGGTATATAAACAGAAACCTACAGCCAGCTCAGCCACTTCTCCCCCAGTGGAGTGAGTCATCAGCCCTTGGATCTAAAGTTAGGTTCACGTCAGAGCTTGCACTCTCTCATTTTATTTTTCTCTTTCTATTTTGAAGGGTGTGGGAAAAGCTGAGCACCATCTCCTGGAAGCAGCAAATATAAACTCACAAGAGCAACAGATGCCAGACCTGATGCCCTACCTGGGACCACTGTGAAAGCCTGATTTCTGTCTGGCTGCTCCTCTCCTTTGCTGCATGACTGGGGATGAGCTCATCCAACATGCTGCTGTGACTAACCTGGGCATGCAGTGGACTGAGCTCTGAGGGGTCTGTGGACTGTGCAGATGAGCCAGAGGGTCGGAAGGGCTGCACAGTCACTCCTGGGGGCAACAGCAACATGATTCTCAGCAATGGTCAGTGTTTGGCTCCCATATGCTGTGCAGGAGAGCAGGGTTTGCCATCAGGGCTGGCAAGGAGGACTGGGCTTGGTCAGCCTGGCGGGAGGCAGGATGATGCCTGTGAGACTCGGTTAGAGGCTGTCTTTAAATCTAGTGTAGGTTGCTGCCTGGTGAGCTCAGCCCACAGCCACCTGCAAACCTGCAGAAGAGAGGGCTGCATCTCCCCAAGCTATTCCCGCAGCCTCTATGCTTTGATATGGCTCCCCCTTTCCTGTTTGTTCCCTTTCCCCTGGTCTACCCTCTGAAACAGTTGCTGTGAATCACATACCTTCCCTACTAACCCACCAGCCAGTGCTCCTGGCTCAGGTAGTG
>JAWWLV010000045.1:50530680-50563368 GCA_035041135.1 Platyrinchus mystaceus | reverse complement strand
TGAGCTAAAACCAGAGTGGTTCTGACTTTACCAGAAGATGGGCTTGCTCCACTGACTTCCCACAGAGAATTAATGTCTGAGGGCCTGTTTCATAGTATGATTAAAATGCTTGGTTTCCCAGCCATTTTTAGTTAAATGTGTTAATTACCCTGACCCATCTATTTTAGCCGTGCATGCAAAGTTGTGACAGTCGGTGCAGATATCATCGTGGCAAGGAAGATTTGGAGAGGCTTTGTGTATCCCTGCAAGGAAGTCAAGGTGCTTTTGGGCTGTAGTATGTGTTGTACCCTACCCCAATCGGTAGCATGGCAATTTTTTAGCTCCTTATTTACAATATATGCCCACAGCAGAAGCAAGAATGTCTCTGTCTCTCATAACACCTGAGGTTTTGTCTGAACAGGCAAAACCCATGAAAAGCCTTGAAGACTGTGGCAGCTTCATCTCTTTCCCAGAGCTGATTTGAGGATCCCCAGCAGAAAAATGCTCCAAGAATTAGGGGCCTATGCTGACACAGGACAGGGCTGCTCAGCCATGGATTGGGACCAGTGGAGGAAATGCTGGGCTGGCCATCTATTGGATGAGGCTCAGGGCAGCGGTACTCTGTTTAGGCACTGGAAGGTGGGATCCCTGCATGTTATCCGTCCCCCTCATTTCCCCTTGAATTCACAAAATGCCACAGGAAACTAATTTGCAGGGAGTTGTTCCCACCCCCTGAGTTCCCGTAACAGATCTGGTAGTAGGATAGGGGTAGAGAAGGGACTGGTTTTGAGGGAAGGACTTTTAGGGGGGGATTATTAGTTTATTTTTATAACTCGTCTCAAAGGATAATTCTCTAACTTGCTTGATCTGTGACTTGTGGAGGGACACATGTTTACAAGTTCAGGGAAAGGCAGGCATGCTGAAAGCCAGTGTCCATCAGAAAAGGCATGATGAGTGGGCTGAAGGCAAGGACAAATCAGCTGTCCCGAGATCCCACCATGGATGTGAGTGCGTGATGGTGTACAAGGCGATTTCTTCCTTTCCCCTGGTGTTGTTAGCATTCCTGCATTCTCTGCCTCTAATTGTAGGTTTCCCCAAAAGACATTTGGTGTCACTGTAAGGACGGCGTTTCACTCTCCCTCTCTGCCTGTACCGTTATTCTCTCTCACTGTGCAGTTCGCTCCATAAGCTGTTGGTGAACATACCACGAGACAGAGAGAGAGAGAGAGACAGACAGAAACCACACACCAGCCTGTCCTCCTCACTTTCCCATCATGGAATAGCTAACCTTGCCCTCACCCACACCTCCATCACCTCTCAGCGTCCCACAAATATTTTGACCCTCTCTGGTCTTTTTGGCAGGAAGCTTCAGTCACTTCTTAACACCTCCTGCCTGGAAAAACACACAGATATAGCCCCCCAAAAGCCCCTGAGAAGGAAGAGGTCCTTTTTTTAACCTCTTTTCATTTGCTCTGACCCCAGAGCTTCAGACTCCAGCCTGAGCAGCCACAATTTCTTACCATGTATTCCCCTTTTAAACCATCTCCTTCCTGCACACGCTCAGTCCTTGCAGGCACGGATCTAACACAACTCCCCGCTTCTCGCCGGCAGGTTCTTTGCTCCCCATCACTCAGCTGATCCTGATCTTTTTTTTCCTATCCCCCCCTCCCTGGGCACTGAGGTGTGTGCATCTGTGTGTGAGTGTGCCTGTGTGCAAGGGGGGAGGTGGGGGAGCCTTTTTTTTTTTCTTGGTGGGGGGATTTTTTCAAAGCATCTTCATTATTATTTTATTTTGATTCTCTGACTTGGACACTTCTCTCTTGGGGATTGCTTTTCCATGCAAAGGTAGGTGAGACGCATGCACACCTGGCTAACCTTGTGTCTGTCTCATTTTGCTTGGTTTTGCTGTCCTTTTAATAGAAAACTTGCACTCACCCATGTACCTGCATCATTCCTGTTTTGTTTCATACCTGTTTCCTCTCTGGCAGAAGTAAAAGCTGAGGGTAGACATGTCTGTAATGTTAATAATTCTGTCTTTCCAGAGAGGAAAGTTATTTCTCTGTGCATGTTAAGAGGTACCTGTATGTCCGTGTGCGGTGCCCATATATGTGACTGCTTCTGTTTATCCAACAAGTAGTAATAATTGATTTTGGTGTGTGTTTGGGGCAGCAGTGGTGGTGGAGAGGGAACAACTGTATGTCCAGCAGTTCATGTCCATGAGCGACTGCAGCAGGGAATATGTATCTCACAGATAATCAGCAGCTCTTTATACATGACTATAAATGATACAGGGAGTGTGAATAATCCCAGGAATTTCAAATTTAGCCCTGGCTAGTTTGTTCTGTTACGATGGGGAAGAGTGGTGGGAAAGAGGAAGGGTTACAAAAATCTCCTCCCTGGAGAGATAACTGTCTGAGACTTGTAAATACGTAACTTTTCTTTAAACCTTATCATGGTTTTGGGATTTCTTGGGTTTGGGGTATTTTTTTACTTTGCAAAGCAAGATTAGGGTCTTGTATTCAGATTTCATAAATTGTCTTTTCTTGTTTTGTTTATGGTTATTATTGCATTTCAATTGCATGTGCAACATCCAAAGTGTCTGAAAAGGGACAGGGAATAGGAGGTACTTTAATATAGCAAATGCATCATCTTCTGTACATCACTGGAAGCTGTTGGCTGGAGTCAGGGGGTGGAGGGGGGGGAGAAACAGAAGAATTAAAAAAAAAAAAAGAGAGAAACAGAAATAGTATTAGACATTGTTAACCACCAGTTATCTGGCATTTTCCTGACAATATTTGTTTTCGTAACACTCTTGATGGATGCATTTTGCTTCTGTAGCAGCAGCTGTGTGAAAAGTAACAGGGCCTTTAAAAAATAAAAAGCCAGAAAGAAAAAAAAACCTATATGTGTCAATTCCCTGCAAACTATTGCAGAGAAAAACGGTAAACATCAAAAAGCAGAACTTTTTCTGCATTTTTTCTTGTTAACAGGAAGAATTTTTCTCATTCATCTGGGGGTTGCTGGTGGTTCTGTCTCTGTCGTTTAGAAGACTGCTATGTTAATTGTCAGTTGTTTCTCTGTGCTATTGCAGAGCTCTTGGTCTTAAATTTGGGCTTAAATTTGGAGGATTTATTGTCTCAAAGAAGGAAGGGGTTTGCTGTCTCTCCACCCCCCTTACCCCTCAGTGTTTTAACTCTGACACATAAACTTCTCTATCAGTGAAAAAAAATCCGCAAGCACATTATCTTCTCGATGCTCTATATGCAAAGAAACTTTTAATTCAGAGAACTGGGAAGGGAATCCAAGAGCCCTGTTTCTGCCTCCCCCTTTCCCTTTATATTTTAAGGATATCTTCTGAGCATCTCTCCCCCAGCCAGCACTGCCCCATCCCTGAGGTCTGGGCAGGTGCACAGCCTCAGTCAGAAGGCAGCTCCCCACTGCCTGTAAGGGACTGAGAGCATTTACTCCTCTCTCCGTTAAATAACATAATAGTTTCATGCCGTTGGCATTAGATGTCAGCTTCCTCATAAGGGCAGCAGTGCATGACTGTCAGTGAAGGTCTAGTGCCACGATCCTCTCCCAGGCAAGCTGGGATGCAGGCAGGGATGGAATCTGGGCATCACACTGGATTCCCTGTTGACTGGCCGGGTGTATGCACCAGGCTGGCTGGGTGAGGGTGCAGTACCTGTTTGGCAAAACCTTGGCCCTGGCTGCAGCAGGAAGGTGGGGAAAAGCAGCTTTTCTGCAGATCTTACTGGAAAGCATGTGTCTAAGCACTGGCCACCTTGATGCACCAGCAGATGCACACGTGCCTTGCCAGGAGATCTGGTAGTGAATATCTCAGATGAGAGTCAGGGGGACAAGGAAGGAGCTTTGATCTGCCACATCTAAGGGGTTTGCCTTGTGAAGTCTGGATCAATCTGACGGTGCCTATTATAAAGGGGGGTTATGCCAAACTGTCTTATGTTTTATCTTTCAAAATCTCCTTTTGTTGCTGCCTCAGGAGAGTTTTCAGGCAGTGGAGCTGGCCAAAGCAGGGCCAGTGTATCCACAGCCGTCAAGAGAGCAAGGGGAAGCATTATGGGAGGGGGATGCTGATTCACAAGAGCTCACTGCTTGCCTGTGGTGTTTCTAGGTAAGTACAGTGGCCTTAGTTGTGATATGAGGAGACCTGAAGGGTTCCTTGGGGTCTATCAGAGTGCACCTACCATGCTGGGTGAGCTTTCCTGTGTCCCCACTCTTGTCCCCACCAAGAGCGGCACCTTCCTTGCTGGTCCAGTCCTGAGCATCCTCAAGGTGCCAACAATGCACCTGCATCCCAGGCTGCAGCTCTGGCATCTCCTCTAGTCCTGGATTCCCTTGAGTCCTTCCTTCCTTCATTCCTTCCACCGACCCACTTCACACCTGGCTGCATTACTGCTGCCTGACGTGGTTTTGGAGAACACACGTGTCCATGCCCAGTGTGACACGGTCCCAACCTAACATTAAGCCCTACTTAATGTTAGAGCCCTCCCTGTCCCATCCAAAGCAGGGCACACCAAGAGGGTGTCCCAGACCGGGGTGGCTTATGCTGAGCCTTGGCCACTTTTGATTTTGGGAAAAGCCTGCAATTCTGGGCTGTGCTGCATAGAAGCCATATGCTTGGTCAGCTTTTTTCCTAGGGAAAAGAAAAACATTGAAACCAAGTTTTTTTTCATTTTTCTCAGAGAGAACAAGTATCTACAGCTGTAAACTCATGAAATGCACACACAGTGTTAGGAATCTTTAAAAGAGCAGGCCACTGATCTAAAATCAAAGTCCTAATCCTGCACATTCAAACAAACAGATGAAGGTCTGCAGTTGCCTTACTAAAACTGCTGTGTCCATGGATAGGTTTAGAAATCAAGTGGTACAGGTGGATCTGCAAGAACATGTAGTACCATTTCCTAGCTGTTTCAAAAAATCAGTTAGATGGGATAATGTAGGGCTGATTTTGAGAGTGTTCAAGATCTACAAAACCCTAAACTGCTATTGGAAAGTAAAGGTTTCTTCCCTATTATGCAGAGGTACATCATAATTTATTATGACCTAATATAGGCCGCTTATTTAGTTTATTCATCTGCCTCTGAAGTGCATACCTTGAAGCTCTTAGAAATCACATAGAGGTTTGAAAAACGTCTTATACTGATACAAAATTTATTTAAGCCCTCTAATCATAACTGAGACAGCATAAATCAACCCACTAACTTGGTAATAAACTCCTCACTCTCCCAGTACTTGTCAGGCGCCCGTGTTTGAAGCACCGCAGTGTGCCCTGAAGAGCAATCAGCCCAGTGTATCAGGGAGTAATTGCAATGAGAAGATCTCAGAAAATGCCTTATCACTTGCCTTGAACTGGACGTGTGTGCTGCTGCGGTGGTGCAGGAGGGAGGTGGTTCCTTGGATAAGCTAGGCTCAGTCATCAGGGCCTTTTCAGGTCAATACCAGTCCTTGCAGCCTGTAGGCAAGTGGACACGCTGTGGGGTCTTGGTGTGAAATGCTGCTTGTTGGTGTTTTCTGCAGTAGCTTGTGCTTCCCAGCACCTGCAGAGTGCAGTACATAAGCCCTATTTCCATGTGACCAAGGCGAGATCAGAAGGGTGCCTCCAAAAGGAAAGGTTGTTCCCTTCTTAGCTGGTGTGTGTGTGTATTAAAAAAAACCCATATCAAGAGCAGCTGGTCTCTGCTTCTGTCATAACCATTGTCTGCAGCACAGGCACCACACCCTACTCCATTGTGCCTCGATGTAAAACTCCACAGGGGCATCCTGGGAGGGATAGCAAGGGGCATGTCCACGCGAAACCACTGGAGTTGGACTTATGGCAGTGGAGTTGAACAGAATGGAGAGGAGCTGCTGACCTTTTGGTAGCTGGCAAAGTGGCAAGTGCCAGGGATTTTGGTGCTGTGAAGTGACTGCTGAAAGTATTTGTCTAGTATGATAATTGGGGGTGGGCAGAGGGAAGAAGTGTCATTCTCTGAAGTGTCAGAGTTTGGCCGTGGCTAGAAGAACAGTGCTGTATGAAAAGTGTAGGTGGGGTTAGTGGTGTTAAACATTTCTCAGGTGTTGGGTTTGTGTGTCTGGCTGACAGGCTCAATTAAGTTGCTTTCCAGGACAGAGGTTAGGAATGTATTTTTCTACAGATCAAACTGTCAGAAATGGATGGGATCCTGTTTCTGCTGCTGTATGTATGTGTGCAGGTGCGTGCATGTGTGCCCAGCATCATCCTACACCTCCTCCCAGAACAGTGACTTCATCAGCAGTGATGTCTTCAATTGCTTGTCTTGCTTGGGTTTTTTCCCTCCTATTTTGCCTTCAGAACTTATATGAGTTTGTCCTTGGGGGTGGTGGGAAATGGGGGGTATGGTAACTGTTTACGGACTCCTTCAAATTGAGTTTTTGTGCCAGGTTGCAAGGATTTGGCTTGAACTATAGGAGTCCATTTCAGGTCTGTGTTCAGAAACACTTGCATCGGTGTCTTTGCTGCTTTTCGGTGATGTCCATTCAAACAACTGTCCAGGCTTTGATTTCTTTTTCTGGTGGAGGAGTACTTATGTAAGTGAGTAGCAGTGTCAGTAGTCAAATCACGTGTGATGCAGGGAGCCATCACAAGGTCCTGGTCTATCTATTGACCTGAGATTGAAAAGCCTGTAGACCTTTGCAGCAGAGCTAGAAATATTGTCTCCTCTCTGCTTCTAGATGATTCCATCTTCATAGCTACATTTCTTTCCCATATTCCCTCTCCTTTCTAGAGGCAGAGCCTGGGGCATCATCACACTCCACATCGCCTCTCCTGTTTTCATTTTTGCTAAGAGTTAGTTTGCTCCAAATGTGTAGCTGGGTTTATGCAGATTGTCTCCTTTGGAGTGATGGAGAGGAGAGCAGTAAATTACAGGGAGAGGAGAGGTGTTAGATATAATTCTTGATGCTCCCGAGAGCTCTGTTTCTCCAGTGTGGGCTTCTCTGGGAGGCACAGTTGAGGTATTTCCATGTTTTGCCTTTCCTGCAAGCACTTCATATTCTGTCTCAAGGGCTAAGGGTGTGAGGACAGCCCCAAAGCCATCACTGCTAGTAGCCTACAACACGACTATCTTTCTCTTCATCATCCTCATCTGACCCATCTTAGTTGTCATCTCCATTGCTGATCTGGAGCAGGGAGTAAACAGCACATTAATGACTTTCCTGGTTGAAGATAAACCAGGTTTTTGCCTACCAGGGGGGATGCAGCAAATAACATGAAGTGAACTAGTGAGGTCAGAAAGACGGGCAGAAAATAGCTTCATAAGATTAATCTTAGGAAAAAAGCAAACTAATGTATCTAGGGGCAATGCAGTCTGAAACATGGGGTCTGAGGACCTGCTGAGGGGTGAGGAAGGGGCAGCGTGGGCCACAAAACCGAGGTGTGACGGTAGATGGCATATCAGACGTGGACTCGCAGCGTGACAGGGCCAGCAACAGAGACATCACGATGGCAGCTCCCCTCTGCGGCCGGCCCAGGAGCCAGCCCTGCGGGAAGGCGGCACTTGGCACATCATTATCGGCACAGCACTGGTAGGCGAGAGGCGGCTTTCGGTGCGGATCTGCACGAAGGGACCACGGGGCTGGGGAGATTAATTTATGAGCAAGGATTAAGTGCTAAAGATGTGTAGCTTGGCTAAGCGGTGGTTTAAGTGAGAGGACATGACAGGAATCTACTTAAGTGAGAGGTGTCCGTGTGCCTGAGAAGGAAGCATCACTGTGAGCAGTGCAGACGAAAGGACTACAGGGAGTGAATGGGGCAGGTTTGAAAGAGAAAACACTGACTCTAGGGCAGAATCTCCACATGGATGGGTCTGTTAGAGTGTGTAGTCATCCACAAAAGGAGACTTTTTCTGTCTTTTTATTTGGGACACCAAAAATGTTCTGTTGAAAACAAGTAAGCACATTCTCCGGGGAGCAATGGGATAAGGCTAAGGTCTTCGGTAGGACTCACCTCTGGCTCTGAAATGCCCCACCCAGTTAAGGCCAGGTAGGAAAATTCCTTCTCCTCTGTACCTCCTACACCCAAGGTGACCATATTTCTCCTATTCTTTTTCTTTGCTCGTTACCTTTTCTCCATCTCTCCAGCAACACCTTTACTGGTCTCCACATCATCTCCTTCAGGCTTGGCCAAAGGCTTCTTAGTAACATAAGCAGATTCCTGCTTTGCTGTGCCAGGGGTAAGGACCAGAGGAATGGACAGGATGGGGCTATCCCAGCACATGAGAGTGGACATTGGCTGTGATGATGAGGATGGGAGTGTTCAGGAGACCTGGGCTTACTCTTCCTAGAGTTGTGGAGTGCTGCCTGCAGTACAGGTTGAAGGCGGGGTATTGTCAAGGCTTCAGGACAGGTAGTTTGCTTATTTTGTCCCGTGCTGGCTGGACTGCTCCTTCCCCTGCTCAGTGGGATGCAGGAATTCTTCTGCTCCCTGACCTGAGCAGGAGGAGGGATACAAAATCACCAGGGTGAAAAAGTTGAGGCTGTGAAGCTTTTGAGCAAATCTGGCAGAGGTTAAACCATGTGTGGAGATAAGGCACAACAACCAACCAGCATGCAGCTGAAAGGCAACAGGGCATTTGATCAGGGTAGGGCAGCTGGGAGACCCTGGTTCTGGTGCAGGCCATGGATGGTGGCACACCAGCACCTGTGAGCACTGTATTTGGGCACTATTTGAAACACCATCTGCTTTGTTTCTGCCATGCCCCTTTGCACTTGGAGGTGCTGAGATGATGGAGATGTAAAAGATGGTCTTTCAAATGACCTGCTAATAAAAGTGACCCTGTTCTGTACTGGCACTTGTACAACTCCACACACACACAAGCAGATGAGAACAGGCACTGCCTCACATGAACAGGCAGAGAAACATGCCGAAGCCAGATGAACACAAACACAGAGGGAGCCATGTACCACTAATTATATTGTACCACGACAAACACTCAGAATGTGAAACCTGTATGACTAACACATCCCCACAGCCAGACACAAGCATCAAAGCTAACGCTTGCCATTTATAGCAACAAACAAGTGGGGGCTCACAGCCGTGTACAGCAGACCACCCTGGGAGGCACATGGGCACACCCAGCCACCGAATGGGGTCACCCACATGCATTCATCAATATATCGTGCAGTCAGAGACCTCCTTAAATAAGTCTGGGTCTGTACGAAGCTGACCACAAGAGCCGTGCCCCGAGATGCTTGTGGGCTTTTGGATGGATGTTTGGGGATGATAAATAAATACGTGTGCCTCAGGTGCTGCTCTGATTGACGGGGCTGTCTTGCCCTCCCCTGCGATGCCAGCCGGAGTTTGTCATTTTTGTCCCTCTTCTGCAAGGGTGTTAGCAGGACAGCGTGGCTGCTCTGCTTCCTACTGCTTCTGAGTAGCGGGTGACTGACGGTGATGGATGGTCTGTAAAGGATCTGTGTGCCCTCAGGATGGAGGTGTTGTACCTACATAGGTCTGCTCGTAAAGGAACTATACTCTGCACTTTCATTTCCAGTGTGGACTCCAGTGTTACCTCTGTGAACAGTGTGCAGGGAGGAAGGGACTGCTCCAGGGCAGTGTAGGCTGGCGAGGGATACAGGGTTAGGGATGATGGTGGGGAAGATGATCTCTGAGGATGCTCCCACATGGGAGGGGAGGCATCATCCCACTGGACCCTGAGTGGATTGCCTCCAGCACTGGAATGGTACTCTGGGGACCTCTCTCTGGTATTTCCCTTTCTTGGCTGGCTGCAAAAGGCTCTTTCACTGTCAGGAAGCAATAGTCCAGAAAGGTCTGCATGTGCACTGTGAAGGTCCCATCAGCCCTCTCCTCACCCATGGCCCTTGTTGGCCCTGCTCTGCCCAAAGCTCTGCCGAGAAGTGGTAGCGAGGAGCCAGAATTCTGCTTCAGCTGGGTGCGATGCCTGCAGGACACCTTGGCTGGCTTGCTCATGGCAGGTCATGGCACTAACAGCCCTGGGATGCCAGTTGCAGCCTTGGATGGGAGCGTGTCTGGGCAGGGACCTCTCTAAGCAGTGCATACCCGGAGGTGACATTGACCTTTGGGGACAGACATCCCTCATCTGTAGCACTTCTCTTGAATTGTGACATCTTCTCTTTTTTCTCCTAACGAATTTCCACTGCTTGTTAAGTCCACAACTTCCCTTGCTGTTTCAGAGCATCCTATTCCCTTCCTCCTCAGTAGAGTCTGGCAGGACCAGGTGCTTTTGGGGAAAGGCTGAGCCAGAGGCTGTCAGCTTCTCCTGTGCTTGCCAAGTCACTGAGCTCCCTGCCAGCACACGTGTCCAGGGCAGGTGTGTGTGCCGGATGCAGGACCAGTGGGTGCTCAGCTTGGGATGGTGGTGGTTTTAAATGGCCCTTGGAGGTGGATGGAGGTGGGAGGAGGGGTGCAGACTTGAGACCTGGCTCCACAGAAGGTTTTGGCACAGGCTGTGCAGAGAGACAAGCAGGAGCTGCCAGCCCACAAATAACTTCCTTTCCCCTGGGAGGGAGGTGCAGCTGGTGTAGCGTCGCTCCTCCAGTGGTATGTGACTTTTGCAGGAGAATGTTTTTGTGTATTTGGGGGGCATTTGGCCAGAAAATCTGAGGTGGGGAGGATTTGATTTTCGGTGATGGGTCTGGCCTGCCACCAACCAGCTGGAGTTAGGTTTGTCTGAGCAAAAAGTGAGAGAGAAGGATGTGGTTTTGGCCACCCCAGAAACATTTAATTGTCCTCTTGTATCACCCTCACTGTGGTAAGGTGCCCTAGCACAAAGGGTTGGTTAGAGGCATCCCAAAGGCAAGTTCTGAAGATCTTTAATTTTCTCTGGTCTCACTATTACTGTCTTTTATCTGAGTAGGAACCCTCTCCATTGATGCACGTTTTTCTGTGTACGGAGCTGTGTGTGTGCCAAACTCTTTCCTCTTGGTCATTTTGATTTAAATAGGGCTTCCCTGGGTTGAAATATTGTAGCAGGCTGACTCCAAGCAAGTTACACAGATATGCTACAGCATAAGAAGGCCAGTGATTGTAATTCCAGGGAAAATAGCAGCATTGCATGAGTGGCAACCTGACCAAAACTGGGGAAATAGCTCATTCCAACCTCCATATCTGAGACGGTAGTGGTGAGGACCCTGGACCTGTCTCTGGCAGTAAAACCACACTATTGTTTGAAGCTGAGACAGGAGGGCTGACTGCATAAAAAGCTCGGAAGTACCCCACTGCTTGATTTTCCCCTCTCTCTCTTTTGACACAGAATATTAATCCTGCTTAATGTAGGAAATACATTGTGATCACAGCCTTGGGGCTGCTTTGGGAGGCAGAATGGGATTTAATCTCAGGAATGTAAGGGGTATTACTCACATCTCCAGTGGGGCAGCTGTCATTCAAGGACTGTATTTAGCTTCAGGACTTCCAAAGGGATTCACCTGGCTCTGTGGCCGTACAACCCCTAATGAGTCAATTTGAGCTGCCCAGATTGGAGTGATGAACTGTCCATGATGCAGCCACTACCCAATTTGTGCATATGTGTTTGACATGGGCAGAATAGCATTACAAAGTCCTAGCTGCATCTGGCAGTGGTGAGATGGAGAAGAGGCCCTGGATGCTTCCTTGAAGGGAAAGCAGGGAAATGCTGATGAGGTTGTTTCTCCCATTCCTTTGCTCAATTGTACTGTTAATTATGAAGCTTTGTACGTCGCAGTTTGGAATTGCCATGCCCTCGTCAGTGTGCATGCTCTGAGCACTGTAAGAAGTAATTCCTCCTGGCTGTCCCTGCTAATCTTTCTCCTCTGTGCTGTTATGGGAGGGAAGCTGGGCTCAGCCACTGCATGTTAATAGCCTGGGAGCCAGCAAGGGAGCAGCTCAGAGCAGGCAATGGGGAGCTGGTGGGAACAGGGAATGGAAGAGGTGGTACAAGTAGCTCTCTGGGTGCCCAGAGTCAAAAACCTGGTGAAAGAGAAAACAGAGGTGCTGGGTGGTGAGAAGGATACACTGGCAATTTTTTCACAGGACTTAAAAAATTAAGAAGGGCATCCCAAAGCCAGTCAGGAGACATAGTACTTGTTTCTTTCCAATAGCTTCTGGCCTTTGAAATAATGAATTCAAAGAGTCTCTCTGCTATTCCCCAAGGGACACTATGTCTGCTTTTTAAACCCCCATGCTTGCTGCTCTTTCTTCCGACAAATACCAACCCTCGAAGAACAAGCAAAGGTTCGGATCAAAGTATATGTTGTAAGCAGGAGGCTAAGAGAACAGGATGGATAGGCAGAGTTTTCAGGGTCTTAGCTGGGAATGACAATGCACTGCAACCCAAGGTGGGAAGGCTGGCGAGCAGCTGACAGATGTGTGCTATGAAGAGCATTGGAGATCATGGATCCAGCAGTGCGGGCATCAAAAGGATCTCGAGCTGAAATGTCAAGGGTGCAGCCATTCCAAGGCAAAGCAATGTCAACAGAGGTGCGTGTAGGCTTTGTGATCCTAAAGGGAAGAGAACTGAGACAAATGTCTGGGTTCTGGTATGGTCAGTATGCAAAGAGATGAGGTCTGTGCCATGGGCAGACGTTTTCTTTCCTGCTGCTGACCATCGCTTTCTGTACTGCAGTGTGTCTGAGGGCTCTTGTGCTGCTTTTAAACCTGTATTTGTAGTAAGGGCACTCCAGATGATTGAGTCAACAGGGTGAAGGGAAGAAAGTGGGCAGCCCTTGGCCAAGCACTCTTTCCTTAGACTGTCACTGTAACACCCCTCCAAAATCAGGCCTTGGAGTTTATTTTACTTCCCTCATTTCAACAAGCAACTTCCACACTGTAATTTAATTGGGAACATTTGGCTTTGTGTTTTCCCAGAACAAGGCTGCTGTTAGGTGCACCCGGGCAGCAAAGGGATGTTTTTTTAGCAAAAGCATGGTGCTCTGCAGCGCTCAGGTGTGTTGTGGTTTAACCCCAGTTGACAGCTAAGCCACAGGCAACCGCTTCCTCACTACCCCCCAGATGGGATAGGGGGAGAATCAAAGGAGTAAAAGAGAAAAGGGCAGAAAAATTAGATAAAGCAAAAGTCATGCACTCAATTAAAGCAAAACAAGGAATTCATTCATCACTTCACATGGGCAGGCTGGTGTTCAGTCATCTTCAGGAAAGCAGGGCTCCGTCATGCTTAACACTGATTTGGGAATACAAACTCTTATCACTCTGAATGCTCCCCCCCTTCCTTCTTCTTCCCCCAACTTTATATGCTGATCATGATATCATTTTGTATGGAATATCTCTTGGGTCATTTAGGGCCAGCTCTCCTGGATGTGTGCCTTCCCAGCTTCTTGTGCACTGCTGGCCTACCAGGTGGTGTGGTGATATGAGAAAAAGAAAAGGCCTTGATCAACACTGTTTCCAGCATAAATCTAAAAACACAGCACCATACTAGCTATCAAGAAGAAAATTAACTCTACCCCAGCCAAAGCCAGCACAGGGTGCCACTGAATCTGAGACCTGCTCTTCCTGTGGGCACCAGAGCACGTCTGACCATTCCATTTAGTAGAATGACTTTTGCCATGGTTTCATGTGTTCATGGTGTTTCCACTGCCCCAGCATTGGAGAGCTCAACAAACTCTGGAGAAGGGTGCTTAAATTTAATCCCAGTTCTGGCTTGCATTACCCTGTTTGAGTGGGTGATTGTTGTGTATGGGTTTGGCATGCGTTTGTCAGTGTCAGTCTGAAGGAGCCTGTGCGACGGTGGGACACAGAGCCAGCCCAGCGTGCCCTTGGATGGGAGAGCTGGGGCAGCAGAGCTGAACTCGGGCTTGGTAGGACCATGTGAGGGACTGTGAGGGCAGGGTGGCTCTGTTGTGTCAAGGTGGGCAATGCTACTCAAAACACAGTGCTCCATTAAGGTGCTCAAGCTGCCTCTAAAAAAGCTGGTACCATCCCATGAGACGGTGCAGCAGCGTGACAGGGTGTCTTAGGGACTACAAGGATGGTTTAAACAGTTAGTGATGGAGAGGACTAGCCAGAGGAATCTTGATGGAGAGAGCAACTGGCAGAAAAGAGTTTCACTTAAAATTGCTTCAGCACAACGTGCAAATGTGTTTTATCATTTGTCAGAGCTGTCAGTCCTGCAGCTCTTCCCTGCTCCAGACTCTCTAAGAGGGCCTGGATGTGCTGTGTTTTTGCTGCTGATTCCTCATGGGATTTAATTTCCCTTTCTCCTCTTCTTTCCAGGGGTTCTCACTTGTGGCGGGCATGGCAGAGTACGTCCCCCAGCCTCCTTCCACCTGGCCTGCAGGCCCACAGCCCCCTCACACTTCTGCCATCTGCCCACTGGAGCCTGTGGATCTGGGGATCTCGGAACAACCAACACCACCGGAGCAGCCGCCATCCTCCCCAGAGCTGGGTGAGGATGAAGAAGTCACCTCCCCACCAGATCCTGATGTCCCCTACCCTGACTTGGCCCCAGTTGTCTTCTTCTGCTTGAAACAGACGACCAGCCCACGGAGCTGGTGCATCAAAATGGTGTGCAACCCATATCCTTTCTGAGCTGCCCCTTCTCCCTCCCCACCTCTGGCTCCCTCCTGCCCCATCCTGTCTTCACGCTGCCCTTCCAGGGCACCTGGCAGGTAAGGAATGACATTTCCTGCATATTTAATGGCCTTTTTTGTTCATTCATCAGTTGCATTTAAACAGAATGTCTGCTGGTTTAGATCAAAAGAAACTCATTATGAAAGAAAGGACTTTAAAGAGATCTGCTGACAGTCCCAGGCACAGGGGACAGGGTGAGAGGAGAGTGGAGATGTGAAGAGAGGAATATTGGAAAGGCCTGTTCTCTCCCTTTACAGCTCCCTTTTTGCCAGGGACAGAGTAGGAGTTGCTAGCCCTGGAGCTTGTCAGAGACTGCCATGAATGGCAGAGGTGTCTGAGTGTACAGGCTTTAGTGAGACATCATCTTGCCCTTGGTGAGGGAACCACCATTCCTCCTGTACCTCGACTGGAGGGATACCTAGGCAACTCCTTGCCTTTCCATCCAGCACATATCTTGTTGTGATGTCTGGCCAGGAACAAATGGGAGACTCTATTTAGAGTTTGATGCTGAGCTCCATACACTCTGTGAGAGATCTCTAGGACATAAGCAGATCCTTCCTTTCCATGGGTCAGCAATCACATACATGTGCCACCATTCATACTCAGTGCCTTCATTGCAGGGAGGCCCCTTGCAACCCATCACTGCAAATGATGGCCACCTGAATGGCTCGTTAGCTCTGAGCCTTCTGGGAGGGCATCGGCCTCTGTGGCTCCTCAGCTTGATGCTATATGAAGACCAGGTGGAGAGCATTTGCTGTTCTTTGGACTGTGGAACCATTTGTGGTGGGGAGAAAGGGGAGAAGATGAGTCATCAGAGAGGTTGGTCTGAAGTTTTATGTGGCCCTTTTTCTGGCCAAAAGTCTCAAGTGATGGTGCTCTCTACCTGAAAGTTTCTCAGTTCCTAGTTAGGTGGGTATTATCAATAGGGTTGCTTGTTCTGGTTTTGTTGCACTGGGTTCTAGATTAAATCTGAGTGTCTGGACACAAAGCAGAGACTAGCAAAATGCTTCTAAGAGTATCTTCAGCTTCAAGAGCCAAACCCTGGCTGAAGTCTTGAGGTGGTGTCAGCAGTAACAGATGACCTTAGATGGCTGATGAATCTGGAGATTTGTTTTGATTTCAAGTGTAGGTCAAGGTTTGCATTTGAGCTCAAAGCTCTTGTCTTAAAGTTCAAAAGTCCTTAAAGAGGTGTTTCAATCTCAAAACCAGGTTATGGCTGAGAACACATTGGAGATTTAAATTTTCTGCTTTCCTTTCTACTGGCTGCTCCATAAAATTTTAAAATTTTGTATTGAATTATGCATTGCTTTTCTATCACTGTCTGTCTCACTGTGTGTCTGTGCTAGTTATTATGTCCTGGGAATCTTGTCTCAGCACGCAGTGGGCTCGGAGTAAAGCACAAGACATTTGTGTCTGAACAAAAGGACTAGGTTTGGGAAATGAAAGACAAGTAATAGCTTGGGTTTGGGATGAAGATTTGCCCTTGAATGGGGGAAGGAGGTTATGGGGGAAGACGAGAGGAGCCTGCCCCTATTTCTAGCTAAAAAGTCAGTCAAAATATTCCCTCCAATTTGGTATTTTGCAGGGAGTTTGATTTTAAGTTGTTGGAGCTGTTATTCAAGGAGTTGGGCACTATACAGCCATTTTAGTGTTTAAATGTAGCTTCTGTTCTAATCCTCAGACATGTGTGCTCTTTAACTCAGAAAAGGAGTTTTTCCTGTTGGGAGCTATAGCAAGAAGGCAAAAGCCACGTTTGATCACCTGTTGATGATGTTACACCTGGCTACCTGTGATACCACGGGGTGAAGTTCAATGGTGGGGATGCTGGAAACCATTTGAAAGGGTAGTTTCAGACCTGAGATTTCAGCTCAGCTGCATGAAGTTGGGAGATTGTATGACAAATGGAGACTGAGAGGAGGGGATTCAGGTCTTCCTTTGATTTCTCCTTAACCCCTTGTGGTCCTCATTTTGAATGAATCATGCAATAAGTAGTTCCTATAATTTATTTTTTTTTTAAGATGTGGGTCTGTTTCTGTGCCCTGAAGGCTTCTTGCAGGTTATCATATGTTCTTGGCATCACTCTTTTTTTTTTTTTTTTTTAACAGCACCAGAGAAAGGATATGTTTCTATGGCCTGGTGGCAGGTCACTTGCTGTGGCCTCATGCCTGGCTAGAAATGACACCCTTTATAAAAGATGTTTCCGTGAAAGTCAAATTGTGTCTTCTAAGGATTGATATGCTTGCCTGCTTTTTCCTTGTCTGAAGTCTTTAATTCTTGTTATACTGAGATATTGGGTCTCCAATGTGCTTAAGCTAAGCAGGGGCAGGAGGAGTCACTGTCATAGGTCAACTCCTGGCATTTCCTGAAGATTCAGCAAAAAGATAGGGCATTAATTAAATGCCTATTAATCTTCTCATTGACTTTTTACTAGGCTAGAGCTTTGTGATCGCTGTTACGGAAGTGTTGTCAATGAGACTTAAAATGGACGCTCTGATAGTTAAGGGCTATGTAGCAATTTTTCTAAGCACGAGGTCATTAACCAGCAAATTTCAATTTAGGTAATTGCATTCTACCTACTTAAATCTCCCTCCCCTGAAGATTATTTTTTCATTCATGAGCAGTCCTGCAATTTTGTTACATGCTATTAAACAGCTGCCATATTGCTTTACTGCAGTACAGGAAGAGGAGAAAGAACCACTTACTTCTGTGCTTTAAAATTGCTTCTGGAAACATATTAGCGTGTAAATGTGTAATACTGTCATTGCAAAAATTGTATATCTTAACTCCTTTTTAAGGTAGGGACTGTGTTCCATGTGAAACTTGGGGGTGCTGTCCCCACGAGGAGTATTTACTGTACCTTTTGCTATCGTGGTGTGCAGTGAAAAGGAGCCTGATGCTTTGAAGTTTGGTGACTGAGTTTCTGAGGTGGCTTTACATACAGTGGGAATGAATGCTTGAATCGCCTTAGTTTACTGGGGAGCAGATTTTTGTTGGATACAGGTAAGTGCTGTGTAATCAGCTGGTTATGCAATGCAGTGCACACCTGGAGCCTGGCTTGTCTGATGATAGTGTGCCTGTTGGAAAGGAGTTGGTGTGATGCAGCATGTGAGCAACCTGCCAACTGGTTTGCTTAGGTTGATTTGATTTCTGTTTTGATGAACTGAAGCCTGGACCACTCTGAGTTGCAGACTATGGGGTTGTTGCAGCTACAATGTTAATACAGTCAATATCAGAGATATGGTTATGAGAATGGCTGTAAGATTTATTTTTTTCCTTTTATAAACCCTAAACTCTGTCAAATAGGATTTGAAACCAAGCTTGGATGGGGAATAGGGTGAAAAATGTGAAAATGTTTCCAAAACAACTGTATAGCATTCATTTATGAATTTATAGAGAGTTTGGGATTAAATAATGGGTATGCCACATGGCACCTTACAAATGCAACCTTGTGCACTTTGCAAATTATGAGATTGACAGAGAGGCCTGGGTGTCTGCAATGCTGTTTGACTCCTTAAACTTCATCCATCCCAAGGGTCAAATGCAATGGATTTGCGTTGTCCTTTGAGCCTTTCTTTAAAAGAAACTCTTCCCAGCAGACCCAGACCTCCCTTTGCTGTTGTATCTATAATATTGATGAGACAGTGAGAGCTGGAGTGAAGTGTGCCATTTAAAAAAAAAAAAATCAATGCTAAAACTGTAGCAGTAATGAGATAGGCTCTGCAGTTCACCACTCTGTCATTTTCTTGCTTTTTGTTATATACCAACCCCTTGGTGAAGTGTGTTGGCCATTTGGGCTTCTGTTTTGCTCTAAGGCAGTGAAGTGTTGCGTGTCCAGTTGATTTCAGAGGTGTAGGAGCAGCAGGTCAGCTCCCAGTCGTGCAAAAGCTTATATATGCACTTAATTTTTACTGCTGGGAGCTGTGTTTTATAGAGTATTTGAGCAGGGTGACTTAATGCTGGTATGACGGTGTGTACTGAGGGAGCTGCCTTGCAGCTCATTAGCTTTAAAGATCCACTAAATAGGGGCTTTGGCATCATACCTGCCTCTAAAAGTACCTACCTTCTGGAGGTACCTTCCCTATAACTTTTACTGGCAGCATTATTAGCTTAGACTATGTGCTTGGTGCACGAGGAAACGGGACTGGCCTAGGGCATTTTAACGGGTAACCGAGAAAGCCTACAGATTTATTCCCCACCTCCCCCCTGCCTGGTGCCAGACATCATTTATGTATGAGTCAATGGAGGATAGGATGGCTGCTGCTAGTGGTGGTGTTTCACGCTGGCACTGCCCTATGAGAGCTGAGTGGAGAATCAAACGTTGGAGGAGCAAAGGAAATGATGTGTGTGTGGATTGGTAATTGATACTTCTCTTGGTGACATTGGGCAGGTGGTGCCATGACACATAGGGATTGTGGGCTGCCAAAACCACTGCTTTTCAAGTGGCACGTGGTTGAGGGGCCAGCAAATCTTTTGCTCATTAATAAGCTTCAGGTGAATAAGTGTGTTATGTACTATGCCCTGGTCAAATACCAGTTTGGGTAATTTGTATTTGTCCAGATTCGTAGTATGTTGTACTTGTTTCTGCCTTCAGCTGTTGCCTTGTGTACTGTTATACCCTGGACATGGTTTTCATAATAACTGGACGTAGTTATTTAATAAGCAAACATGATCTGGAAATTTATTGCAAGTCTTGTAGTAGTTGATGACTGTCTTAAGATTTGAGCTCCTGTAATCCTCTGAGTCTTTCATTTCTTTTTCACATGTGTATATTTATGTGTGTGTATAAATAAAAATAATAGTTCCTGCATCTCTAGTAGGTAGAGATAAGTTTGAAAATGAGATCAGAAGGTGTAATAATACATTAAAATTTGAGTGGCTTATGGATTTTAAGCAACATTCATCGATCTCGAGAACCTAGGGATCATGGCTTTCTGCTCTTGGGGTCATCAGTATCAGCTTTTATGTGCATACCTGAAAAACAGCAAAATGTATGTTATTCTTGTTCTCCATTTTAAAGGCAGATCTCTCCTGTCTCTCTTAGCAAATCTATCTCAGAAGACATATGAAGAGTCTGGCACTTATTTGAGGACTTGTGACAGCTTTGTATCATTCCAGGTAATCAGGCAGATGTTGTTGCTGTGCCCTTAGTAATTTATTGATTTCTGTTGGTCATGCAACTCTGTAGACCTCCTTCCAGCCAAGGAAGATATACCCAAGATCCACCAAGTGCAAGACGATTTTTTTTTCCCTGGAAGAGGTTATCTAACCCCTCTGGACTCCACAACATGTTAAATCAACTTTGAAGTTGCTCCTGTTACATGGGAAACTGAGCTGGTCCAGAGCTCTCCGGTGGATATGTGGTGTCAGTGGTATTGGTGTTCCCCTGTGCGTGGGCCTGATGCTTTTCAAGCTTTAAGAGGGAGCAAGACTGCTGGGCTTTCTGCCATGCTCCCTGCTGGTGGAATGAAGTTTGCTATTAGGAAATAAGGTGACTTATAATAAGTCAATTGTCCATTATTTTGATTAATATTTGAAGGCACTGAATGCAGTGGACCAATGCGGTCATCTTCCCAGGGGCAATCTATCATCAACTACTCTCCTCCTGTTTCATGTTAGCAGTGTGCCTTAAAGCAGACATTTCCTATGCTTGTGGACTGACTCTTAATTTCCCTGTTAATTCTTCTCTTGGAAAGCTGGTTGGGCTTCACCCCATCTAATTCTACCTGTCTGAAAACCAGCCATCCAGACTTTCTCTGGATGCACTTGACCGACTGCCATTGTAGCAGGAAATTCGGCATGTTTAATTTAACTTCTCTGTTCAGAGGTCAAAGGAGCTCTCAGAAAGTGGCTATTCTTCCTTCTTTAGCAAAGAAGGAGTTTCTGGATAGCAGGCTGGAGGGGTTGCAGGCTAGCATACTTGTCTGCATTTAGGGTTGTTGTGCCGTTTCATTTCCCAGATGCTCTGGATGAAGACAAATGGAAAAGTAGGGAGCAGGTTTAATTCTGGAAATCAAGCAGTCTGAACCTTTTAGTGTTTCCACAATGAAATACTGGGTAATTGCATTTTTGTGGCATGAAAGACACACGATCCACCTGCCTCTGGATTGGGAAAAAGTAATTCTATAAATTCCAGCTTTCTTTAGGATAGCAACACTGTTTCCTGATTATAATTGGTTGGCAGGGGGATCAGGATAGTGCTCAGGACCCACATAAGTAGTTGGTAAGGAAGTTGTCTTTGCAGAGCTAGTGACAAAGAAGTGCCATTTGTGTGGGTCATTTGATGTGCAAATTTACGATGGGAAATTTAGAGGAATCATTTGCACAATTAGATGTGGTGTAAATGGAATTTAAACTTGTGAATTGTCATT
Source organism: Platyrinchus mystaceus (assembly GCA_035041135.1). Lineage (NCBI taxonomy): Eukaryota > Metazoa > Chordata > Aves > Passeriformes > Tyrannidae > Platyrinchus > Platyrinchus mystaceus. Next base: position 50,542,437 of record JAWWLV010000045.1, on the reverse strand, counting down.
AGTAGCACACAAGGGATGGATATGTTTGAAAGGGATTTGCATGCTTGAGATCTGTAAGAAACTGGCTGGGTTGTGTGTATGTGAGATGTATGCAGTTCCAGAGAAGTGGGCAGACATAAAGGAATGAGGTCTAAATTTGGCTATCTTACAAGCTGGCCCCGTGCATCTAAGCACAAATGCTGAAATAGGATAAATCCCTGCCTTCCACCCCTTTAGCTTATTCCCTGGAGGATTTTTTAATAGTGAGAAGTCAAAGACCACTGTTTGGAAATGAAGTAGGACAACAGCACAAACAAAACCAGGGCTTTGACCCTCTGGAGATTGAACGTCCACAGGTTCTAACAAAATTGGAAATAAGGCTGAAAACTTGTGATGCATCCTTACTGTCTTCATTTCAAGCTCTGAGCATTTTTCATGTTACTGAAGGATAGATTCCTGCTGTTGGAGGAAGAGCTAACCACAAAATACTGAGAGGAGCCTGTGGTTTAGGAGAGGGGTATTTCTGCTGTGTGTTTGTTTTACTGCCCTGTTTCCTCAATATGTTTCAAAACCAATAAAAGACCTTCTAGACCTCCACGCCCTGATGCTTCAGGAAAGTGGGACTGGGACTCGCTTTTCGTGGGGTGTCTTAATACAGTCCCTGGATTTATGGTCAATGAATGTGAAAGGTGCAGGGAAGCAGGTGTGAGAGAGGATGAAAGTCATAGCTTTTTCTGGTGTAAATCAGTGTTGTTCTGCTATACCTAGTGAAAACACACCTCTTTGCACCAGTCTTTGCTCTTCAGACAAGGTTGGGGAGATTGGTTTGTCATATAGCAACATGTTATCCAGCACAGACAATGTGGTTTGTGGCAGCCTGGGGGTATCAGTAGTGCTAGACAAGAAGAGGAGGATGCTGTGCTCAGCCAAACACAGGGGTGGTAGCAGTGCCTGCTCTGGAGGACCCCCCTATCCCTCTGCAAAGTGCATTGCTGAACTGAAAGAAGTGCTGAAAAACCTTTCTGGAGCATATTGTGTTTATTCACTGGAATATATTTTGCCTTGGAGATGAGAACCATTTATTCTTTGAGAAATGGTCAGTTTGCCTTTTTCAGCCTTTGTGAACACTGGAGCAGGGTGTGTGAGAGAGCCAGAGGGGCTCTTGTAGGAATAAAAAGGGCAATAAAAGCACTCATTTTGACTTCAAGACCTATAAAATACTCTGACCAGACCTCTAATTGCATGTCCTGTTATAATGTGAATTAATGCAATTAACCACTAACAAATCAACCAGCTGCCTATTTGAGGACTTGACACTCTTCCCACCCCAGACCATGGAAAAGGGGCCTGGAGCTTTGGTCTGTGAGCATAATACTTGACAGAAGCTGCTTCAGGTGAGGAATAGTTAACAGAGTTGCAGCTCTTCTGCAGCAAATGGCCTGCAGCTGGACCCAGGATGGTTAAGAGAAGAGTGTATGAAAAACTTGGCTCATTACAGCCTCTAAGCTGGAAAGATCTTTATAGTCCTAGAGAGACAGTATCTTTGGATGATGGTGGGGGAAGGCTCTTGTCTGGTGTAAGATGAACCAGGCTTAAGCTTGTATCCACTTCTGTCCTCTGCTTGCTTTGCCTGCTGATTCTGCTTGGCCCAGGACACCTTGGTCAGCCCTCCCTGGAGTGCCTCATACATCTCTGCCACTGCCTCTCCTGTGCCTCACTGTCTGCTGAGGGGCAGGACTGAAGGAGGTCCTCTTTGACATGTGCTTCTCTGAAATGGGGTTTGCAGCCTCTTGCTAGCAGGGACAAAGGGATGAGGGTTGAGCAGTGGTGGGAAGGGCAGCCAGCCTAGGCTGGCTGTTTTAAAGGACAAATCCATTGGCTGATTGGGCTTGCCCTGCTCTTGGTGGTTGTCACTCCTTGGGCTGTGAGTTTGTGCTGTGCTTCCTCCTGTCAGCTGTGCTCCTCCATCAGGAAGGGACTGCTGCTGGCTTTGCTGCCCTATCTGCCTTCCCCCTGGAGGGGTACACTAGGCTCTGCTGTGGAAATGAGCAGAAATCATCTCTGTAAAAGCTTTGGAGAGGACAGGCTAGCTGATGGGGATGGGTTTTCTTATTCCATCTGGAGAAGACATCAGAATTGGGACCAGCAGCCAGGGCAGGAGGCTGAGATGAGCAAGGAAGGCAGATGAGAGTGCAGCTGGACCTGTAAAAGAAGAGATGAAGTGTGATGATAAAGATGTAAGGCAAACTGATGGGGGGTTATTAGTGGGGGATATTTAGGTTGGGAACAGATGATGCAAAGCCCTGCTGAGCTTGGCAGGCACCTCAACAAACCCTTTCAATCAATGGTATCAAAGGCAGCTGATAGATCTGAGACAATCAACATGAGTGCTTTGATCTTTGTCTGCCATCAAGGGCTGGTGCAATAAGAAGGTGGTGTGATGGCAGTGTAAGCCTTCTGCTAGAAGGCCTGCATAGGTGTTTGGATCGGTGTGCTGGTCTGGGGGCTGGAGTTTGAGTGCAGTGCTGTGGCTGGAAAAGTGTTCATACACCCAAACCTGATCACAAAGTCAGATGGTGGGGATGGAGATGGAGAGCTTAGCTTGGACTTCCTGCCTGAAAGGTGTCCATCCCTGCCTTTCCTTTCTCCAGCTTTCTCCATGTCCGTTGCATCAGAGCAGATCAGGGAGGGGAGTAACTCCCTCAGGCAGGACGGGGGATGCACAGAGCTGTGATGTAGGGTACCATCTGTCCCCTGAGACAATGGTGCCATTTACACTTACATACTGCAAATTCATCCAAGAGGAAATATAAATCTGTCCTCTCTAATGATACAACAGCACACTCTTTGTTTATCCTTTCTTCCTTTGCATTTCTCTCCTTGTCATCACCTACTGTGCTTGAGTCTATAAAAGAAGCCATTGCTCCTCCTCCTCAAGTGTGATTTGGAGCTTCTGAGTCCCTGTAATTCCTCTAGCAGACTCCACTGTGACTAGCCACCCTGTCTCTCCCCTCTCCTCTCTGTCTGTGGCCGTCTGTCATTTTTCCCCTCTTTTTTTTTTTTATTTTTTTTATTTCCCTTGCTGTCATTCCCGGGTTTTGCTGCCAGCAGCCTGTCTGCTTTGATTGCTTCTGCCCTTGAATTGGCTCTTTCTGCAAAGTGCATCTCTTGGCCAGCATTGTGGACAGCAAGCTTCCTGGGGTCAGGCTTCCTGAAAGGTCAGGAGTTATAGGGAAGATCTGGAGGTATGATTTCAACAGAAGACAACACTCACTGGCATAATTAGAATAAGGGAAAAGGCCAGGGTTCTGCAGAGATGTCAGAGCTTATCTGTGAAAACCACAGATTTCCCCATCTGTAGATGGAATTGCTATGTGGTAGGGTGGGATTGCTGCTTCCTTGTACTCACAGTCACTTTTATCCCCGTATAAAGCATTTTATTCCAAGACCAGGTCAGCCACTATTGTCCCGTGCCCTCTGACATGCAAGAGGCACCTCTGACATCCCCATCCTGAGCTGTCAGCATGTGGGAGCACTGTGCTCATCTCTGGGTGGCAGAGTCTGAGGGATGCATCTACCCTGGGAGCAGGGACGGGGTGCTGGTAGGTGCACATCCCCTGAGCCATCCTGGGTGAAACTTGCTGCTGGATCAGCTGGCCCTGGCCTTCTCTTGTGGTGTAGCTGTCTCTCTGCTATTCCCCACTCACCACGGCGGGCTCTTGCCAGCAGATGCAGACAGATGTGAGCCCAGCACGCTGGCTGGGAACTGTGTGGCTGCAGTGAGCTGGCCCTGTGCCCCAGCTTGAAAGCTGGGCAAGGTGTTCAAGGGTTTGCTTACAAAAAGTAAACCAACACCGCTGTCTCAGCCTTGTTCCTGACCCCGAACCTTTTGTAAGAGCTGTTTCATCTTTAATAACTTGGTATTGTTTGTCACTACCTCCCCAGAGTAGCAAAAAACGCTGAAATACCACAAGGGCGTTCAGATTGCTTGTAGCTTGAAGTAACTGGATGTCATGAGAGACAGTGTGAACCAAATATACCTCTTGGGGGATTTCTCCTCTTAAAGAGTCATGGATGAAAAGGGCTAACATCAGTACAAATTCATCCAGGAGAAAGATGCTGAATTCAGTGCTTATAATGCTAACTGCGAGATTTGCCTCAACAAACAAGAAGGGAAGGAGGGAAAGAAAACATGTTACAATATCAGCCTCTCTATTGAAACAGGCACTTCATAACAAACAGCAGCTCTTCTGTTTCTCGTGGCACGGAAGGTGCTGGAGCTCAATATTTGAGGGTGGAGAAATATTTTCTTCCATGCAGAGGTTGATATCCTCTCAAGTCAAAGATCAAAAATATCTGCTTGTCTTCTAAGCCCTGCTTGTTATTTGGAAGCATACTGAAATCTCACGAAAGGTGTACTTGGCAAAACCTGCTTGCTCCATTATTCACACACCTCAAAAAGATGCTTCCTGCTTTACCTGTATCCTACATCTTGCTTCTCAGCCAAGAACTCTGCACTCTGGTGTGGCAGTAAGTCCCTCTATGAATATAATGTCCTTATTTTCTACAAAATGTACTACAGATTATTTACCAACCAGCTAGGAGATGTTGTTAACAGGAATTGTTGATGATAAGCTAAAACATATTTGTGAAAAGTATGCTTTGTGATGTATTACAGTCTGTATGTAATTGTTCACATGTTTACCAGCTTGTGATGTAATTTTTGCTCTGAGTAAGTCTCCAGGTTTTGTGGGAGATTCTGGCAGGCTCTGCTTTGTCCATATGTGAGATTTAGGCCAGGCCTTGAAAGTGTTTGTCATAAGTGAATTCCATTAAAAAAGACAGGCTTATAGGAATGCAACAGTAATAACATATTGCCTTTGGTACCACCTGATGTTCAGTGCCACTGACCAACTGTGATACTTCTTAATGAAGAATGTTTTTTTCTGTCAAGGCAATTCTTTACTTGCTTTTTTTATTTCCCTTCTGATTCTCCTTTCTGATTAATTTCCTGGATGGAGTGGGGTCCTTCCTGGCTTTGGAGTTTGCTCCTCTCTTCTCTGTGCTTGTTGATCCATTGTTTAGCAGCCTCTGTGCTGGCAACTGCTCTTGTCTTCCCATCTAGAGCCCTCTCTGGAAGTAGGATTCTAGTGAGTAGAGGAGGCCCTAAATAGTAGCCCACTTGTTTTATACAGGAAATGCTTTTGGAGACAGCAGTTTTGGAGACAACTGTTTTCTTGTAGCATTTTGTTAATTCCATGCTACAACCTCTCAATTTCCTCTTTTTTCATAGGTTGGCGCTGTCTTTCCCTACATGGACAAAGGCCTTATAATGTCTGTTTTATTTTTGTTGGGTACTGGGTAATGTTTTTTCTTCCTTTCCTGCCCATTGGGATTTCTGAAGTTGCACAGTTCATGTGAGGGCCACACACACAGACAGAACCAAAGAAATGGAAGACATGGTTTCCACTGTTACACGAGGTGGTAGCATGGTTTTTGAAAGCTGACTTCAACTTTTCCCATTGTAACAGTTTTTTTTATCCCTCAATGAAACTCTGATTTGAGGTCTGGGAGATAGAGACCAGACAAAAATCTGGGGAAGGATACTGGAATGAGAGACTGAGAAGCCCAGGAGGAAGATAAGCCCACTGGGTCAGGCAGCCAGCAGGGATCTGAGGTGGAAAAGTCATCCACCAGGTATTTCACCTTCAGAGTGGAGGGACTGGGGAGTGATGGCATGAGCGACCAACCTGGAGAGTGGAGTGGGTGGGCTGTGTGAGGCTAATGGAGGGACAGGTAACCAGGGTGTGGGAGGTGAGGGTTTGGATGCAAAGAAACTGGCTGAGAAGGCAAAGGCTGGGGCAGTGAGCCTGAGCGGAAGCGGGCTGGAGGGCTCAGCCTGCAGAGAGGAGGAGTGAGATGGGAGCATCTCATGCAGTGGGGTGAAGTCATGTCCCTACCCTGGAGCCTGCATGCTTTGCATTCCTGCCTATTTCTGTTTCTCTGCTGTCAGCAAATTCCTATAAGGCCCACTGGCTAAATAGGTGTCACATCACTGTCTTCACTGAATGCCATCCTTCCCTGTGGGTGCAGGGATCCTGTGGAAAAAACACCCAAAACCTGATCACATGAGTATGCGATGCAAGGTTGTGTTGGGAAGGCGGTGTGGGGAGGGAGAAACTGAGATTCCACATTCATCTTTAATTCTGTCTTAATTTCTTGGACTGAGTCATATCAAAGTCTCTACTGAGCATATTCAAAGCACAGTTTTCTTTCTCCCATAGAAGCTGCTAATTTATCTCCATTTGGATGGGTTGTTGGAGGATGTGTGAAAGAGGTCTTGGGTTACCCTGCTGCCCACTGTGAAAGCAGTGTTTAAAGCATCCAGCAACAAGTGCTACCCAAAAAAAAAAAAAAAAAAACCACAACCCCCCAAAAAAAAAACAAACCCCACACAAAAAAAAAACCAAAAAACCCACCACAAACAAAAAACAAACAAACAAACAAAAACCAAACAAAAAACCCCCCCAACTCTTGAATACTTATGCACAAAGTTTGGTGTGTTTTTCTTTTCAACTGTTGAACTTCAACTTAGTTTTCACCATGGCAGTCATACCTGCTACGTAAGATTCAGCTCAAGCTGCCAGTCAGATGAAGCTCTAAGCAAATGAGGCTGGTTGGAAGGAAGTAGAATTTGGGGTAGGATTAATTAAAATTAGTGTTATCAGTGTAGCTGCATGCAGCCTCCCATCATAGGTCAGCTCTTGCTGAAGCCTCAAGTTTCCCCTACAATGCAATAATTAACTCTTAATGTAGGCATTTTAAAAAAACATTCCTTCCCCAGAGAACCATAACACAGGATTTTTTCAAAGGACAGAATTAATTGTATCCCTCCACAGTATATTTGAGGTGCTGTTATTTCTTTAAAATGCATTTACAGCATATTGTGATACGTCAAACATCCTTTAAATATCCAATAGCTTTTTAACTTTTCAAAATCTATTTCACACTTAGTGGTGTATCTGTAATGCGTTTTTCTGGAATGTGTGGCAGATGTCTGGGGAAACTGTGTTTTCTCCCATATGGGGGTTATTTTACTGGAAAATGAAAGAGGGTTGACACTTCATTTGATTTTCCTGAGCTGTCACATTAGGGATTCTCTGTCTGGGTGTGAGACATGAATCCAGATCATACGTAGACTGCACAAGGCAAGATGTGCTCCCTTCCCCGGGTGAAGGGGAACTTCCCATGGAAGAACATTCTCTGAGGGCTGCAAAGGGGGAAATCAGGCTAGGGAGGTCTGCTCTAGGATATCCTGATCCATGGGACTTTTCAGCATGCTCTGGAGATACAGAAATAGCATTAAGTGTGTACTTGGATCTTCCTCTGTGAGGAGGAGGAAGGTGGCAGATTTGAGGTTACCCAAAGCTTCAAGGAACTCCTGAAGCTTGTGACCCGGGTTCCTGAGCTAGTACTTCAGGGTTGTGTGTCACTGGATTTAACTCCTAGGGAGGAGTCATAAATGCCACGGCATTTTAGATGTGTCAGGCCACAATTGCATGGCTGTGGTTTCAGGACAGACAGAAGGGAGTGTGTCATTGCTGCATTGGCCAAAAATACATGTTTGCAGGAGCCTGATATCTGTTTGTTTTGACTCCTCTTCTACTCTACCCTCTTTGAATGCAGCTTTTTGTCCCCTTGTCCTTGTACAATGGTGGATCATGTCCTTGTATTTTCTCTTTTTCCTGTTCCCAGATGGAGCACTGTGCTTGAGGCAGGCCCTCTGTCATTTCCCCTGCAACATCAGAAGAGAGGCAGGGGATGGAGTCAAGCAGAGGAACTGCTGCAAGCTCCTGAAACTAATGCCTCTGCCAGCATCTCCCCTTTGCTGAGACAGATGTAGTGGGGATAAATACCAGGTGTCTCTTGAAGAGTAGTTAGATGCATCAGCAATCCCTGTTGGGACAGAAAAGTCTTTCTTCCAGCTGTACATTTCAAAAGATTGCCTATGGCACTTGGCCCACCCCTCTTGCGCTCAACCTGGGAGATACACTCCTCATTTTCCGTGCAATAAAAATGCCTGAGGCTTATTTGGCTGTGGTAGCAGCCAGAGTGGCCTCACTGCTGGTATGTGTGGGCACAGGCATGCTGCTGTCAAGGCATTTCTGGGCAGAGTCTCTTAGGGACTGAGGAGCATAGCCCTGGGGGAAGCAGTCATTGAGGGCCTTGAGCAGGGAAAACAGGAAGGTGCTGGACATCACTTGAAATAAAGATATCAGCTTCTGCGTGGAGGTGAGGGGATTGGTGGCTGAATGACCGGGGATGTCCTCCACAGGACTGAGGATGCCTGTGATCCCATCAGTGGAAGCAAAGGTGACAGGTTAGACAGTTCTAGCAGGAGAGCACAAAAGTGATTATTTCCTTCCCCGGCCACTTGACTTCTCTGGGTATTTTTCGAGTGCGATTAAGCTGATTAATGTCATGCACTTGAGACTTTGTCTTGTACCTATGGCATTTCCCATTCTTGTTTGTGTGCATGAAGGATTTCCTCATCCATTGCTGTGACACCTCTCCCCACTGGATGAAGGATTATTCTTCTCTGGTAATTAACATTTTCATGGGTCTCAGGTAGCTTTTTAGGAACATAGAGACATTCCTAATAGACAATCTGATGCAAAGTCTTTACTTAATGGATTTAGTAGCTACACCTGGGATTATTTCATCCCACTCAATGACCTCTTCTGAGACCCTGCTGCTTCCCCCTAACAACATTGAAGCTTTGTACTTATAGGCTTATCTCTGCACCTCTTCCCTACCAACTGTGCTGCTTATGCTTGGTGCCTTCAGGCACTTAGCTACATACTTGTGCTTGGAAATTGTTTGGAGGCCTCATGCACTGTCAGAAGATTGTTATATCTTAGTCTTTCCCCCTCACCCCCAACCTGTGCATGCTGAGATGCATCCTGGGAGATAACTCTCATGGAGCCAGTGTGGCTCTCAGCAGAAATATGTGCAAGCAGCAGTCAGACCATCAAAGTGCACTGAGAACTGGGCAGAAGAAAGTACAGGAACTGTTACTGCAATATATGTATTGCTTTTATACTATTAACTCTTATATTGATATACATACACTATAAAGATATTTGTCTAATAGTGATACAGTTACTACATAATAAATCATTTAAATGAGTTCTTTATTACTCAAATTAATTTATATGCATCTGTATAAATCAGAGGTGTACTCACCATTCCTTTGCCATCCCTGAAAGATACAGGAGGATTAGAAGACATTTGCACTGATGAGACTTAAATAAATATTTGACCTACTGATGAGTTCCACTGCAATTATTCCTGGGAGAGACTTGTACCTTCCCCTATGTGTCTGTCTGGGTGATGCCTGAGGGATATAGGGAAAAGAAGGAACCCTTTCACTGGTGTTTAAAATCCTGAGGGGACTGAAAAACTTTTGACAGGAAGCTGACGATTTAAACTTGTTGTTACTGATCAAGTTGTAGAGGGAAGAGTGGAGGAGAGAACAGGTCATGGTGGAGGAAATCTAGAGGGCTGCTGTATTTTGGGGCATGGGGAGAGTAATGGCTGAAATGAATCAGACAGTTAAAATCAATGAGCTCCCAAATATCATTCAAGTGTGTTGGAATTCCAATGTAAATCACCAGTGCAAGAAATTGTGCTGATGGTGGAAGTGGAGCCCTCCTGACTCTTTATTAGGCACCTACCCATGGGCTGACATATCCAGGCAGCCAGTGAGAGTTGGGAGGTACGATTTGGTTGAAAAATTGGATGTGTTATAGGGACTAAAGTTCATACCCAGGAAATGGGCTGATAATGAGAGCCTTGTTTTGACAGGTGGGCATGAGGCTGCCCCTACCTGCTGGCTGCATGCAAGGTGGGCTGAGCCTCCAAAGATGCTGCTCTCAGTGTAGGTAAGTGCTCAAGTGTTCGAGTCATGTGCTGTGGTTAATAAACTGGCATCACTCCACTGAGTTCTGTTTGGTAACCCCAGTTCAGGGCCTCTTGGGTTTATCAAAGCGGGGTGTAAATTTTAGAAGAGAGAACAAGCTCTCTTGCAAGACTCTGGCCACCTTCCTTGTTTAGGTCAGGCAGAACATACTATAAAAAACCAACCTTTTTCATGCTTCTGTTTGAACCAGACACTTACTGAAAGAAGACGAAATGTAAGCTGGAAAGTTGAGTTTGAATTTTGGCTTCACTTGGCTTGTGCTTTGTTCAGAATAATTCTCCTTTCCCCCAAACGCTTGTACCTCCCACTCCGTCCCCCAGACAGGGAGGCAGCTGTTGGGTTGTCGTTTCTCTCTCTTTCACAGAGGCCCAGTGGGAAGAGGAGACAAAGCAGAACATCATCTGCCTTCTCCTCTGGCAGGCGGGGAGATGAGCTCCCAGAGGAGCCTGTGCCTCACTGCTCCCTGTACATTGGAGGGATGTTGCTCTGTGGGGATGCTCACGCAGCAGGTCTTGCTGGAGGGAAAGAGGAGGAGGGTGCGTGAGAGGAGGCGATAGCAAGTACGAGTGTTGTGAAGATTTCCAGTTTGGGTACTTTACTGGTTCACTGTGTATCTGTCTTTCTGAGGGAGAACTGCTAGGGAAGACCTCCTGGGATGGTCAGGCAGGCTGGAGCATGGAGACAGTGTGGGAAAGAGGAGGACCTGGGGGATGGGAGGATGAAGTGTGTTAGTGCTCCTAGGAGCTGGTACGTCTGTAAAGCTGATGTGTTGCCATGGTGTGCTTGGCAGTGAAACTCCCTTGTTGCTTCTTTAATCCCATTCAGGCAAAGAAGAATGGTGAGGAGATTAAAAACAATGCAGAGCAAAGGCACTCTATCTTCTGCTGCAGTGTGCTCTCCTTGGCCTCTGCACTCTCCACCCCCTGGGCTTCTCTACAACTTACTATCCCACATGGATTGGGTCAAACAGCTTCCCCGGTACCTGCTGCCCTAGGCAAATATATTGCTTTCCCACATTGTGGGAACTTGGGAGAACATCTGCCACAACTTCTGCATAAACAACAAAGCAGAGTGAGAAGGGACCTTTTTTGGAAGCCAGGAGTGTGGGTGCAACAATGGAGGCAACAGAGCTAATGGCAATACTTCCACTAAGGTAAATAGGAGCAGAACTGTCTTGGTGGAGGTCTGGTATTACTTAGCTTCCTCTTCAGTTTTTACTGAGCATTTTAATGGTCCTGTAGTGGAAACGTCAAAAGATCCATGACTACAAGATGTTATAGGTAACATGGCGTAGAGAGATTAGTAGCAAGGAAAAGACACAGGATGCCACTTTAACCCCATCCATCTTGCTTAGCTCTGTGTCTCCTCTACAAGATTTTCTCGCCATCATCCACCTCACCTGCTTTGTGACCCACCCATCTTGTGACCTCCTACCTGCTGGTGTCTTTGCTGTTCCTGCCTCGGAACCCTCAGCTGGGTAAGCCATGTTGTCTTCCATTGCAGGGTGCTCGCAACCAGCCTCATCAAATCTCACTGCCTTCACCGCTTGCCTTTCAACATTTTGCTCATTCTAGTCCCTCTGATTGAGGCCCAATGTCTCACCCTACTACCTGCCATGGTCTTTTTGTCTCTGATTGCTGTGGTGCAGGACTCCCAGTGCCAGGATAGCCCTTATTTGTCTGTGCCTACTATCATTCTCCATGTGCAAAATCACTTCCTAGTGGCGGTCTAGAAAAGAGACTAACACGATCCCAGTTATGGGGTAAAACTGGAATGGTTTATTGGACATGAGAATA
>JAWWLV010000045.1:50480353-50530580 GCA_035041135.1 Platyrinchus mystaceus | reverse complement strand
CTTGATTCTGCTGGAGCCATCTTAATCCATAAGGTTGTACATTGATAGATCTTGTGACAGGGGTCCAGCTTCTTAGACCACGGGATGTTTGTCAGCATCTGTTTTCCAAGGTTTGCCACTCAAATCCTGAAAGCTTCTTTCTGCTGAGAGCTGGTTTTTGTCCCCTTCACTTCCTCTTTCACTCCCCTTGTTTTGATGGGGAGACAGTTGGGTCACTATTCTTTCAGTGTCAGTTGGGAGGAAGGCAGTAATTTCTAAGGAAGAAACAGTGGTGATAGAGGAAGAAGCTGCTGCTGTTCCTCTACACGGGGGTGACCATCCAGTGGTTCATAAGCAGTTCAGGTGAGGTGAGTTCCCTTCAGTGGCATGGAGCTGCCTCAGGGGCTCCTGAATGAGCCAAACCCCTGCTCCAGGAGGAAGCAGCTCCAAATTGGTGAAGAAACAACCATGTTTCTCAGAGTACAGCATGCTGAGTCTCTCACTGATTTAATAAGCTGTTGCTTTTTCATGGAGAGGTTCCCTGTCCATGCCAGGTCCCTTTTCACATTAGCCAGAAATACTTCTGTTTTAGCCAAAGGCACTTTCAGTGAAAAGAGACCTTTCACCTTTGTGCTGTCAGGGTTCAGTGACACTTTTGCTTGGTAAAATCTGGACTTGAGTCTTATTAAAGTGACATCCCCCAGTGCAGCCCTATTTGGTGAGCCCTGCAACCATTTTGCCCCAGGCTGCCTTTGATCTCTGTCCCCTTTTCAGCTCTGTGGGATCCTCAGGCTTCCATGCAGCTTTGCCAATGGGTCTACTTCACAGAGGGTTACCAGACTTCTTGTGCCCACACTTGATTACTTGATTACTGATGGATTAATGGGTGTCTGAAGTGGGGGGTTATTAATCCTAACCTCAGGCAATGTCTCATTAAGAAGGAAAATAAAACTGAAAATGTATGGAAGAGGAAATGAAGAGGCTTAAAGCTGAAGAAAAGGGAATTGTGAGGAAGAAGCGGGACTGTGAGGAAGAAATTCACTTTGGGGCTTGATTTCTCTGGAGGCAGAGTAGAGAGAAGGAAAAATGAGAGGCTTAATAGGTAAGAGAGCACAGAGGTGGATTGAGAGGAAGGAGGGTCAAAGGAACCCTCACCTAGGCAGTCTGCCATGGCCTGCTGAGATTGCAGTCTGAAGGCTGCATGAAGTATTTAAGATGCTCCATCAAAAATTTCTCAGTTGCGGTAAGATGCTGGGTGGGAGAGGACAAGAAAAATTGATTGATTAATAAGAAATCCAAAAACTATATTCTGACAACATGCAGCTGTTTTCTTTACATCTGTCCTCTTATTTCTGGGGCCCTGGGCAATGTGATCTAGTGAGTAGCAATCACGCAGGCAGAGGAGGGAGGGGGGTTGGAACTAAATGATCTTTAAGGTCCTTTCCATCTCAACTCATTCTATGATCTTAGTTTCTCTAGATGTGAGATGCTGTGTAGTTATGCTGGACATAAGAACAGCTTTCTTCAACCTCTGAAGCTTCAGTTTGCTTTTGCTTTATATTTCCTCGCTTTCTTCCTCTTTTCCCCATTCCCCAAACTAACAGCATCTGTCAGGCAGTAACCAGTTTCAGACTATCTGGTTCTTGCTCCCCTCTTCCTACTGCTGGGGAAGTACTGTTGTCCCCTTTAGGCACAAATGTGTCTTCTTCCTCCACGTTGCTTTGCTGAAGCTGGGAACACCAGGTGGGGTATCACCGTTCAGGCCCTTTTCTTCCCTCAGTCAGTGCCTGGTCCCTTTGACATCTGCTCTTGGGAGTGGGATGACTTGACCTGTGTCCAGTTCAGTGAAACTTTGAGCTCAGTTGAGGTGATGCAGGAGCAGAATCTACAAGGATTCCTCTCACCTTGTCCCACGTTGGCTGGCAGTGTCAAAGCTCTTGAAGTGTAATGGATGTCACTGAGTGACCAGGCAATGGCAGAGCCCAGGAGAAGTCAGCAAGCTCAACTGTCTCAGCTCAATGAGTGTTGAACCAATGTGTACTAGCCTAGATATGAATATCGTATCTGCCTAGATTTGAACACCACTCTCATGTGCAATACCATCACCCTTTGCTTCTCCTGCTTCCCTTCCCTCCATGAAAGCAGCAGAGAGGCATTGCCTTCAGACTGGATATGTGTAATCACCATGATCTAGTTTAGGAACTAATTCTAGAAGGGAGAGAAAACCATGCCTATTAAGTTAAATACAATAGATAACTATACTCCCTCACTGCTTCCTCCCCACCCCCCAATCCACTGTTAATCAAAGCCTGATCTAAATTACTAGGTAAATTTATGTTAAAATTCTCAACACCTGTAGCAACTACAGTTTTTAAATGCAGAAAAGAAATCAGACTTAATTCTGAATCTTTTAGCTCTGGAGACCTCATGGTCTTCCTGTGTATGTCCTGCCCACTGTTTGCTGCCTCCCCTTCCCAGTGAACCATGCTTGATATTTTCTAAGGTAGTGTTTCTAAGATACTGTCTGTTCTTCCTGCTGACCCAACTGAGGTCTGCAGTTGACAGGATAGCAAGCACACGTTGGGTTTTTTTTGGAGGGGAGCAAGAATGCAAGGAAGGATAGGAAGTACATTTGACATGGTTCACGAAGCAAGTGAGCCTGGGACTGGTGTCCAGGTTTTCTTGATTCCTCTCTGTCTGACATCAGAAAATATCACAAGACACAGACAAATATTACTGTATGTAAAAGCAGAATGTGCTAGAGGGTTATACCAGCATGAGTTAATAAAAGTGAAAGAATGAAGAAAAAGTAAATGTTATCTCAGATGACAAAATAACAGGCTTTCAGAATGAACTAGCATCCCTCCCTAGGATTGGTGGCATCCAGTAAGCCTGAGCTGTTCCTTTCCACCCTCTGGTATTCACAGACAGAAAATGCTCAGAAAACCTTTTGAGTTTCTTTCCACATCATTTTTATAATGGATGCCATGTACTGAAAAGTGTGGTTAAGGCTATTGATAAAACATCCATAATACGAGACAGCAGCATGTCATCCAATTTCTTCCAAAGATGTGAAACACGGATCTGCATTTGCAAGAGCAGTATGGCAGTTCACATCTGAGTAGATTATGGATGGGAAGCCTGCATGTTGATGCTGTCTTTCTATAATCCTATATCAAGACTGATATCAAACATTACCTTAGGTGTCCTCAAGTGTTGTTATCCTCTGACTGTTCTCATTCCTCCCTCATTAGGAGGAATCCATGAAGGAGGAGTGAAAAAGAAACCTGATTTGGCTCAGGAAGCCCTCGAGCTGAGAGCGGTTGGCAGCTAGAAGAGTGCCTAAGAGAAGTATTGTGTCTGGTCATCCCATTTTTACACACTTCCCTGGGCAGCTGTGTTGCAGCCCAGTCTGGACAGATGTTTGGTCCAACTTGAGATGCTCATTTCTATTTGTTTTTGTTATATTCCTCTGACCATTCCCTGACTTGTGTAGGTTTTCTGAGAGTCTGTAAACTCTTAGGTAACTTTTTTTTTTTTTTTTTTAATATCCTTTCTGCTTAATCCTTATTGCCTTCCTCTTTCTTTCAAGGTACTTGCCCTTTTGATGGTTGTTCCCATTTAGGGGGACATGGGACCTCCAGCTCTGGAGTGAACAGGATCTACTCTACTCAATGCCTTTTGGTGGGGATTTCTTTCTAATGATCCATAACTGTTGGGGTGGGGTTGGAGACTACTGTCTTAGCACCTGCTGGTGACCACCCACCCCGTGTTTCCCTGCTGACTAAAGCACTGAAGGAGCAGGCTGGGAAAATGTCCCTGCCCAGGCCCTGTAGTGTCCCATCCTCTATCTTTCCTGCTAAAGCAGATCAGGAGTAACAGCTCCCCTAGAGGAGAGAGGTGAATGCGGGTTGTGATTCTCCGCTGCTGTGAAAATACATGCAACACAGAGATGAGCTGTTTGCTTTGAGAGGATGGGATGCTCCCCGAGGGGGAGATTATCTCCCTTGGTTGGACAGGTTAGTCTGGCTCTGGTTAACCTTGACACACTCGATTCTACCTCATGGTTTGCCTTATGTTCATCTTCCCTCTCTCTTCCTTGAGTGTATATGAGCCTTTGGTGTAAAAATTTAATTACAGTGACCTTTTCCTTCTAGGCCATGATAATGACAGTCCCTGGTTACAAAGAAAGATCTAGACCAACTTACTGACTAGTTGGAGATTCAGCCATGTCTTGAAGTTCATTTGAGGACAAACCTGTAGTACAGCAATCGAGTACACAGGCAATTCAACAGCTTGAGGCTGCAGAAGGATGCACTGGCTGGGCAGAAGTTTTCATTTCACTGCAAAAAGGCCCAGACCTGTTGTATTATTCTTGTGTTTCCCATTTGTGGCTTCAAACCAGATCTGCACTGTTTTCTGTACTCTCACAACAGCTCAAGCTCCTACAGGTTGAGTTCAGATTTAGTCATAAATCAGTATTTGTCAGCAAGAGGTGCAGGTGATTTAAAGGGAAATGGTTTTGTTTCTGCTATTGACTGCGTATTGGTGTGAGAGAAACACTTCTTACTTCTCACTTCTTTTAAAATCATATTCAAACTTAGTTAAGTGTTATTTTATATGAAACACTCCTCCTGCCCTCACAGCCCTATGTTTCTTTTCTAAAGGCTGTAGCTGCGCGAGCTGTTCCCATGCCTGTTTCTTTAGACTCAGCATAGTATGTGGTTTTAAGACCTAGTAAGCGATTTTTCTGAAGCCGTGCTTAATTTCCAAGACTACACCAAGTAAGTTACTGGAAAAATGAAGTAGTCTGGAAGGAAGGCACAGGAACGAATGAACGCAAACTTTGATGGGCATCCAAGAAAAAACCTTGTAAAGGACTCAGGGTCATGCAGGAGTGGTTATCTAACTTCTTAATGAAAAGGGTGAGAAAATACTATTTGCCTGGGTACAGTCTGCTTTCAACCCCTGGGAGCTGGTCCATGTTCACAGGTGTTATAATGACAGTAACACTGCCTAATGCTAATGGAGACAAAGATGATCAAGACTTTGGAGGAGTGGATCATCAGTGGACCCACTCCAACTTCTTAATAGAAGCATCCTGTGCATCTAAATAGGTAGAAAGGGAAAATGCAAAAATGTTTGGATACAACTGATGTTAGCAGTTTTGGAAGAATTTAGGGTGGGTGGGGGCAGGACAGATGTTGAAGGGAGCGATTGATTAGAATTGGTTAAAAATGTCTAATTTGCCTAAAAGGTTGTTCAAAGAAAGTGACAATTTGTAAAAATTCTCTCTAGAGTTGGGTTAAATTTCGGAGGGTGAAAACGATTGTTCAGCAGATGTTGAGAACACTGAGGGAGTTCGAGAGGTGGTTCACTTGCCAGTGGGTGGCGCAGCCTGATGGGCAGTGGGGTAGGGATACTGTTGACTTATTTATTTACCATCTGTCTGAGCTCTGCCTTGTGGGTATTCCTGTCTGGGCAGCAGGTAAGTTGACTGTATGAGAGAGCCCTGATTAGAAGAGGAGGAAGGATGAATACTGTGTTCCTCAGAGGGAGGTTTGTAGGCAGAGCACTCAGGTGTATGTGCAACATTACCTTGAAGTCTCTCACAGTAGAATATAAATGTATTTGCCTTCTTCCCAAATCACTCTCTCCACCTGTTTTATGTTTTAGGCACCTTGGTTCTTATCTAATGTTTTATCATCTTGATAGCTCTTACCTTATTAAGTATGTCTGCTTCTATCTCTCTAATCTCTTCATATCACTTCCCCAGGGTGCTCTCTCTTTTGTCTCTTACTGTTCTCAGTGAATCCTTTACCTGATGGTATTTTTTTCCCACCGCTCCTTGATGCATTGCAACCTCAGTTGACATTTTTGCTTTCCCTTGGAGCAGTGGTGAGGAAGGACTGTTTGGATACTGGAAAGGGATTCAAAGTATACAGTGTGCAGCTGTAGTACCCTGGGGAGCTGGACATCTGGTATGCCCTGGGTTGGGAACTGACTCCTCCAGGCTCCCTGTGTGTAACTTAAGTCAGCTCTGACCTTTGACGGTATAGACGAAACAGACATGAAAACTTCCACTCTGTGTTCATGCGAGGAAGGAATTTATGTGGGTCAGAAGCTTCCCACAACATGGCAGGTGATGCCCAGAAGTGTTGCAGTAGTGAGCCTTTTGTTCCTGTATTGGCTTTCCCTGGGCATCTCCTCTTCCAGGTGCTGGTGCACAAGGACAGTTTGAGTGGCAGCCAAGTGACAAGAAAACACTGAGTCCAATGGAGAGAGGGCTTGATGAGAGCAGAAGTTAAAGCAACCTGGAATAAGCAGAGGTTAAAGCTGTCTGTAGCCTGGGGACAGATCCATATTTCCTAAGTGGAGTGACTGGGAACTGGCCAGAGGAATGTGAAGCTGGCAGGAGGGCAGCTGATGATGGTGTTGCTCTGTAAAATGGTTTGCTATCCACCTTCAGCAGGATTTTCTTGTTGAACAGCCAGCCTCATCTCAGAGGCAGAGAGCAGAGAGCCCTAGATGTCTTCAGCCTGAGCAGACCTCTTCTGCATGGGCACCCCTCAGGAGAGCTGCTAACAAGAACTGCCTGTATAGAAAAGGGTTTGAGGTTGGCTGCAACCTCATTGTGGAAAATCTACAGGCTTGATAGTGTGTGTGCCCTAAGCACCCTGGCACTACAGTGGCTCTTGAGCTCGGGTGAGCACTGTGCTGGTAGACCCGAGTCACTTCAGAGAGCCTGATCCCCTAGGAGCAGGTTTATTTGGCTGAAAGTTGATTTCTCAAATTCAGACAGGCCTGACACGTGGGGAGAGATGTGGAGGCAAGCTAAGAAAAATAAATCTCTTCTGTGAGCTGTCTAGTTGCTGATATCCAAGGCAGATGAGTTGGATACCCCATCAGTGACTAGAAAGGGAGCCTGATTTACCAACTCAAACTGCATCCTTACCTTCTCGTGGACTCCTTGTCTACTGGCTGAAGGGACATGAGGGGAATCTGAATCAGGGTGTGTGTGTGGGAGCTATCTGCCATTATCTGTGCTGAATGTGTATCATTTGGCTGTTATCCTGTTTTGCAGCAGGCAGCTCTGCTCTCATGGACTGCTAACAGTCATATTGCATCCTCTGTGCACATCAGCAATGGCATCCTGTCCTCATGGGGTGCTCTCATCAGGGATGAGACTGGCATTTTGAGCACTGGCATCTGGGTGCTTTGTTCCCTGGTGCTGGTTTCTATTAGGTGGTGGGGCTGTCAGCAGAGCAGCTTGTGTGAACACATGACTGCTCCTCAGGCGTGGGGACGGGAGGAACTCTGACTCCTGAGCTCTTCCTGCTGCTGCCTTTTCTCTGCCTTCACTCCCCAGATCCTCTCTATTCTTTGATTTGGCAGGAAGAAGTGTCCCAGTATGCTCAAGGCTTGAAAAAATGCAAGAAAAATTGGAAGTGTTTCAGGATTTTTGTACATGTTTCAATTTTTCCTTGCAGTTTACAGTGCTAGACGCACTGGATCTTATTACATAAAGATGTTGTTTCTTGTCATTAATCCAAGGCACGGTGGCTGTTGGCACTTTCCTTCTAATTTGCTGTTCTCCTTGGTGAATAGCTATCTCATGGCACATACAGACTCACTCTACTTTATCTCTATTGAGAGTATTTTCTCCTTAACTCTAGGATCAAGGAAAATGTCCTTTCCTTTTTTGCTTTGTTTTATCCTCCTAATTTTATTCATGATATAAAAAATAACTCTCTTTCTGAAGCAATAGCAGCCCAGCAAAACCTGGACTACTCTTTTTGTGGAGCAAGACTTGCCAGGTTTGCCCATTCAGCTCAGGCAAGAGTTGCAGTGCTAAATTCTGGGTCCACTGGATTTGAGTGTTGGACCTATGGACTCAGTTTTGTTGGGAAATGCCACTTTAAAATGCCCTGAGGATGGTTTTCCAGAGAAAGAAAACAACTATCGGTGCTCAGCTGTTCATTCTCTTATGACTTACTAGAATATGTCAGTATTAATGTTTCAACATTTCTTCCGTTTTGCCTAAATCAGGATGCAGAAAGCATCATCATTACAGCTTTTCTATGTACAAGCATGGTCTTTCAGTCAAGGATCTGACTAGTGCATGAGCTGTTGTTGTGGTTTAACCCCAGCTGGCAGCTGCTTGCTCACTCTCCCCCTCAACCCAGAGTGATGGGGAGGACAATCAGGGAGGAGAGAGGTAGAATCTGTGGGTTCAGAAAGTAAAATATGATAATAATACTAATATTATTATCATAGTAACAATAATTGTAATGAGAAGGGGAGAGAGAGGATTAACACCTAAAAGAAGCAAGTGATGCACAATACTACAGCTCACCACCTGCTCACCAATGCCCAGCCTGTCCCTGACCAGCTCCTGACCAACTCCCTGCAATTTCTATACCGGGCATGACGTTCTATGGTATGGAATTGTCCCTTTGACCAGTCAGTCAGCTGTCCTGGCCATGTTCCCTCCTGGCTTCTTGTGAAGCTTCTCACTGGCAGAGCATGAGAAAGGGAAAAGTCCTTGACTTAGGGTAAGACACTAGCTAGCAACAACTACAACATCTGTGTTATCAATACGATTCTCATGCTAAATCCAAAACAGCACTGTACCATCTACTAGGAAGAAAATTAACTCTGTTCCAGCCAAAACCAGGACAGGTGTCCTGCAGTGAAAGTTTAGGCTGAAATCATACAAATTCTTCCCTTACTTCCCTCTGAGGTAAACCTCCTGCTTCTGGATTTCTCTATACTTCTTGCTCATTTGAAAATACAAATGATTGTGCTTCACCACCTGGAGAAGATGCTGAGACAAAGGGGAGGATGGAAATATGAGGAACAGTTGCAGAAACAAGTCTTCCACTGTTCACAAGTGCAGAATTAAGTTGGCCAGTGTCTTTTCTCACCTGTTCACAAACAGTATTTTTTCCCATCAGTCCCTTGCTTCTGTCAGGTTCACTTAATGAGCAGCCAGATTACACTTTGTTTTCCTGTGTTTGTTCAATGCGTGGCTCTGGGCCTTATTGACAACACACTGTTTGTCCTGCTCTGAAGATGGGATTATTGATTTCCTCATAGTCTTTTTTTTTTTTTTATCACAGTAGTATCTGAGTGCTCAACACTATAGAACCCAAGTGGTTCACAAACGTTAATTTATCTTTACAACACTCCTGGGAGGAAAGAGCTTTTCTTGGCTCCCTGCTTATACAGAGGGGATGGCAGTGGGCACAGTTGAAATCAGTAATTTTGAAATCCTAATTAGACATGCATGAGACTAAGTATTTTTCAGAGTTTGTGGAGTGTAGCACTTGCTGTGTTCAAGGTGTGGAGCCTTCAGATGCAGAAATGGGCTGTCAGTCATCCCTCAAGCTGGACTTGGGATTTCTGGTCTGCAGTGCATAATGAAAATAACAGAAGTAGTGGCCACCTGCTTAAAGTGACTTAATTTAGAATCATAGAATCATTAAGGTTGGAAGAGACCTCCAAGGTTATCAAGTCCAACTTCTGACCGAACAGTACCATGTCATCTACACTATAGCACTAAGTGCTATGTCCAGTTACTTCTCAAACACTTGCAGAGATGGTGGCTCCACCACTTCCCTGGGCAGCCCATTCCAATGCTTAACCACCCTTTCAGTGAAAAAGTTCTTCCTGATGTCCAACCTGAATCTCCTCTGGTGCAGCTTGAGTCCATTTTCTCTTGTCCTGGCATGGCTTGCCTGAGAGAAGAGACTGACCCTCCTTTCAGGTGGTTGTAGAGAGTGATAAGGTCTCCTCTGAGCCCCCTTGGCCCCAGACTAAACACCCTCAGCTTCACCAGCCACTCTTTATATGCATTAACCTCTAGACCCTTCACCAGCTTTGTTCTACAGACAAAGTTGGAATAAAGTCTTCTGTAGTAGTTTTAGTTGGCCTTCCTTGGTGACCAGTTTGTAACCAAGGAAGTGGCCATATTACCCCGTATTCCCTACGATTTTTACGTAAGCCAAGGGTATAAAGAAGAGGGGAGAAGAGGCCTTCGCTCTCTTCCCTTTCCGGTGAGGTTTGGAGACAGCCAGTCCCGCTTCTGTGGGGGAGCCGGGGCCTGGCTGGGCCTGCTGCTTTCTGCTGCTCTGGACTCTGGTAGCGTGGTGGTGGTGTCTAGCACGATTGTGCTATCTCAAGGAAAGTATTAAGGTTTTCCTTTGGCTAGTCTTTTATTGAGTGTGTATACCTGTTATCGAGTTTGGGTTTTCTTTTTGTTTTATCCCTTTTCCCTTTCCGCCTTTTCTGTTTTCAGGTGTTGGATTTTGGGGTTTTTTATGTGTATATAGTTTTTATAAATTGTATATAAATGTAGTATAAGTGTAAATATATTTTTTAATATATATTACTTTAGCGCTCTCTCTCTCTCTCTCTTACTTCGGTTTTCTTGGTTTTGATTTTGGGGGAGGAGGGAAGATCTGGCAGTGGGGTTTGGGGGCTTGGCAGGGAGCCAGCTCCAAACCACCACATCTTCCCAAGGTGCCCTTCTCATAGTACTAAAAGCCATTCCCAGGGGAGCAAGGACTTGCACCTTGGGTCTTGATGCTTCAGACAACATTGGGATCATGTCAGTGTTTTTCTCCAGGTGATGCCATGGCAGCTGCTCCGTCAGCTTGCAGTGGCATGAGACCCTTGGCTGTGTAGCTCTTGCTGAATTTCAGCAGGGCTGGAAGCTGCAGCCTCCTCAGGGACAGCTGATCAGTGGGATCTTGCCTTGGCACTTGGTGGGAGTATCCACCAGTTAGTTGTTTTGGAGCCAAACACCTGTGTTAAACTCTTGCCAGTTTTGTAAGCAGGGAAATATGGACTTCGCTTTTCCTATATGGGAAATACTTGGGAAATATGAGAGTGTTCTGATATGGTGAGTTTCCCATGTGAGAAATGGTTCCTCTGAGGGAACACGTTTGACCTTCTTACTGCTTTGTCTTGGGTATTTCAGGTAAATATTAGTTATTTACTCTTTTGTACCTTTGTATTTTGATCTCTTTCATAGAGCTTCTCATCAAAACTGTCTTTCAGTAGAAAGTTTTTTTCTCAATTTCATGGAAGCTTTGCCATGGAAAGTGTCTCATTTTCACGTGAAAGGATTACTTGGGGCAACAAGCCTAACACCACCAGGCCTGTGATGCTTGCTCTAAGCCCTGAGTATCCAGGTTCTGCAGTATGTTCTGCCTTATTATAACAGAGCAGGTCAACTGCAAAGTATGACAGCAGCCAGACACCTGTTTTTACAATGCCTGGCTGTCAAAATTTACTGCTTATGGTTGCCAAAATAGCTGCCCTGCTTTACGAAAGGGGTATGAACAGGGAGTCCGATGCAGAGAGAAAAGTTTGAATGCTAAGCAAGTGGCTAAGAGCCTCCCGGGGCGACATTTCAAACTTCAAACAGTTAATCTTTTTTTCTGTAATCGGTATTTTAATTTAATGCCAAAAGTACATCTTTTTCTGTGAGGAGGTGAGGAAATGTTTTTCTGACCTGCTGTCCTCTGCAGTATGTAATTGCATAGGTCTTGCACAGCTAGCAGCTTTACTTTTTGACTTCTAGCTGTAATTGTTTGATCTCAGCCGGCTGATTGTCTAAATGATGGTTTTATATGTCATAGTAAAATTTTGGTTTATTTTGCCTCTCTCCCAGCTGCATTCGCACATTTGGTTTTTGCTTAGATTTGGATAACTGATGTCTTGTGGGGGATAAATGTACTTGTTTTTCTCCTTGTTGGCATCTGTGATAGGAAATCTAATCTTTCCATTGGTGTCTTTCTAGGATCCAGCGGAGATGGGCATAGGTCTTTATTGTCAATAAAGCTTCTTTTAGTCATATATATTTGCTGTGCAGTGGGATGTCTGGTTCTCTGTGTGCATCTCGATGAAGAAGTAAAAGGGTGAAATGAGTGTTTTACTGTAATTCTAAAACTTCACAACTAAGAATTGGACTCCTGTGTTTGCTTTTGCAGAAAACTATCCATTGTGCTATTTGAGCTTTTCTTCACATTGCAAATTTAAACCATTGTTACCTGCATTTTTTTTTCAAGGCAGTAGTGACCACTCTGAATTTGAGCAAGTGTCATCTTTCTTAGTGTTGCTGGAGTAATTGGCCCCTCACTGATTTCTTCCCTAATTGCTGCTAATTGCTGCTTATATGAAGCAAGGGTTCTCTTTGTCATTCAACTTGAAATGCTGCACATCTGGATGTGGAGAGACAGCTACTTTCGTAAGGCTGTGACTGTGCCATCGTTTGGACGTAGCCACAAATTCTGATTGCCTGCACTTTGAGCTGGCATTATGTGTGGCACTGAAAGCCATAAAGCATATTGAGGGACAGAATGTTATGCTGGGCTCAGTGCCAGGCCGGTGTGGTCACAGCTTTCTGCTGGTTCTGTGCACACGTGTGAGGTCTGCACTGCTTGCCATGCATGGTGTGAGCATCACTTCTGTATGAAACTTCTCAGAAGTGAGCAAGAACAGGACAGGTTTTGGTCCTCACAAAGCTGTGAAAACATGCTTATGCAAGTACTGTCGGTTCTGAGAAATGTAACACACATGTGCAAGTAATAAACCCTAAAATCCACCTTATGCTTTGGAGAAGGCAAATGCAATTTTTGTTCCTCGGGTTTAATGGTGCTGGTTTTCAAGACTTCACTGAAATTGCTTGGAGGTGAAACTTCCTTTCAGATAGCAAGTTTTCTAATGAAAGCAGAGATGGCCAGTTGGATGAGAACTGCAAGCCCAAGCATTGCTATGAAAGTGCTCTCACTCCCTCTGTGGGAGAAGTTGGTCTGCTGTGATCTGCATATTGAAGGATGTCAGTCTGGAGCAATGCTGGTGTGGTGTGCTCAGTTCTTTCATAAAATCACAGAATGGTTTGGCTTGCAAGGGACCTTGAAGCTCATCTAGTTCCAACACCCTTGTCATGCGCAGAAACACCTTCCAGTAGACCAGGTTACTCAGAGTCCAACCTGGCCTTCAACACTTTAGGGATGGGACATCCACCACTTCTCTGGGCAACCTATGCCAGTGTCTCAACACCCTGATAGTACAGATTTTCTTCCTAATATACCCTTTCTTCCTAATCTACCCTTTTCCATTTTGAAGTTATTCCCCCTTTTTCAATCACTACATGCCCTCGTAAAAAGTCCTTCCCCAGCTTTCTT
The DNA here is from genome assembly GCA_035041135.1 of Platyrinchus mystaceus. Lineage (NCBI taxonomy): Eukaryota > Metazoa > Chordata > Aves > Passeriformes > Tyrannidae > Platyrinchus > Platyrinchus mystaceus. Next base: position 50,517,405 of record JAWWLV010000045.1, on the reverse strand, counting down.
CTAAAACCCCCTTTTGGATACTGAAAGGCTATAATAAGATCTCCTCAGAGCCTTCTCTTCCCTAGGCTGAACAACCCCAAATCTCCCAGCCTGTCGTCACAGGAGGGGTGCTCCAGCCCCCTGATCATCTTTGTGTCCCTCCTCTGGACTCACTCCAACAGGTCTATGTTCTTATGTTGGGGGCCCCAGAGCTGGACAAGGAACTCCAGGTGGGGTCTTATGAGAGTAGAGGAGGACAATCCATTTCCTCAACCCGGAGTTTTCCCAGTTTGTATTCTACCTGGAAATAAGGGGCAACTTTTTTGCTACCTCCCGTGCACCACTATATAGTCATTTTTAGAAAAGCAAAGTGGATTTGATGGTGAAACAAGCTCCATCATCTTTTCAGCTTTGGCATTGCATATTGTAGTCTAGGTGCTGCTCCAAAGCATGCTCTTAAGAGGAGCTCGCAGCCATCTGTTTGATATTTATGAGATTTGTAATTTTAGATCAGGGAATTTATTATTCTGTATTAAAAGGTAGGCATAAAATAAACCAAGCTAAAGGGCATACAGCCTTTCAAAAGGTTTTCATCTAGTTAAAGCTTTCTCTCTCTCTTCTATATAATACTATGTTTGAAAGCAAGATTACAAAACACCTGGATGTGGTTTCTGTTGGCTCTGTGTAGAGATTGCAATCCAAATGTAATTGGCTGCTGCTCTTGAGGGGGCAAAATGCCTTCTGCACCTTTTTTGGGAGGGCAGAGGGGGAATTGCTGGCATTACAGCTGACTTATTTAAATAACAGTTTACAGTTGGCCTCTTGTTCAGTGTGTTTAACTGTTCTCTATGCCCCTCAGAACAGCTGCTGGAGGCAAGCAATGTTCCGGCACTTTCCTGAAGTGGTTTTACTGCTTAATAGCAGATTTGCATTGTTTTTCATTAAATCTGTATCATACAAATCTTTGTGGATACATTTAGGTTCTGGTATGGCTGTTTCCCCGCAGCTTTTATTTGTTAATTGGTTGTTGTTTGGGTTTTTTTTTAAGCCACTGCAAGTCAAATTCTCTACAAAAGGGGGTTGATCCAGGGCTTGGCAGTTGCTTGGCTTCTAGATGGACATAGGTAAAAAATCCTCCTCTGTAGTATTTGCCTGTATTTCATCAGGAGCTTATGTGCGTGCAAGTTTGTCCTTAGCTGGTCTCTTGAAATGAAGATGAATTGTCATTTATATGCAGAGATGAACTGTTTGCCCTGCAGAGAACAACACTAACAAATGTCCATATTGTTTTCTGAACCAAGGTACTACTGCATCTCCAATCTCTGGCAGATGTGAAATGTATGCTTAAAGCTTTGCATATGAGTATTTGTCCATTCGTATTAGTTTTTCTGTGCATGTGACCATGAAATAGGATTGCTTTCAATTACACATGCACAGTCTGTACACAAATATATCCTGTGAAATATGCATTTCTTCACCTTGGTTTTTTGCATGGATGAGCATAGCTGGGATCAGCCCATAGCTTATGATTTTACGTGTGGGTTACTTGAGTTGAACGCAGGGCAAGACTTAAAAGCCTGTATGTGACTATTGCAGCACAAAAACACATGCAGGCATGCTGAGGTTCTCTGCATTTAGTGAGGCATGTGAGTGGTTATCCCGTTTTTTCCCTACAATCCTCTCCCCCACAAGTGAAGGTTCAACACCTCTTGGGACCAGAAAATTTCACCCCTCTGTAGTTTGAAGATAAATGATAAGTGAAGCATGCCAAGCTAAAGCCACTGAGATTTGTTACTGTAGCAGAATACTTTGTCTATGACCTTTATCTGAAAAGGTGGGTTTGAGTGACCTTAGAGAACAGCAGGAAACTTGCCTTTGGAAACCTGTGATATGGTTTGGACTTGTGCTGTTGGGTGGCTTGCTGAAAGCTGCTTCATCCCAGGATTCTCAACGGCGGAGCGCAGAGGCTTTTTTCTATTATAATAGTGCTTTTAATACATTTACTAGTTAATGCATGTATATTTGCAACAAAGCTTGTCTGTAGAGTGCTCTTCACCACTTGTTATGTCACGTTGTTCATGGCAGAATCTAGCAGAAGTGGAATAAACATGGGGAGAATTAGGCCTTGTTCTCTAATTGTTCCTTTAATGGATTACCCTAATTAGAAATGCATTACTTAATAATTAAAATGCACTAATTTGTAATTCTGTAATGATCTAAGTAGTTAGTCTTTGCAAGACCTGAAGAGGAGATTTAAAACCAGGTAGAGAGCTCTTCCGCAACATCTGAACAGGCACACCATCGTTAATTTAAGCTTAATCCTTCCTTTTTGCCAAAATGCTTGTATGTACCTGCATATATAATCTCCTGTGTCTTTTGCAAACTTGGCTTTTCTCTTCAGCAGTGGATTTTCTCAGGCAATGTTCATAGTTTATGGCATTATATAAATCCCATGTATCACTGGATAACTATTCTTAACATGGCCTTTCAGTAACAGCCATAGACTCTGGTTTTATAGGAAACTTTACTTTTTATACAAATTTCCAGACTAATACGGTTTTTGCATATTGGGTTAAATCCAGATTTTACCTATTCTCCTTAAGGAAAGTGTCCAGGTGTTTGCGCTACCTATCTCTTGAACTCTTGAACCTCCTTTTGACAGAGGAGCACAGGTCTCAAAGCAAAGCTATTACAGGGAGGCCATGTAGGCTTAAAAGAACATAAAAAGGCCTCTGCAGCAGAAATCCTGCAGTGTGCACTCACGGTTTATCAGATATCAGGGATTCCACGTGGCTGTTCAGCTTTGACACATGCATTCAAGGGAGACCCCGCTCCCTGCAGAGCCCCTGCCTGTGCCTTGGGAATTTCGCTACTTATCTGGATTCATGTTGAGTCCTGTCAACAGACAGAAATCCTCACCCCTTAGTTGCCTGTGCATCTTGGAAGATGAATATTTGGCCACAGTGGAGATGAGATTTTCTTCCAATTAATTTTTTTAAAACTACTTTTCCTGGTTGCTCTGCCTCTGAAATGGTTCTGAGAGCTGACATCCAGCCTGAAGGTTGCTTCTGCCTCCTCTTCCTCCTGCTTGGAGTTTATTTTCCTGTCCTGTCTGAATGACGCACCAGTCATTACCCTCCATCTTAATGCAGATCATGATGGGAGAGCAACTTGACAGAGGAGCTCTGTGTTTCTCTGCAGGGCCTTGGAGACAGCCATGCTGTACCAGAAGACACTTGCAGCCGATCTCCCTGTGTCTGGCATTGCAGTGAGGCAAGCCTTCAGCTACAATATATTAATCTGTGTGCACTGTATGGAGAGCTGTCACTAAGTGCCACTGTTGTTTTTTATTTCTTTTTTCTTTTAGAGCAGGGTGGAAGTAGTTATTTGCCCTTATATTTCAAGTCTTGAATTATCAGCATAGCTTGCCTTAGATTTCTGTGCATTTTCCTTAGCTATGCTATTTATTTTCTAGGATTAATCCTGCCCAGAACACCAGCATCTGGCATAACAAGAGAGAGCTCTGTCTCTATTCAGCTACAGCTGCAATCATAAAATCATAGAATATCCTGAGTTGGAAGGGACCCACAAGGATCATCTAAGTCCAACTCCTGAAACAGTTTGTACCGTGGTCGCTGCAGTTAACAAAGATGTGGATCATTGTCCCCGTGCCGCTGAAGTATGCAGGAGGCTTTGCCTTTAGCTGTGACGTAACTTTGAAAAAGCATTTCTTGTGTGCAAGTGCTGATGACGTAATTGACTAAATGGGAAGTGTTTTCTGGCTTTTATTTTCCTGTTTGTGTAAGGCTTGTTACAGCTGCAGCAGAGGCATCAGAGGATCTTTCTTGGCAGTGATGAGGTGTGGAGTTGGCTCTTTGCACTTCTGGTCTGAGGATCTGTGATTGTTGCTTTAGTTTTCTGCGTCTCTCGGCCCTGGGGATTTCTGTCTTTTTTCCAATGATGTCACCTGGAATAGCTGCTTCTGCTATGTCAAGTCTAAATTTGCATTTAATTGTAAAATTAATTTGCATAGAATCTGAAAAATCTGTCTGGCTTGGGTTAAGGTTAAATCAGCTTTTCACATGAGTCTGACTTGCTCAGTCCCTTTGTATTCTGTGTCTGAACCTAATCTTTTCACTAAAGAACCATATTTCCTCAAACAGATATATTTAAGCTTGAAGTCTGTCATAAGCATCTACTGATTCATCTTTCCTTTGGTGAAGATTAAAGGAGGAAGGTTCTACACCAGTAACTCTCTTGCACGGAAGAGGTTCCTTGCCTTGGCATCTGTCTGTGCCCTGTGCTTTGTTTTCTGTCATCCTCCCCTTCATCAAAAGCCTTGTGTGCCTGATATGCTTGGAGCCTGCTGCAAGGAGAAATTGCGTTCCTTGCCCTTAAAGCCTGCAGAGAAAGAGCCACAACCTCCATCGTAATTTCATATTGCTCCCTCAAATGCCACGTCTGCTGTGATTCCTGTGGGGTTTGTGGTGGAGCGAAGATACCGTCTTGTTGTCTCTTTCCTTTGTCTGTGCAGCACCTGCTATACAGGCCCTGACTAGATTGGGACGTGGAGCCACTGCAGTTGTGCAAACAATCAGTAGCATCAATTGCAAGCTCTCAACCAGCAGAGGAACATGTTGGAGCCAGCTGGCTGAGCAGAGGAAGGCTTTTTGTGACAAGAAGTATCTAGAAACTGTGAGTCTATCCAAAGTACCATCAGCAGAGATTTGTGACTTTTAACTTTGTGCAGGCTCTTGACGCTTCTGACCTGTGGCACAGGAGGAGCTAATTTATTTTAGCCTGCTCATAGTCCTCATTATATGCTGTCCCCAAAACTGGTGCTCTCCCTTCCTTGTGTCGGCGTGTCTCCAAATTAGGTCTGCACCTGTTGCAAAGCCAGTCCAGGGCTGGAGGGAGGGTGCTGGTCTCTTGATGCCAGATGGTCTCCATATGGAATGGGCTCCTCTGGCCTCTCATCACCTCTGCCTAGACCTCATTGCTGGCCTCTCAGCGGCTGCAGGTCTCTCCCCGCTTCCACCTCCCACCTCACCGATATGTACCAGACCTGGCACACATTGCCATTGCACCAAGTGTGACTACCTGATCTTGGCAAGTGGCATCCAGGGGTATTGGGGGGACCTGCCCAGAGCAGCAGAAATGGTTTATAGAAATGGTTTAATCTGGGTGAGACCATTTGCTTTCTTACAGAAAATATGTCCTCTCTCCCTTCTTCTCTTTTTTTGCTGCCCGCTTTTTTGTTTCACAGTTGTTTGCATTTTTCCCCTTTCAGGCTATCTCCCCTTTTTGAAAGGAGTTTAAAAAAATGACCTTGTAAAACCTTTGCTCATAATTTACAGAGCTGCCTCGACAGAGGCACAGAGGATGAGCCTGACTGAAGGGGGGAAAAACAAATGGTGTTCCTGTTCATCTGAGAAACAAAATTATTATTTCTTTTCCTTCTTTTAATAAGTCTGTGTGAAATGAAAAGGGGAAAAGGTAAAACAGAAGAGTTTAAATTCTGCACTAGGGAAGATCTTGGTGTGTTCAGTCCCTGTGCACAGTGTATAATTAAACCCAAAATAGAGCAGTGAACTGAAGGAGGGAGGTGGGCTACGAGACCAAGCAGGGAGGGGGCAGGGTTACTCACTTCAGAAGCACTATCCAAAAATAAGTTTCCATTTCTTTCCTGCTTAATTTGATAAATGGGGTTGGTCTCATTTAATCCCATTTCTGGTTTACTCTCTTTTCATCTTCGTCTCCTCCCGTTCTCTCTGTTATGTCACCATAACCACTTTTCGGGAGCATACTGGGATGTGATGTCCCCAGCTGAGGCTGGATCTGCTGTGCCAAAGATGCATGTGCAGTGAAGGAGACCGGTGACTATCTGGGGAGCACTGTGGGGTGTGGGCTGCAGGAACTCAATCTGTGTTGACTTAGCTTGTAGCTTTCTTTAATTTGTCTTCTAATTAACCCAGACTGGAGCCTTTTTCTCTTGGTCCAAACATATCTCAATAACTTTTCTTCCATCCACTGCATCCCCATGACTTTTTACCAGCCCTAAGTACTTTTTTTTTTCTTCTATCTCTTTTTCTTCCTGTTCATGCTTTCTGTTGCTTTGTTTTTCTCTCATTGCATTGCATTTTTCTAGGGCATCATACTTATAATATAGCCACAAGGTAAAGGCCAATGGGCTTGCTAAGGAAACTGCTTTGCAAGAAAGTGAGAAATTCAGGTTAATTGGATGCAATCAGGTCAAAATTTAGTTAATCTTTGAGTGGGTGGGTGTGTTAGCACAAGGCTGTGTATGCAAGCCTGGTCTGGGGGCTGATCCAGGCATATTCGTTTCCAACTTTGTATGAATATGCGCATTCCCTTGGAGACTAGAAGAGTGACGTGCATCTGGGGAAAACGACAGGAATACAAAAGTGACATCTCTTCATGTCATAGCAGAGAAATTTCTTCCTTCTCTGGCAAGAAAACAGGGCTGTCAAACCCTAGAGTAAGGGTAGCGGTAGAACTGTAACCTAATAAACAAGAGTGAAAGATCAAATGGAACATCTGTCCTCAGGAAAGGATGCTCTGTGTGGAGGACAGAGGGACATTGCCTGTGTGAAGGGTGAAGGGAGAGAAGATTCCCTCAGATATCTCTATTGATTTTGTGTGTGTGATTAAGGAACAGGTTTAGTTTTTCAAAGCTGTCCCACTTTATTCAGCTGTTGAGATGTCCTTTGTACTTGAATGTCAGGAATAGGATTGGAAGGTTGAGGAAAATGGTGCTGTAGTTTTGAGGGGCAAAAAAAAAAATCATTTAATCCTTCAGGAAGGGTCCTCAGGAGGTCCCTCAGGAGTCCAATCTCCTGCTCAAAGCAAGGTCAGCATTGAAGCTGGGCCAGGCTGCTCAGGGCTTTGTCTGGTTGGGTTTTGAAAACCTGAAAGTACAGAGTCTGCACCACCCCTCTGGGCAATGACTGCTATAGCTGCACACCTACATATAGAAAACTCTTTGCTTCTGTTTGATTTAAAGACTATTGTTACTTTTTCTCCTGTTTTGTATTGTAGTAAAGAGCCTGGCCTCATCTCCTTTAGTGTGCTGGATATAGGGCTATTAGGTCCCTCAAATATTCTCTCTAGGCTGAACAGACCCCTGTCCCTTGGCCTCTCCTTGCAGGGCAGGTCCTTCAGACCCGTGAGCATCTTGGTGGCCCCATGCTGAACCTGATCCAGTTTATCAACATCTTTCTAAGAGATCCAAAACTGAGCCAAGTATCCATGTATGGTCTAGCAAGTACTGTACGAAGGGAAATAAATGCTTTCCTTAATCTGCTGGCTACAGTCATGTGAAAATAGCCCTATGTGCTTTTAGCTGCCTGTGCAGCTGGAGCAGAGCATGTACTCATGAACTTTTCTTTGTTTTAAAGCAAGCTGTCCCATTTGGCCACCTGCAGATCTGAGTGGTGATCACCCTGCTTGACAGTTGACTGCCCCCCATCTTGGTCCGGAAGGGAAGAGACATGGCTCATCATTTTTGTTATGAATTTGGCACATGGGAGAGACAGTGTCCTGGGGGTGGTAAGGGCTCTTAAAGTAAGGTGGAACTGCTGACCTTGTCATCATAAAAAAAGAAAAAGGAGGATTTGGTAGTGGGTGGAAGCTATTGTAAAGGGATCTGCTGCTTGGATAAGGACAAGCTTAACTCTTTAAAACAAAACAAAAAAAAGGCAAACAAAAAACCCCACATATCATAATCATTCACTTGGAAATACTGATGTTTTAGCTTCTATCATTTAGTAGCATTAAATTAGACCCATAGGAAACAAAGCACTTTGAATTTCTATGGCCAAGTACTCATATGGAGGAACGTGTGCTGCCAGGTACCGCTAAAACTGTAGAATCTTGTTTGGGTCTGGAAGGTAACTGTTATATCCACCTGTCACACAGGAAATCAGTCTAAATAATTTCAATCCTCCAGCAGTCTTAGGCCTCTCTGAGGGAGGTCAAGGACAGAAAACATGTCTGTGAAAGTGGTGCTCAAGTAATCTATTTGGACTCTGACGTGTACCTTAAATTCTGAGTCCCAATGTACTGTGACAGACCTTTCCATTAACACACTGGACACTTTTCTTCATGCAAACAGGTGTCCTCACCTGCATGGCTTGATGTGACCACTGAACTATGGGTTCATGAAAATATAACCTGCAGTAGATGTTCAAAAGCTGTTTTGCTTCCAGTGCTGGTTTTATATGATCTTGTGGTTATGGGTTAGAATTATTCACTTGTACATCTTTGCATCTAAACAGCTGAAAAATAATAGTAATGAATTACAGGGCATTTCCTAAGCAATTTGAATATTCAGAAATACAGTAGAAAACCATCAAAAGGAGTAACAGATAATTTTTAAGGAGAAGCCATTCAGAACTGTAAGCTGAGTCTCCTTTTGAATTTGGTTATAAATCATTCATGATTAGGGTCTGTAGGAGGATGCTAGAAAACGGAGATGTAGGAGACTTCTGGGAAGCTAGGAAGAGTGCACTGTCCTGATGTAACCTGAAATTAATAAAAACTTTGCTTCAAGCATGTGCTCTGTCCACATCTGGGGGAATCTCCAACAGAGCCAAGGATTTAGTATTGTAGCAGAAAAGGCCCCGGTAATAAATCAGCTAGTTCAACTGGTGGCCCACGAACTGTATGAATGTTCATGTGCTTCAAGTGATTTCCCACTTGGGGTGTATGTCAGAGGGCAGGGTTTAGGTGATGGAAGAGCTTCTGGGCAAGTTGTGGTTTCAGGCTTGGGGTAGGAGGTGGATTGGGGTGAATTGGACACCCTCCATCCAAAAGAGAGGTACATGGTGGCTCTTGGCTGTCTGATGTGGCTGGTTGGCTTAGGAGCTTAGAGGTTGTCCATCTCCATGCTGCAAAGGAAAATACTCACTAGATACTTCAGGGCTGTGATGGACTTTGCTTTACAGAGTGTTTTAAGGTTGACTGAGTGGGTGGTGGATTGTTCTTACTGGAGCCATTTTGGTAGCACCTTGTAGACCAGAGAGCCCCAATACACCACCATTGAATGTAAAGAATGGAAGATCCTGGAGGGAGAGCCATGACTTCAGGGAGTAATGATCTGCAGCAGGAAATGGGTGCTGTGATTTTCTCTGCCTTTGGGCATCTCCTGCTCCATGTCCTATTGACACAGAGTCTGGAGAGACTCCCTTATCCAGGATTGAGGTGACTTTGTGTCATGGTGGGAGCTGAACTTTGCTGCTCAGGGAGTAGAGCCCTGGTACACTCTGTGCTCTCCCGGTAGGGCCCTGAAGTTCCCAAGGAAGGTAGCAAAACGAGGTAGGGCCCATAGTAGTTCCCAAGGAAGGTAGCATCAAGAAAGATGTAGGTGATGCAGGAAGGCTGCATCGAGAGGGGACTCTGTACCTTTTTTTCCTGTAGCTATCCAAAGCCAGCCCACAGGCCCCTGGCTGAAACACGTTTGAACATCTTTATCTGTGGCATGCTAAACGCTCGTGATTAGTTTTAATTCCAGCTATTTTCAGCTATTAAAGTGCTGCTTTCTTTGCATGGCCTCATACTTCTAATGAGCCAAAGCAAACCCATATGCCACAAAATCCTTTCCTTCATCCAAAAGGGGGAGAGTGTTACCATTTCTGCCACAGCTCCTCTTTCAGACATACAAAACAGGACCCAGTAGCTGGGCAACCCCCAAAGCTGCCAGGAGCCTGTGCTGCTGCAGGCTGTTGCCTTGGCATAGGAAGGGAGGGGTGGAGGCTCCCTTTTGCTGTGTGTATCTGCTCTGTTCCATGGTGAGCATCGCCTGGGATGGGGGGAACTGAGGGTCTGTGATACACGTGTGCCATCCCCTCTGGGCTGCTTGCTGTTGAGTGGCACATGCAGTGCCACGAGGCAGTGCCCACCTTGCTGCTCTAGTCCAAGTACCTTCACAGACCCCCCACCTGCTGTTCCTGTAGGTGCCCTCTCTCCTCCTTTCTCCTCTGCTGTAAGCACAGATTTTCAGATAAGTGATACAGTATCATCTTATTTTATGAGCTATCAACTGTGCTAGCTGTATTCTCCGAACACAATAGCACAAATTACTTTACATAACAGAAGTAGGGAATTCAATAATAGCAACAGCAGAGGGAAGGGAGAAATCAACCACTGAAAAAATGAGAGAGATGTTTCCAGCTACGAGCTTTAATATTCACAGGAGTTAAATTCAATGCAAGATAGATTTTTGTGGGCCAGTCCTGAAATAAGGGAAACACTTTGGTAGAGAGTGACATAGGGGGAAATCCAGGTGACTGTTTTGCCTGAAACGCAGTGCAGAAGGTAGGGACATGTGGAATGGCCTTAGGCTAGATGGGTACTCTATCTACAAGAGCTGTCAGTGTATCTCTTCCTAAATTTGTAGTGTGATCAGGGTCATGGCTTTGTTTTACCCATCCTGCCCATTTTAGGGGGTTTTGCCTTTTTTTTCCCTTTGAGAGGGTGACCAGTGCTGCATTTAGTAATCCCAATGTGATTCCAGCCCTGAATTATAGAGGGCTCAGCACAGTCTTTGTATGGCTTCATCCCGTTCCTCCTGTGTTCTGACACTAGTTGTGTTGATTTTTTTTTTGGATTTGTTGGTTTCTTTTTGTTATTGCCTTATTTTTTTTTTTTTTGCCACAGCTGCACAGTAAGCTGAGCTCAGCATTCAGCTGTTCCTATTGCCATCTTGATTCCTTTCTTTGGTAAGACAGTTATTTCATAAATTTGAAAGATGTGTGAATAATGTACAGTTTTCTCCTTTTCAGAGGTATTATTTGCATTTAACAACATTGAATATAACTTATTATCACATTGTCTCTTTGCTTAGATTTCACTCAGGTTCTTCCCTCTTCCTTCTGGTCTTGGCTACCTCACATAATCTGGTGTTGTCTGCAATTTTGTCACTCACTGGGTGCCCTCATTTCCAGCTAACTGTGTTTAAGTAAAATGTGACACAACCTAGAAATGAATCTTTATCCATCACAAAATTCACTGCCATAGTAAGGATTTAAACACTTGGGTATATACATTGACTAATTTTATTCATTCACCAGCTTGTCATTTTGAAATATTCAGGGGGTGGCAAGACACAATTTTCTTTAGTGTGTGTATAAAAAAAAAAAAGCATAGAGTTTGTCATGACATTCTTCCAGATGTTTAGATATTATGCTTTTGGATGTTATTTTATTCCAATTGCTGGACCTTACTTGAATAATTCCTTGTATAGCAATTTCTAGACTGGCTTCTGAGATGCTTTCACACTGCGAAGTGTGGCCTGCTAATTCCACAATTTGGTTTATGTTACTGAATTTTTAAGTGGTGAAGTTCCAGCACGCTGCAAGTCATTTAGAGATCATTGCTGTAATATTTGGGAGTAGAAGCTTTTTGCATTTTACTGTATTGGTTTCTTCCTGAGCTGCTTCTCCTTCTGGCCCCTCAGTCTTCAGAGGTATTGTTTCCCTTTTAGTGCAGAAAAGGATGGAAAAGAGGCCAAAATTTTTTAAAAGGGGTAATTTTAAACTACTTTCTTCTAAATGAATTGGAGATTAATGAAGCTGTTCAAGTGCAAGAAAGATGATAGTTTTTCCTTGTACAACATGAACAGTAAGAGTGATATTGGGGGCATGGTCAAGTGAAGTGGGACTTGAGGCAAAATAGGGAAATGGGTCAGGATAAGAAATGAAAGTGTGGATCAAGGTTGCAGTGAAAGGAGACTTGAAAACTGTAATGATGATTAATTAGATTCCTCTCTAAATAACTGTTTTCATCTGTGCATCTAAAAGCCATTCAGATGTGCAGCACACCTTCAAAGAGTCCTACAGATAATAAAGGTAAGTAAATTAGGTATGAAGTTGCAAATCAAAGTATCAGAGGAAAAGTTCAATGCAGTCTTGAACTGTGCTGGTAATGCTATTACTACCGATATTTTTAGCTCTGTTGCCTAAGGAAATGAAGTGGAGGTGATCAATGCACCCCTGTAAGAACCTTTTGGCTGATTTGAGTCTCAGGTGGGTGGGTGGAGGAGAGCAGTCCTACTAATGCTCTCACCAAAGGAAGGATGGGCAGGGCAGAGCAGAAACCTTGTATATTCTGCTTGGTCCACCAGCTGCTGAAAGGCAATGAGCACGTGGGCAGTCAGCCTGCCAGGCAGTGCAGGTGCAGCCGTGGGGGCTGCTCTCACTTGCTCTGCTGGCAGGGCATGCTGTGCTGAGTAGGGTGCACTGCTGGGAACAAGGAATGGACCTAGGCATGGTGACAAACTGTTGAGAAGATGTTGGGAACACTGGGAGAAAGTAAAACACTGTGATGTGATGCGATGCAGAGAGCATAGAGTTGTATGAGAAGTGGACCCTGAGATGTGTTGGAAGGTGGGCAAACCCAAAGAGGATGCAGGAAGTAGTTTTGTGAGCAGGAGAACTAATGATGCCTCATGTTTGTATCTCATCCCTTGAAACCCACTCTCTCTGCAGTAAGAAGGGTCACCCCCAGAAGCACTGGGGAAGAGACCTGTTCCTGAAAAGGGGACTTTTGGAGGGATAAGACATAAATCATAAAAGAAGCTTAAATTCTGCAGCTCAGAGCACCTTGTTCTCACTAGGATCCTAGTAGGATCAGAAACTGGTTATGGTAAACCTTGTATAAACACTGGAAGAGAAAATGGTCCCTGCTTTAAAGAGTTTATTTATGTGTACAGTAAGACATCATACTATAGACCTGGCATGTAGTCCTCTCTTTTCCCATGTGATTGGGGTCATTACACATTGAGTACTCTGGGCTCTGGGGGGATTTTGAAAAAAGCAAAATGGGCAGAACAGTGAAAGAGAAAACAAGGAAAACACCAAAGGATCTGGAAGGATTTCTGGGGTTTTTGTTGGTTTGGTTTTTTGTTTGTTTTTTTCTTTTTTTTCCCCCCATTGGGACAGATTGAAAGTTCCACTTGTGAGTTGTTTGACTTAACAACAAGTCAAAGGGAAAATTGGAAGGAATTTAGAACAACGGGAAAAGTTCCTGTCCCAGGGATGGAGAGGATTTACTTTAAGGCTGTACAAATGCTGGAGGCTTATGGTAGAGGAAAGGAACAAAATATTTTGAATGTTCAAAAGAGCTTTGTGCCTGTGAAGGTGTTAAGCTGATGAATGCCCCATGGCCTGTGACACTTGCAACCCAGCTCAAATGCACTACAAACTGTGTTGCTAGGATCTTTCAAGTCAGAGCCCAGAGAAAAGGTCTGGCTGCTTCATGTGACTGTCACTGCTGACTTGCATATTTCTGTGGACAGAAGCATCAGCTCAAGCATAAAATTAAGAAGGAACATGGCAATTACTAATCAATCAGACTGGAAGCCCTATCACTGTTTCCCTGGCTCTAGACTAACCCTGGAGGCCTTAAGAGTGTCCTAGACTTCACTGTTTTATCATGAGTGATAAAGGCTGGGAGCACCCCTATCCACAATGGCAGTAGTCCCTAGGTATTGCTGCAGTCCAGGAGGGACCATTTATAGTTTCCTTTTAAAAGAGGGAATCAGAAGGCCATAGCAGGCAAGAGTGTGTATGAAGATAGCTCTACAGAAAAGGAGTTACCTACAGTAAGAGAGAGAACAGCTGTATGAGGAGAAATGAGGAGAAGCTGAGGAGGAACAAGAGATGTCAATGCTGAATTCCAGAAGGATGGAGCAGCTCAACATTTAAGGCGTGCTAAGGTCAAAGGGAATGAAGCAAAGAAAACCTCATGGTTTGCAAAAGATGAGATCATTAGCTATCCCAGGCAGTTCCAGTGCTTTGACTGTCAGGGCCTGATCTAAAAACAGGCTGGATTTATGCTGTGTATAAAAATGAAAGTGACGTTTCCCCCCCTCTCTGCTTCCCTGAGAAGAGGGAGGGCTGTAAAGTGAGAATATGTCAGGGCAAAGGTGGAATTGTGCAGGGAATATATGTAGTGACATCTAGCAAGGTGGCAGGAGAGTCATGGAGGAGAAGAAACTTGGAATTGTTACATTGGGTCAGGGAAGTGGGAGGGAGGTGAAAGGAGTAGGAAGTGGTGCAAAAGGAACAAGAGATGAGGAATACCCTGAGTGAAGTGAGAAGGAATAAATAATATTCTGGGAGCAGTGAAAAGCAACAGCAGGGAGCAACATTATTGAGACTTAGACCATTCCTTACATTGAAAGGAAATTACATGCTCTAGCTGCTCTTAATACATGTGTGTAAGCTGCAGTCCTTCATATATACACTTTTTCAATGATAAGGAAATGAGTAGCAAATTAATTAGGAATTGGGAGCACTGTCCAGATTGTCTGGCAATACATAAAGAAAAAATTGTCAAGTGCCATGACTGAAAGGGAGCTTGGAGCACAGAGAAGGCTTGGGCACTTGGCAGTCAGGCTAACTGATCAAGATAAAGCATTGCAAAAAAAAAATTGGCTGGCAAACCAAACTACTTATTCTGAAACTGGCTTGTGTCTCTTCAGCATTTCTCAGTGCAATACCATCTTGTAGCTGTATTTTCCCTGGACGCTGAGTTAAGCAGACATTCCTCTGCCTGTTTGCCTTACAGAAGCAGCTGTGAAGAGGATAAGGATGTTGAGCATCTCTAATGCTGGGCAAAGTCTGATATGTTGGTCTGGCTTTTCTCTGACAGTGAAGAGTGGGGAAGGTGACAGCTGCCTGAAAGGTGTCTCTACCTTCTGGGCTGTTAACTAGCATGAATCATAGCAGCTTGTACTAATGCAAACAATTGTTTTTATAAATTGAAAATGGGGTGTTAAGGAGAATTTGCTTGGTCTGATCTGTGAATGACTGACTCAAAATGATGAGGGCAAACTGATCCTGGAAGGGGAAAAAAACCCACTTGATCATCACAGAAGTCAATGCTGATGCCCACTTATCTGCTGTGACTCACAGCTGCCCCTCACTTGCTCCATGCTCCAGCTTGGAGATGAGACCTCTTGCTTGTCTGCCTATGACTCCAATATGCTTAGGCACTTCAAAAAATCAAGCAGTAAATTTGATTGCCTTGATTATAAATGTCATCCAGCTCAGATGAAAGAGGAATGGCTGAGCTGGGGCTGGTCCAGTATGTAACTGCTGGTGATTAAGCACAGCAGGGAGCACCTCACAAGAAAGTGTCCAGACCTTGCTGCAGGCATTTATCCCATGTGTATGGATTAGAAATTGGTGTAAGTGCTGGGGCTTTGAGCCTCTCTAGTAATGATAATTCTGCATATGGTTTTATCTTCTTATGGATTACTTAGGTTTGTATTGAATGATGTGAGGGTCTTGGTCTTGCTACCTTCTGTGGCAGTGAGTTCTGCTGTTTAATCATATATTGAAATTGGAGGTGGGGGAGGGTAGGGGGAGGAGCAGAGCAATATTTCTCTCTGCCAGCTTTGGATTTGCTATCTTCTAGTGACACTGCATGTCCTCTTGGCCCTGCTCTGGGGGCACAGAATGAGCTCGGGACCAAAAAGGATGGCTGGAATTGTCCTACTGAACACACTGCAATCACGAGCCACTGTGCTGTTAAGTCCAGGATAAGCTGCCAAAAACATACTCTCATATGTCAGAGGCTGTGAAATATTTTTGTGTGCTTTACAGCAGATGTAGGACCAATCCACTAGCAGATCAAAAATCTCAGACAGTAATATACTGTGGTGGCAGCCCTGCCTGGCAGGAATCCAGGGTATTGCTAATGTAATCGGTGCTTGTAGCGGGGAAGAGGATTTACTTGGTAAAAGGGACCAGAAACCAACTCAAAGTTTCCTCTCCTTGGAAACGACAGTGTTCCTAGGCTGTTGCTTTTGTTGTCTTTCTCTGAACACCACCACCACCTCCCAGGTTCTGCAGAAGCTTGCAACCTGAGATGACCAGTCCTGCCTACTGCTATTTGTGGCTTTCCTCTTTTCTGTCCTTCTGTAGTTGGAGAACTTGCCTGATGGCACTGTGCTTGGCTGAGGACTGCTGAGTTGGTTACAGGGACCCCACTCCTGTGCATAGGCTGTTGCTGCTCAAAATTCCGTGAGATGACTTGTAGCAGCCTGAATGTGGGTTTTGCAAGAAAATCAGTTTGTTTTTATTGACAGAGTCACTTACCATTGTATTGCCTCACTTTGGTTAAGTCTCAGTCCAACACCCCAGACTCCTCTCCGGTTTTGAGAGGCTATTTTGAACTCCCCAAAATAACCTGTATCTCCTGCATACTGTGACCTGACCAAGAGCTCTCTTTGCACATCACTTATATATTATTCAATATCATCTGTACAGCAGTTGCTTCTTTTACTCTGAACTAATGTCCTTCTGAATGACTCCTGCTGTGGTCCAAACACTCTTCTAAAATCTAGTGTCATTCGTTTATCTCTTCATTCACTACCTCCTCCTAGGATATTGTACTTAATTACATTGTGAACCCTATTACTTAAGGGCTCAGATATTGTCACTTCTTGAATTAGCTCCTGCATGCTGCTGAAAATTAAGTCAGGAATAGCTGCTTTTGCTTGTGGGTGCTTGAATTAGCTGTTCCAAGCAGCAATTGTTTAAAGCTCTGAGGAGCTGCTCTGTCCTTTGTGCCAGCTTACAGGTGAATTTCCTCATCTTCATTTTATTCAAATTGTGTGTTTCTTTCAAAACTGTACACCCATTTGTCTTTGGCTAGAGCCCTAATGATAGATCTGCAGCATGGAACTATAAATGTATTGCAACTCCTGGGGTTGTGAATTCACACAGAGTTGATGGTATGATCTTCTGCACATAGTTTTCCCCTTTAAGGGTTTTAAGGTTTCTGAGTTAACTCCATGGAGGTATTGAAAAGACTGCATTCTTCCTCCAACCCTTTGGCTTCAACATACTTTTCTATATAACTTGCAGCCAGGTATTATAATATCGCATTTGCTTTTTAGTGTTTCACCAAGTTTCTGTCATTCATAGTGTATTAGTCATCATCCATTGCCAGGATTTCTTGTTCACCTTAAAGTCAGCCCATTTTGAGATGTTTAAAGCTAGGCTTGATGGGGAGAGAGGGGAGTAAAAGAGCAAAAATGAGACAGTAGTAGAAATGCTAATGTTAAACCTTCCTCCCTTATTTAAGTCTGTGTAAGATGTTACTTGATCTGTCTTTCCTGCTTGTCTTCACTGAAACTGTGTGAGTTGCTGAGGGAATGTGATTTCTGGCCTTCCATTTACCGATTAACTGGTTTGGGTTTTTTATCTGCTGTAATGAAAGCAAGCAAATTGGAGTCAGCAGGTGAGAAAGGACTGTCAGTAATTCCCTTACTTCACTCTGCTGTATAAACCTGATAGGTTTAAGGGACTGAGTGCTAGGGGGCTTGGTTCTCTGTCTCTACTAGTGTGATACAATGTGCTGGGAGCAAGGCTGCTAGCTCCAGGGTATGAAAAATGAGTGCAACCTCCTGCTCCATACCTCTGCAGGCCCCCCACGTCCTTCTGGCTCGGCCCTTCCCTGAAGATGAAGGCAGGCACTGCCAAGGGGCCAAGCCCAGTTTGGAAAACAGGATTGGGCATCCTGGGGAATGGGGTAGCTTCCTCCTGGGTGGGGGGCACACAGCATAGGCTGTGAGATTATGCTGATCCTTCCCTATAAGCCTCTGCAGGGAAGGGGCTGAGGGGATCTCCCGCAGATTAATCCAGTTAAACCATTCTTCACAGGGCAGATAGTCTGTGTCAGCATTTGTGAGTTCGGACCCACTGACGAAAGTTACTCTGCAGCCAGCTGGGAGCTGGATAAATAGAGCAGATACTGCTGAACATAATGACTTTCAGCACTCTGTGCAAACCTCTGAAAGCCAAAAAAAAAGAAGCTCAGTGGAGAAAATGGGGCCAAAGTTGAATGTTTGAATCTGTCCAGATGTGTGTAGTGTCCAGATGAACACAGTGGACAGCATATGAGTTCCCACTGATGCTCTAGAGAACTTTGCCCTGGAACTGGTTTCAGTTGGAAATTGCTGATTCAGTGAAATCAGCATTAATGTACTGTGACCCTTCTCCCCCCTGGAAACTATGTGCATGTTTTAATCAGCTCAGTGTGTTTCCTTTGGCTTTATATGCTAATGTAAAAGTCAACATGGTGATAGTCAAAACCCTTAGGTCAAAACAATGTACTTCAAACAAGTCAAAGCAAAATGTATTTTTGAATAAATTGTTTTGGTCATTGCAAATTAAGACGACACATGCTTATGCGACATGGCATGACATTTGGCTTCCAACAGCCTATTAGGAATCTGTGGCCTTAACGTCCAAAAAACCTCAATAACATTCAGTTTGTTTCTCTTCTTTTTAATAGTTTAGTTTTGATAGTGGCTGTGGGGCTGACGGCAGTGAAGAAGGAGCCTTAATGCATTTCTGCAACTCCCATCTTTAAAGCTTGATGTGTCCTGGCAACTCCTCTGTTTCTGAAGCTATCTTTTATAATTTTTCTTTCAAAGCTTGTAATGTTTCACTACATCTGTCAAAGCACAAGTTTAGCTGCGAGGTGGACAGTGGGGTCTGCAGTGCAGCCCATGTGGTTTCCCACACGTCTCTGGCTCTGAGCCCACCCCCTGTGCAGGCTTGGAGGGTTTGTGCTGTGCTCAGGATGTCTGTGACAGCCCATCCAGACTGCACAAATGAGAAGAGGCAGTGCAGGGCTGAGAGTGCAGCACTCGGGCTGGCACAGAAACTTACTGTGAGCACTGGGCTTTGCAGGAGGGTTAAGGACGAAGCCTAGGAGGGATAGTGGCTTTCGGATTCCTGTTCAACCCACCTGTCCAAGACATTTGCTCTGTTTTCAGTTGGTTTTGGATAGTAATCTGCTTGCAAGCTCATGTTAGAACTGGGACAACCCTGCAGGAAACAAGGAAGGGATGAGTGCCCAAGGGAGAGCTTCCTGCTTGTCCTCCTGCCATCTCTGCAAGAAGGGAGAAGGCAGAGGGGTGAGCATTCCTAGTCCTCCTTGCTCTTTTGTTGACTGCTGTTTCTCAGGACAGGTGAGCAAGCAAGGGCCTGTGTTGGATTCCGGGCAGGAGACAGGACTGCTGCCTTCCCTCTCCATCATGGCATGGAGGAAGAGGTGAGATACAGGACCAAACATGTCAGTTGTCCTTGCTGGGCATAAGCAAAGGTATATCTCACCAGATATCATGGCAGCATGAGCTTGTTCCTGTAGGACAGAGCCTGTACCACCCCTACTCCTGTATCCTCCCCCATGCCACAGCAATGTGGGGCAGCGGGGGGGGGGGAACAGAGTACAAGCTCCCTTCCAGAGCTGGAGTGCTGCAGGGAGATATACAAGTAATGGAAATTGAAATGCAAATTCTTTTTCTGAGTAGAGAAAAGGCCCCCATAAATCAAGAGTGACAAGAACACAAAGACACCATCAGGATGCATTTGCACAATCAAGGGATGTTTCATATATCTGAGAGAACTAAGGCACAACCTCCACTCCTGAAATAAACCAAATCCATTTTTTTCTCATCAGTGAGGCAGTCTCTGAAATTCCCTGTTTGAAGAGCAACAGAAAAACAGAAAGGATATTTGAGCTAAATTTTACTCAGACATGGCATGTTTTCTAATCCAGACAGGAAAACATTTGTTTTAAAGGGTCAGTGAAAAATAAACAGTTCTTCCCTTCCTACACACCCAGCAACATGACAGGGATCTGCATTTCTTTTTTTCCTCTAGATTTGATCATCTAATAATAAATGATACTGCTGCTGAGAATGATGATATAATTGTGTGGTCTAGAAACAGAGTAACCTCATGGCAAAGAAAAAGAGCAGAAATGCTTGAACAGAGACCCTGTCCACAGGACACCAGCAAAACAAGCCTGGCAGCACAGAGAGCTTTTTCCAAGGCTTGCTCGTATAACCGTAGCTAAATGTTTCACCAGCCTGTGCATAGGTCTAGGCGAGCTGGAGGTGCTTCAAGAGGTGGAAGTTTTAATCTGAAATCAGAAGTGACAGAGCTGAGTGATGGAATTTGGTCATGCAAGCCATGCCCTGGATTTCGGCTTCTCTCTTCATCATTCTGTCACAAGCACCAAATTCTTCCATCTTTTACTGTAATAACTCATAAAACCCCTGTGTCTCACTATCTTCCATGTTCGACTTGAGACAGGTCTTTCAGGCTTGCCAACTGGCTTTCCTAACTAGACTGTGCTGGGTGTTTGTCTACTTCCATTTAAACATTCCTGAGGAGCCCAGCTCCCACGGGTGAGATATCTTTATCCCAGCCTTGCTACGAGGTTACTTTCTGTGCAGTTTTTAGTGTGTGTCTCAAAACCAGGTTGATAGTCCAACGTTATCTCTGCATTGCAGAAAATGTGATTATTTATGTGCAAGTGGCCTAATAAATCAACTGTAACAAATTTGAGCCCTGCTTTTGACTGTAATTGTGTGGTCCTGTCCCACATGTAGCACTGGATTACACTTGAAAGACTGAAGCCATTGACATCTTCTGTTCCCCTGGTTTAAGGCCGGATTGGATGAGGCCCTAAGCAAACCAATCAAGTGGGTGGTATCCCTGCCCATGGCAGGAGGGTTGGAACTTGCAAGATCTTTAAGGTCACTTCCAACCCAAACAATCAACTCAGATATGATGCTATGTTGATAGGTAAATGGATGTAGAGCTCCACTGATGGATTCACAGACAATTCCTGCCCATGTACAAATAATAGGACCTATCTGGAAAGACACTCAGTGGTAAACACTGGGGTTGTCCCAGTTTCTATTTCCTTCAGCTGAGCCACCATCCTCTGCTATTCCAGCTGTAGAATGGGGATTAGGCAGACAGGCTTTATTGATATGATTTGGAATGGATTAAAACTTACAATTGAATTATGCAGGTTCTGTGTTAATAAAACCTTTCCATCACACCACCACATGCTCTAAAGCGCATTAAAAAGTGGCTGCATTATGAAGGGCTTGGGGAATTCAGATCTGTTCTCCTCCAGCTGTTTTTCTGTCCCTGCCAGGGTCAGGTGTGTAATGTGCTGTCAGCTTCCATCTGCTGGGGCTGGAAAGAACCATCTCTGTTCCTAAAAGATAGCCCATGATAACTTTCTCCAATACTAAACTGCTTATTTTACTTTTTTTTGAGCCGTTTCAAAACTAGAAGGGAAGGAGGAGAATTGCCAGAATGTGGGAGGCTCCTTCCTATGCAGAGGTGATTCCCCCTGGATCAGGAAAAAAACTGGTTGCATTTCCGTAGGAATGATGTGTTTCATGGGTTCCTGCTCTCCTCTGCCCTGATCGCTTTATTCTGGTTTTGTACTCTATCTCACCAGCCAGCAGGTAGAACTGTCAGTGGGGACAGTGCTCTGGAAGGAGAAACAAGAAGCAAAAACCTGACCCAGAGTGGTCACAGTGTCTGGAGGGAAACAGAATATGTTAGTTTTACCCTTGCCCCAAACAAGCAGACAAACCTGAATATGCGTGTCCATGCTGGTCCCTCTTTATGTATTATGTAACAAAATAAATATGAATCTCCAAATTTATGTGCTGTTGAGATTAGAGGTGCGGTAGCTAAGATTTGATGGAGTCTGGGAAGGGGAGCTGGAAATGGTTGTCTAACCCTAATTCAAACTGTCAAGGTCTAATCTGTGTTTGGAGAAATCCTCTGTGCTGTGGGCTGACAAGATGGTTGCTTTACTCAGGACCCTGTCTGTGCAGTGTGGAGGGTTTTGATGGCTTCAGTGGCTTTATTTTGCACATAAAATAAAGGGTGGTGGCAGTTACAGGAAAAAGTTACAGGAAAAGGTGCTAAAGGATCACAGCAGCTCCTTATGCAGAGCACAGGGTTTCAGTACAGTGAGGAGAGGGAATAAGGATTTCTTATTTCTCTGTTTCTTTTAAACTAGGGTTAATTGGAAAATGTAGGGGAATTCTCAAACATGGGAAGAAAAGGCCTTCTTGAGAGATTGTTTCCAAATAGGTATGAGTGGTTTAGAATTGAGGATTTCGACAAATCAAATGTATCATCAAAACCCCTGGGCTTTCTATGTGAAGAAACAAAAGACTTGTGAGACCACTGAATCACCTGAATGTACATGACTCCCCAGTGAAAGGGCTCTATCAGCTTATGATTGTCCTATGTATGAGGTCTCAATCCTTGCATACGTTACACATTCCTGGGTGTGCTCCCTTTGAAAAGCTATAATGCAGCAGCCTCTAATGGGCCGTCTTGGCCCGGCAGATGAACCTTAGGGTTAAAGGGTGGGCTCAGTTCAGCGCAGGCTGTGTCTCACCTAAAAAATCCATTGCGCAGGCTTGAAAGGTAAAAAGACCTTTCCTAGATCTTCGTTCGCGAAGACTGGCCACTAATGGGCCGTCAGTCTATGACTTTTTTTTAATGCACTTTCAAACAAAACCCTGTCAGGCAGCATCTGGAAACCTGAAAGGAGGAGTGTGAGAGAAAAGTGTGACTCCTAACAGAGGAGGAAAGGATCAGGTATGTGTGTGTGGAATCTTCATGGAAATGGTCTTGAAGCACAGTGAGATAGACAGGACCAGTAAAAGCTTTGTATGTGACAGCGCAGCCTGACATGACAATTGTTACTTGAAAATTTATGGTTCTGTGAGGCTGAAAAGTTTTTTTTGAAGGGTTGCTAGCACTAATTATCCTGGAGAAATGAAGCTAGATTTAAACAAAAAAAAATATAATAGGGGTCACCATGCACAAAATATTAGTGCAAATTTGATTTTCCTTTGTACCCTCCTCCCCAGTTTTAGTGGCAGGGGGGTGGGAAGGGTGCAGAGTGAGGGAGAGTGTTGTGGGGAAAATTGCTTTATCAGCCTGGTGCAGCATGCAGGGGTTTGAGTGCATGGCTGGCTCCTGACCTGGCATGCTGTGGCTGCCCTGGCCCCCATCACTCCCTGGCAATAGTCCCTTACCCTGTGGGACCACAGGACTTCAGCTATCTTGCTGTCGGCTGATGAGTTGTCATCCTCCCTGATGGCAGAGGGGTTGGGAATAGAACTGGCTTTAGGGACAGGCTGTTCTTTCTGGGAAAGTGATGGGAGCTTTTTTGCGGTTGCTTTTTGAGATTTACTGTGGGTCCACAGTGGCTGTCTCCTCCAGGCATGCCAAGTCTGTTTTTACTATCTTGACCTACGTCCTGGTTTTTCTTTTCCTTCCACTCACTGTCATAAATATGAAAGCTTTTTAAATGTGGTGAAGCTAAGTGGGCGCTCGAAGCGTGCCTGAGAGGAGGCTGTGCTTTACATGTTGTGGAGGCGCAGATGCCTCCTGCTTCAGCCTCCTGCTGTAGGAACAGGTATGGCAACTCCTCTTCCAGAAAAAAAATGGTGATGCAGAGGAGTTTTCTCCTTTTTCAAAGAGGTACTATGGTGGGACCATCCTTTTTTTTCCTTACTGATAAATAGTGACTGCAGCTACCTGAGGGAAAATGTTTTTGACCCTTACCTGACTCAGACCAAAACAGGCATCCTTCCTACACAGCACAGAATCCCATGGGAATGGGCATGTGAAGCAGTGTGTGTTCTGGCAGCAAAATTGGTGGATTCTTGGGGCACAGGTCCCATAAATGACTTCTCACCCCTCAGGCCCCTATCTGCACCCTGACTAGCCAAGAAAACTCTTCTTTTCTGCTTCTTTTTTTTTTTTTTTTCATGTTCCTTGTCAAGTCCTGTCATTGCTGAGTTGTCATTTCCAGATAAGCTTAAGTGGGACAGGCCAACGTTTGCTTCTGCTTGGAGAAGCACATGTGGTCAGCAGAGTTATTAGACATGCAACTAGCGGAAGGGACTTCTTCCCTCCAACTCCCAACTTTCCTCTCCAGAACACCCATCCTTGCTGATTATGATGATGAGGATGAACTTGCTACTGTCAGTTTTCATCTGTGCTGCTTTCCCAGTCAGGTGACATTCTGAGTTTAAGAGATGTTGGCTTTGCAGGAGTGCAGACAGCTTCTGGTTTGCCTTTGATAGTCACTATATTGGCTGTGTAAGCTGAGCAGGTGTGATGTGCAAACAGGTTACGGGGGGAGGAGATAATTCTGTTGTCTGCCATGCAGACAGCTGGATATGTGATGGCCATAAGATGCGTAAAGTGATTTGCCTTCTGGATACAAGGGTGTCAAGTCACACAAGGTATATGAGTACATTAAAGACAGCTATGAAGGATGCTGTGGTTATGGTATAGCTTAGTGTCAGGCATTTAGGAATCTGTAGGAAGTAAGTCTTGAAATATAAGGGTAGATTATTAGCAAAAAACCATAAAGTTAAAGCTTCTATGATAGTCTTTTCTAGTACATCTCTGGCTCCATATCTGATTGTATCTGGATGGGAAGAATCATTGTCAGCAGAAAAAAAAAGATTGTGTAGAGAAGATAAGCTTTGTTAAGTAAGTCACTGCTAAATCTGTTTGAAAAAGGATACTGCATGTAAGGGTTTGGAGAATAAATTTGCAGAAGTTGATGGGTCTGCCAGCTGCAGGTATCCTGAGTCTAGTAGTAGCTGGTGTGTTGTCTTGGAGAACAGTACATGAAGCTACTGCTCCTGATGGGCCCTTTGACAGGGCTGCACTGGGCATGAATCAGCCATCCTAATCTACAAAGAATGAATTTATCACGTATATCTGGTCCCTGGTTCTCCCCATTGTCAATGTCTCATCTTGCTCAGCTGGGCAGGTTATGAATAATTTGGTGTCTCTTTGCCTTGGTGATTAACTGATCCAGGGGCTGAAATGTCTGCATCATGATGCAGCCTTCCCTGCAGTAGACCTTTTCAGGCTGCTGAGACCCTTGAGCTGCGTCCTCCGGGGTAGGGGAAGATGACTGGGTTTTGTACTCTGCTCACCAGCATTTTGTCTAAGCTAAGTTCTAGCAAAACAATCATCTTTATTCCATCTCCATGGCAAAGTCTCTTTATTGCTATAAGTTCTTTATTGCTCTCCATAAGTCTCTACATTGCTGTAAGAAAGGGAAGCATTCTACTGCAAATGACATAGTTAGGTAGCATAGAAGTTTGAGTTGAAAGGGACCTCACACCTCATCTTGTTCCAAAACCTCTGCTATAAGCAGGGACACCTTTCACTAGACGAGGTTGCTCAGAGCCTCATCCAACTTGGCCTTGATAACTTCCAGAGAAGGGAGTCCTTCTCTGGACAACCAGTTCCAGTGCCTCACCACCCTCAATAGAATCATAGAATGGTTCGGGTTGGAAGGGACCTTGAAGATCATCTGCTTTCAACCTGCCTGCTTTGGGCAGGGATACTTTGCACGGGCAGTATTGAATCAGTATGTACTATGGAGGGGAGGCAGGAGTCTGAGGATAGCTGACTAGGGAAGGTAATGGAACCTGCAGGGCACAATGGAAATGCATGTGATCCTTTGGTGCTCAGTAATTAACTTGACAGAAGATGGATGTCTGTGAGACAGTAAAGAGTAATCCAATAAGGGAGCAGATCCCGCAGAATCACACAGAATGGGGATGATTGTTAAAAGTTAAAACAAAACCAATAGGCTTATAAGAGACTCTGAAGAGAGAAAGGGAAATACTTGGCATGGCTGGAAAGGATGGGGTAACGGGCTAAGCTGCAACTGGTATGTTCAAAATAAAATGGGTTTAATGCACATCCATAGTTTGTGACTGGAAACAGCAGGGAAAAATAATTTAGACTGTAAATAAGAGGAAGAAGCATGTATTTCCAGAGGCTGTCAAAAACTCTAGAATAGAGTGTGAAGTTGAATCTATATGAAAACAAATAGGTCAGAGGAATACAAAATGTGGTACCAGTCCTAAATCTGAAGAGAGGTGATGAATACAACAGGCAGAAAGACATCAAAGAGGCAGCAGAACTCTGCTATACTGATGATGGAGACTTTAGGCAGCCTGTGCTGTTAGCAACATGCTGTGTAGGAGCTGCCTTTTTCAGAGATGGCCGTTCTGCAGTCAACATGTTGATAACTTGTGCTTATACAGCATGATACAGCATGCTTTTATTAAAGAAACCTGGAGTGCCCTTGGGAGGTAGCAAATTCTTTGGCAGATGGGAAAAGAGAAAGATATGTCAGTTTTAGACTGGCTTTAGTGTTACGCTATCATAACTATTTATGGGCTGAATTTTATCTTGAGGTCCCAGTGAAGGTATCAATGGAAGATGGAGGTAGAGAGCTTATGTCTTCTGGCTCTTGCCTGTCCATCCACTGCACACCTGAACAGCCAGAGACCTCTCTGGCTGCTAGGGGATCCTACATTTATGGTAATCTATATACAGTACTTTACTTGTCTCTACAAAGTGGAACTTGGACACTTTTCCCATTGTTCTCAGGAAAGATGTATGGGAAAGCCATTGTCCCTGTGAGCACTGTCCTCATCAAAAGCAGTTGTAGTTGAGGTAGAGAATGATCTTAGGTCAAAGATGCTGGAGAAGAATTTGGGAGACTCTTGCTCAGTTCCCAGCTGTGCCCCAAGTCTCCCTTCTGCCCTTGGGAAATGCGCTCATTTCTCTGTGCTCTTGCTTCTTGTGTGCAAAGCAGGGATCATAATGCATCGTTAGCCTGTCCTGTTCAGTTAGATTAAAAACTCTCTGGAGCAGGCAGCATGCTTTACCGCATGTTTATGTAACATTTTGCATAATTTGATCTTGGCTACCATCATCTAGGACACGTGGAAATACCTCATAAATAATACTAATAATATTTTAATATTGATAATGCTTAGCACATTCACAGCATTTAACCTCCCCCTAAAACAGCACTCAGTACTGTCGACATCGCAGTGATTGAGCATGAGTCACATTGGCTCCTTTCCCTGGCATGGTGCAATCTGTCAACTAGCCAGAAAGCTGAGGTCTTCACTGAACATGTACTGGGTGTCAGAAACACCTGAATATTAATGCAGTCCCAGGCAGTGACTTACTGTGTCATTGCTGGGTAATGTTTTTGTTTTTTGTTGTTTTTTTTTTTTTAAGTGAACTCTGATTTTTGCCATCTGACTTGAGATGTTGGGAGCCAGAGACTTGGAGCTTCATGAATCCTGTTGGCTGTATTAGAAATTACAAGTATTACACACTCCTGAAAACCAGTCTCTATGAAGCTTGTGCATTGGAAAACCCAAACCAGGGGACACTTCTAAAAAACCCTGCTCCTCTTCTGCTTGCCTTCTTATCAGTAACAAAGGTGAAGTATTTATGTACTTTAAGGGGTAGATGTGCTAATTTAGTGAATTTAATGAAAGTTTAGACAGTGTTTGGAAGGAAAGCTCTATACAATTTATATAATCTCATTTTCACTGACTGCTCTTTGTTGCAGGATGTAAGAGGAGGGATGGAAGAGTAAGAGACCAGATGTACAAGGAGTGCTGACACATCTGCTCATCCACCACAGGGTCCCTTTTCCTCCACAGATGAGAAGCTTAAATAATGAAAATCATTCCTACCCTTTACAGGTACCTCTGTCACACAGATACAACAGGACCTTCCTTTTCAGGAGTCTATCCATAGCCCATTTGTGTCCTCAAGGAGGTTCCAGCAGCTGCTGTGATCCTGCGTGCTGGCTGAAGCTCCTAGTTTCCAGTTATCTGCTGAGACAGATTGGCTCAGTCATTTGCAATCAGTCTTTTCTCCAGGCACGTGTCCTGCAGGCCATCAGTGCCAACTCTTGCAGCATATTCTGGGAACCATGGTAGAGGGCCAGCTACAAGCCTTCAAAAAATAAAAACGGTCAGACGAAAAATATGCATGCAAAATATGGGGTGGTGGCAACTTAAACTCTGAAAATTGTTTAAATTACAGGCAATAATGAAAAAAACAACAGGAGCTAATACCCAGCTCTTTCTGTTATTGCCCTGTGTTTTGCTTAGACTGTATGCAATTTCTTCTGAGTGACCTTACCAAGCACTACCTACACTTCTGAATTAATCTTTATTTACTTTGCTGCAAAGCTTTGTCATCACATGACTTTCTTTTCTGTACTGAAGCACTCGTCAGAAAAGCCTGCTAAGCTAAGCACCAAGCACAGGATTTAGTGATGCTGTATCCACTGAAAGCGTCACCTAGCTGGGAGAAGGGAGAAAGGCAAAGTGGCTTTATCCTGTCTTTCTGTTCCTCTAATGCAGTACTGGTAAGGGTGTGTCAGAGTACCCTCTAGGATAATTTAGCCTTGGAAACTGGCTGTCTGGAGGAGCAAGGTGCTCACTTCCACATCCTTCACCAAGTGATGTGTTGGGGTAGAGGGTACTGCCCTGACACTTGCAGAGAGCAAAGCCCTTGTACAGAAGGGCATACGCACCTCTTAAAACTGTGAGAAGATCCATAACCTATCCTTTGTACTTTCATTGTCATCTTCACATTCCTGTAAGGCCAGATGGTCTTTTATTAAAGGTGCTCTGTACTCCCTTCAGATATATTTGAGTTGTATGTCCCTGTAAGCTCAGCTTGAATTCATGTGACATTTGACAGGGATAGGTGGGAAGCTGCAAAAAGTGGAAAAAGCAATCTTTAACATGTGAAAACTAGTATGGACTAGAAAGACAGCAATTATGAACAGAGAGACCAGTGTAAGAAAAAGGAACAGGAACTCAGTGAGTGTTAGGTGTGCTTTAGACCTTCACTGCTGGTGAGGCTTCTGCTACTCTTTTACTTTTCCATGGAAACAGCTTCTTATTCAGACAAATGTTTCCATCATTCCTTTGTACTTGCAGTAAAGCTCAGTATCCAGGACCCACATCTGTCTGCCCTCCACATGTCCGTCCCTCTAGTCTTGGGGAGGTGACTCCCAGTCCTCTAAACCTGCGCAGTTGACAGGCAGCTGCATAGCAACATCTGTTTCAGGAGGTTCTTTGGAATATCTTCATGCCCCACAGACTATTTCTCAAGGCCCAATAAGCCTTAAACCCACAACAAGACAACAAACCCTGCACCTATAAAGCATCAAAAAGTAAGATGAGAAGATAACCTTTTACTGGGAAGGTGAAAGTTGTGCTGGAAATGGAAGGAATTGACCTTGCTTTAAACACTGCAGGGCACTTTACAGCCAACTGTCCTTGTTTCATGTGTGTCCTCTCTTCACCTGTTTGAGTCTGTGAGCTACCAGAGAGCTCATCTCCTAGGTTTGAAGGGCACAAGGTGGTCTTGCCAGTATCAATGTGGAGGCAGGGATCTGTATGCTGTAAAAGGTCCCAAAATATTCCTGTGCATTCTTAAGGACCTGCATGTCTCCCAAAACCTGGGCCTTTGTTCCTTGTTCCTCAAGAAACACTTATTCCCCTCTTTATGCTGTTTCATTCCAAATATTTAAGCGTTTCTTTTGGGTAGAGTGGGGAAAGAGAGATCTGGAAAGTAAAAGAGAGATGCCAAGGCAGAAGAAAAAACCCCAGACAAAGCAGAAAACATTAGGAGCAGTAGGGAGGGATAAAAGCAAGGCTTTCCTTTTTTAATCTCTTCCCTGCCCTCCCAAATCCATCATCACTAGTTTTTTCCTCTCCCATTCTTGAACACTGCTATTATGGGGCTGTATTTACTTAGAGGTTATGTCTAGTGGGCCCAGCCAAGATAAGGACCCCCTTCAAACCTATCATGACATGAAGGCAAAAGAAGGGACTTCAGTCCTACCAAACCTATCAGGACTGTTGCTTTAGTTTGACAAATGTTACAGAAGACTTACACAACTTTGGATGGGGTTGCTGGGAGGCAGGGCAATGAAGCACAGAAGCAGAGGGAGGATTGGGAGATATTTTGACTTTGTTTTGAAAGGAAAAAAAAAACAAACAAACCCCAAAAAACTGTTTTTACATTTTGGAAGGAAATTTCCACCAAGTAAGCTTGAACACATCCAGATTAAATCTAATAAAAAGTCAAGACTCATCCCAATCTCCATGGCTCAGGCTCTGGTTTGAGAATGGTAACTCCACCACGCTCTCTGATTGTGTCACTTTCTGGGGTCATATATGGTGGGGCATATATATGTATTGGAGCACTCAGCTGCACTGTTCAAATTCAGATTTTGTAACTCTGGAGCACATTACTGATCCAAACCACTCCTGGACTGCAAATTCCTTCCTATTTTGGCCTGCCAACTTCAGCTCTTCTCTAGAGCAGAGGTCCAACTGAGTCCAAAATCAAAGATTAACTCTTCTAAGGTCTCTATTTTGCCACTGATGCCAGTAGGGAATTGCCTCTGCTAAGTGAAATATCAGTAAGCCATAAGAACTTTAAAGTTTGCACCCTGGTTTTGTGTTTCAGGGGGTTTCCTCAGGTGGTCCTTCTCTGGTATCTGTTACCCCTACAGCTCCATCCACAGCAAGAAGCAACTGCTAAAACTGCCACTTCAAGTAGGAGATTGTGGAGCAAAATTCTTTCACTTGTCATATAGCGCAATAACGTTCCAAGCTGTAGTCCTATTGCCTCATACTGTGACCTTGTTGAAGCTCCTAATGTGAAGCTGGGTCAGGTTTTGGATGGCAGTCTCCAAGGCAGAGCCAGAATGCTGCAGGAGGCACCATTTGGGAGTCAGCGGGAGGTGTGATTCCTCAAGTCAGTCTTGAACTGATTCCACAGCATGGTGGAGTATTGCTTTCCTGGCAAGAAAGACAGGCAGCCGCAATCCCAGCCATCTGAGGATATTAAAAAGCTCTTTCTCCAGGAACAGTCATTACCTCTAATACCCTGCTTAAGTTTAAATTTGGGTAATTACTTTCTTCTGACCTAAAAAAAGATTCTCGGGTGGGTTTTTTTTTTTTTCTAGGTACTATATTTTTTCCATGCTTTCTATAGTAAACAGCTCTGTAGGAATGATACACACTGTTAAACAGATGCTCTGTTGCACCATGAAAGCTAAATGCAATTTGGAGGTGGGTCATTATCAGTCAGGAAGCTCTGGGGCTCAGCTGCTACAGGCAGGAGGTAATCATTAATAGCAGGGCTGTGTAGCAGCATTGATGAAGATGTATGGTATTTGTGAGATATTTGAATAATTAACAGTAGATCTGCAAAATTCTTCTGAGGAAAACACCAGGTTGCTTTAGAAGACCAAGGTATATCCATCCAGGTGCCGTGACAGAATTCTTCGTGTAACTTGTGCTGGTTTTAGTACCAGTGAGTCCTGGGGTCGCTGTGGTGAAGAGCATCTTAAAGAAGCCTTGCTTTCTCCCTGTGGCCTCCCATTTGATTAAGGGCCTTCTGTGCCCTGTTGTGGCCCTACACTAGGTCAGAGATCTCCCATTGTCTTCCTGTTTCTGGAGTATCTGATGACTTGTCTCATTGTGTTAATACATCTCTTTATTTGTTCTTCAGATTCCTTCTGAGCTTCTTAATCTTCATTGTATGTTTTTCCAGACAGAAATTTTTTTTCTATTTTTGGTTTTACTGGACTTGAGAGTTTAATGGATGCAGTTAGAAGACTTGAGTAAATCATTATGGAAAGAGTTTTAAGAGAGGAGAGATTTGCTTCATTTTGTTTCTCTAATAATAATACTAAAAAAAATCCTAACAAAACTTTTCAAAGGCCATCTTCAATCCTTGCCTAACTCTGCAGGGGAATATGATGTGGTGCATAAGAAACAACTGACTTAAATTCAAATTAAACTTAGAACCTAATGAAAACTAAGCTATGCAACCAAAAACCTCTATAGCCTCATATAGGATCCACTTTCTGAGCCGTCCTTGGAAGTTAGATCAGAGAGGCTGACCTATGATGCTTTGTTTTGCTGGGGCTTATCTGATTTAACATGGATACAACAGTCTTTGTCTTTTCTAATGAATCTGTTCTTGATAGAGAGTACCTTCCAAATGGCAGAAACATAGAAGCATTGCCAAAAATTAAAAATCTCCATACTGCCTTCCTATAACACCATCACAAGTTATTCAAGCTTTCCCTAGTGCCTCTCAAATCCACATGTAAGTCTTGCTGTAGTTGGCAGCATTAAAGCCCTTTCTTTGGCATCAGTATTATTGAAAACTTGAAGACCTTAGTGATGCATCTGTCAGGTGTCTAAAGTTCAGGTGCTCCACTTTCATGAGAAGAGTGTGTAAATGATGATGTGATGAAAGCAAACATGTACAAGATTACGTGACATGGGAACACCTAGAGCATGTCTACCTCGAGTGCTTGCAAAGACTTGATAAATTGACCCTTGTGGCTTGGCCACCATGAAACCCCCCCAGCACTGTAATGCTGGGTGTTGGCATTTAATTTTCAATGGACTCAGAACTCAAAAGCAGTCTTCTATGTAGGTCAAAAAACCACAACCTTTTTTCTGTAATGCTTTGCTCTAAAAAAGACAAAGAAGAAATGCTTCAGTCTTTCCAAAATAGGATTTTTAAAGCTTTTTGTTCTGAGAAATGTTTTGATTGTTTTGATCTATTTGAACACAAACACATTTTGAGAGGTATTTTTCTTTGAGTGAACATTAAGTGTTACATTCAACTTTTTCTAGTGAGTTAGCTTAGCAGATTCAGGCTGAAGAGAAAGAACCCTATTGATTCTGTCAGCTTATTTGTAGAAAAAGACAATGAAACTCCTATGTATCAGCATAGAAAGAAAAAAAACCCAAAAGCTAAGCGGTGTGTTAAAAAAAATTAGGAGGGGGTGAAAAATGGAACTTGCCTGTGAGAGCATTTGCAAAACACAACAGCAATGAGGTAGAGAAAATGAGTTACTTGTTTCTCTGATCTTCACAACAAATCACTCCTTCCACTCTAAATGAAACATGAACTGTCCTGCTGCAGGTACAGCATCCTGCTGGCTTCTTGCAGGACAGTCACAAAGCAGGTGAGGAAAGTAGGGAAGGAACACAGCTCTGTTCTTAGCTCATTTCAAAAAGGAGGGAAAGAAAATGTAATCACTGCAGACTGGAATGACAGGGTGAAGCCTTTTAGCTGGTGGGAAGGATGGTAGGGTAAGTGGTAGGTGGAGAGAAGCCCAAAGGGGAGGCAGAGAGGAGTGATAGAGGTGTGATGTTTCACCCGTACACTGCCCTCAGTTGAGCCTGCCAGGCACCAGCTCAGAGGTGGGAGGTCACAAGGAGTTGTGTGAATGGGTGGCTGGTGTTTGGGATGCATTGCACAGGGCTTCATGTTTCCACTGCAGTCACTGAATTGCTCTTCTCTCCATTTTGGGGCAGGAACGGGTTCTCCCATGATTAGCCATACCTTTTCCACCCTGCTGTAAGCACGTTCTACTCAGGCATTTCTTCTGCAGGTTAAACAGGTTTGAGATATTCAGGACCTTAATTGGCATAAGGCACACCCTAGGAGCTACAGGAAAGACTGAGAGATTGTCATGCTTGTAAAGCTTATATATTTTCTGTGGGTTTAGGATAGCCAGCCAGTAGGGAGCTCTTTGTGCCTGGTTGTACTGTTCCTGTTCAGGTGATGATGGAGGAAGAGTAGAGGGGACCCAAAAGTACTGTTTTATTTTGCTCTGTAGTATTTTTGTCAGTGATAGAAAACAGAGATTAAGGCAAATCCCAAGAACATTGTTATACTCAGTTTTTTAGGTGCAAGCTATTTACAGCTCCAACATAGCAGACGTTGCTTCTGCTATTTGTCATTCAGGAATCGAGCCCAAAAGCTTTGCCTGTCTCCCATCATCTGTTTCTAACATCATCTTCCATTATGTATAGTCATATTATCAAGCACTACCACAATACGCCCAGCTCCCAGAAACACCTGTGTGTCTCCTTAACTGTCTTGCAACTTGTGGGTTTTGGCATGTGCCAGATGGTTTGGGGTGGATTAAGGGTCTCTTCTGGTGTGTGCTGATGATGCATATCCCTCCTGAGTCTCTCTCTATCCCAGGTTTGCCCTGTCTGTTGGAAGACATGGTGGTCTGGCCAGCAGCTGCTCAGGCAAGGTCCTGCTCAGTGTGCAGAAGGGCAGGGATGGCACCCAGCAGCAAAGAAAAGTGTTGTTGCCACAGGCAGGCACCAACTACAGAACCAGTAAAAGTGTTTTAGTCAAAATATAGTTAACCTAGATATGGATCTTGATGTCACAAGACCGAAACCAAGAGCTTAACAGGACTTTTACAAGGCGGAGATATTTCTGTGCACAATGAGAATAGTCCATGATTAAAGGAGTCAGGAAATACTTTTTAATGTTTTTCTACTTTTCGAATGAGGGCCATGACCCTTTTGTCTGAAAGGGTTTGAATCAACTGTGCTCTGTCACTGTTAGGGGAAAATACTTCCTTTAAGGGCAAATTATAGCAGACTGCTGCAGGTTTTCTGGTACCTTTCTCTGAGACACCTTCTGGTGGCCAAGGAGAGATGTTGACCAGAATGGGCAGAAATTGAGTGTGTCTTCTTTTGGTTTTTAAAACCTGATGGAGGCCTCAAATCTCACAGGGAAGGTGCTGGGACTGAGGCTGTGGGAAGGGAGAACAGCAGTGAGGAAGGGCTGGGGTGGGGAGAACATGTGCATGGGTTTGCTTGTAATTAGGAGATTTAAACTTTGAAAGAAGTTAATTAATAATGGAACTTCTGACTGAATGATGCAGATTATGAAGACTGGCTTTGTCAGCAGCTGCAATTAATTACAGGCTCATGCACGGGGAAAAGGAAGGGGGTGAGGGATGTGGGAAAGGGGAGGCATCACCAAGAGAAAAATGATAAACCTGGCTGCAGGCTGTTGCTGTGGTGACAGGAGGCAGTAGCTACGGTTGAGAGCAGTGACAGATTGAAGGCAGCAGGTACTTCTAATTACCCCCTCAACCAAGTCAAGCAGGCAGCAACCCCTCTTGACTTGGGGCAGGAGATGCTCTGGTTTTCTCCTTGTACTTTCTTCCTTGCTGCTGCAGGTTGGATGTGCTTTTACAGGGTTCCCAACTGCTCCAAAGGGAAAGCAGTGAGGCAGTGGCTTTTCCTAATATCACTTTGCTACCCTGGAAATGGCCAGCAATCCAGCACCATCCTTGGGAAGCATAGAAAATGCTGGTAAACTTTGAGAGCTGTCAAAGCACCTCCTGAAAAAGGGAGAGACTGATAGAGGTGGAACTGCTCAGCCTGGAGGACAGAAGGATCAGGGAGACCTTATCCATGTGTATCAATACCTGATAGAAGGAGCAAAGGACACAGACTGCTCAGTTGTGCCCAGTGACAGAGCAAGAAGCAATGGGCACAGCCTGAATAGTGGGATGTCCTGATTAAACATAAGAGAACACTTTTTCTATGTGTAAATAGTCAAATGCTGGAGCAGGTTGCCCAGAGAGGTTCCAGTGCTTCCGTACTTGAAGATATTCAAAAGCCAACTATATGCGACCTTGAGCAATCTGCTGTAGTTGATGATATTTTGAGCAGGGGAGTTGGACAAGATAACCTCCAGAGGCCCTTCCAACCCCAACCATTCTGTGTTCTGTGATTCTGTGAATGATGATGCCAAATAGATTTTGAAGAGTCCGGAGGAAAACTGCAGTCTTATCTGAAAAGCCTGTGTGAGCTAATGGAAACCTCTCAAATGGCTTTCCTGGGCTCTGGATCAGAGAGAGGAAGGTGGAAAGCTGAAGTTGTGTTGTATAGACCCCTGAGGGCAAATACTTTATTTTTGCCCCCCTTTTGGCACAGTCCTCTCAGAAAAGGTCTCTGGTTTTGAAGCCAGCCTACATCGAGGGTGGCCTCCTTGTGCATTACTTTGTACAGCACTTGGGATAAACTTTGGGAGGTATAGTGATAACGCATTCTTGAAATCACCTTGTAGCATAATTGGCACAGTAGAACTAATGCCCTGCTCTTGTCTGATTTTTGCAACTGAATGTAGCTCCCTGAAAAGCAGCTGGGGGAGAAGAGAAAGAATTAATAATCTTCTAGATCAGATTGTGCAGGTTAGTCATAAATCACTGTCAGAGAATGAGCATGGAAGACTTGCTCAGAACAAACCATAGTTGTTGAATGTCTTTCAGCAGTGATCAGAGATACAGGCCACTGTTTTTAGATGCAGTACTGCAAGGACTGAAAAAGGAGGCACTCAGCAGATTGTATTTTAAGTGGATAATTTCAGGGATTTCATTACTGAAAAAAGATAGAATAAAGTTGTCTGACAGTGGAAACTGGGCAGATGTGTTGCTGTGAGGTATATAAAATAACCAAGAATAATGGTTCTGCCAGAGGTTGGAGGTCTACTCTCATTAGCTCTACATCACCACTTTACAACAGGAACACTGGGAAAGTATCACAGAAACACACCCACTTTCAGAGCTAAAATGCTGTAAATGAGTTCTTGGATAAGTGTTTATCAGGTCTTAAGACTCCTTGAGTCTTGAGGAGGAGGGATGGTGAAGAGAGGGCAGACAGAGGGTGTGGAAAGCACAAAAAAGATCAGACAAATACACCATTTTTATCTTCTTCTCTAATATATAAATGAAGTGGCACTTGATGAAATTAAAAGGCAACAAATTAAAAATAAATAGGAGGGAACAATTTTTAATGTAAAGTATAATTAGCCAATGTAGCTCAGGGCTGCCAACTATTATTGAAGCAGATATTTTAGCAAGATTATCAACAAAGGATTCAAATGAATAAGCAAAGCATCTGCAGGGACACAAGTGTAGCTGAGAAAACAATTATAAGGATTATCAATCCTCATGCTTTAGGCCATAAAGAGATCACCAGCTGGGGTCAGAAACACAATTTCTCCCCATAGTTACTAAATAACTTAGGCACATTGTGGAGTTTTATCCATGGTGGGTTACTGCTGGAAGCAGAATAACCAGATGGAGCACTGGAAACTCTTTACCCCCAAGTTCTTCTTAGAAGCAAAGAGGGAGACTTCTAGCCTTGTGTTGTACCCCCTTCCCAGAAGGGCAATAATCACTGGGATTAAATAGACAGCAGTTTATCCATTTTGATTTAGATTCCTAAATCTTAAAGGTCTCTGCATTTTGGTACTGGTCAGCATGGAAAGTCTCTTCCATGTATTTGGAAGATTCAGTAAACCATCAGCATGGAAAGTCTCTTCCATGTATTTGGAAGATTCAGTAAACCAACGAGGGGAGAGGCTCAGCAAACCAACCGGAGAGGAACAAGCATCTGTTTAACCATAGCAATAATTTGACTTGTATAAATGCCTTAGGCCTTTTGTGCTATCTCTACTTTCCCT
>JAWWLV010000045.1:50385510-50480253 GCA_035041135.1 Platyrinchus mystaceus | reverse complement strand
CAAGCATCTGTTTAACCATAGCAATAATTTGACTTGTATAAATGCCTTAGGCCTTTTGTGCTATCTCTACTTTCCCTTTTTTAAAAGAGTTTTGGCTTAATCAAGGATGGAGTAGGGATGAACTGAGGGGGAGAAATGTAAGAAATTAATAAATCAGCCTTCCAGCACATCTTTCCCTTAATCTTCCTATTTTGTTACCTCAAGCCTAGAGCAAGATTATCTCAGTCATAATGCTTTTGCAGAAGCTTTCCTTGACTCTTTTCCACCTGGTTCGAGTGTGTCAGCATGATGGTGATTTTGCTAAACTGTGTTACCCTGGGAATGTACCAGCCATGTGAGGATATGGACTGCCTTTCTGACAGGTGTAAAATCTTGCAGGTAAGCGGTCTTCCTTCTTGTTGTGATGGTGCTTCAGTCCAAGTCACGAATTTTCACGCATGCTTTCCTTCAGCGTGTGGGCAATACCTTCCCAGAGGAGTTGGCAAGATTGTCCCTGGCAGTAAGCTATCCTGTTATGAAATGACAAAAGCTAGCCTTGAAGAGGGGAATGGGGTGAGAAAGAGAATGAATGAAGTCTACCTGTGACCATGCAATACAGAACAGCTGCTAATCTTCTGGATCCTGTATGTAAGCAGGAGTTTCCTGATGTAGACAGTTCCAAATATATAGCTCAGAGTTCAGCCAGGGAGAGGCAGGCAGGAGAGAATAGCAGCCTCCAATGCATTCACTGCTCTGCTGAGGAGCCAAGAGTATTACTGATTCAACAGGTACTGTGGCATTCAGGATGCCCAAAGGGAGAGGAAATAAAAGGAACGCTTAGAAGGGCCATGAGTACATCCGGCTAGCTGTGCTTGCTGCTTCCCCAAAGAGAAGATGACAGCAAAGGGTGTCATCCATAGTACTGTTGTGGCTAAGACCTTCAGATATCTGAAGCTTTTATCTGTGACTGGTATGTGCGGTTCAAACTCTGCATGAAGCTGCACTATACCCTCAGCTCAGCCACTTGCAGCAGGGTGATGAGGAGTCCCTCCTGGGGGACCTTGGAAGAACAGTGTTTTCCTGGCTGGGTTTGGACCTGCTGGTGCTGAGCCAACACCTCCTTTCAAGTCTGTTTAAGGAGTTTCTGAGTCTGCATCAATTATTTCACCTACATGGGAAAAAGAAGCTACAGAAACCTTCTGTGAACTTGAGCAGCAGGAAGCTATGATGTCAGGGCTGCATGGGAGAAGCTTTTCCAGCCCTTCTAACTCATTTTAAGAAGTACTTAAATTTGTATTTATGTTGCATTCTGGGTTTTAAAGTCAAAGGCTGGGAATGCTTATCAGATGTGCTCTTGGGTTTCTGTTTGGCAGGTATTTGATGATTTCATCTTCATCTTCTTTGCCATGGAAATGGTCTTAAAGATGGTTGCCCTGGGGATCTTCGGCAAGAAATGTTACCTTGGAGATACCTGGAACCGCCTGGATTTCTTCATTGTCATGGCTGGGTAGGTGGATAGTTTCTGGGTTTATTTGTTCTGGGTTTACTAGAGTCTTGCATAGAACAGAAATGATGTAACTGAGGGGGAAGTTTCTACTCTGGTGCTACTTGAGTACATCTGCCGAACTGGCATCAGGCGTGCTGGGGTTAGCAGTCTATGGAAGAAACAGTAGACAAGGTAGCTTAGCTCCTCAGCTGATGTGCAGCCATCTGTCTAGCACAACTTCAGCAGAGGGTGTTAATTTGTACCATCTGAAAAGCTAACCCAGAAACTTTTCTGGGTTTTTTTGTTTTGTTTTTAAAATGTCTGAGTAGAAGAGGTGTAACCTTTACCAGAACCAAATTAAAGCTAACACTGTTTCCAGCAGCAGTGTTTCAAAGATAGGAATGTAATTTTTGTTACTCAGGGCTTTTTGCCTTTGTGTTGCACCAGGGTTATCCACAGTACTATCAGGACAAGCTGACATTTGAGTGTTTTTTACAACAAAGTTGCTATGGTGAAGCTCTGATTTTCCCCTCTGCACATATGAAGTGGAAAGTCTGAC
The DNA here is from genome assembly GCA_035041135.1 of Platyrinchus mystaceus. NCBI lineage: Eukaryota > Metazoa > Chordata > Aves > Passeriformes > Tyrannidae > Platyrinchus > Platyrinchus mystaceus. The sequence continues at coordinate 50,478,229 of JAWWLV010000045.1, read as the reverse complement.
AGGATTTGCCTTTTGAATCACAGCAAAATGTCCATTTCTGATACCAGTAGGATTTGCTTTTTTTGGAATTCAAATTTTAAATTAGAATGCCTTGTGGTATAATAATAATAATAGTAATAATAATGTCAGAAATAAATATGCAATCTTGTTGTTTTCGCTTTAAAAAAAGTGAATATCTTTTCAGAGAGAAACCCTCATTTTTCTCTTCCTCCCAGCAAGGAATAACTAGCATCCACTGTTGTCCGGAAGCGCATGTATTAGTGACTGAGCCAGCAGTGATTTCGAGCTCACTTTGCAGAGTTTTCCCCTGTGGTGTGGAGCAGCACTGTCTTTATATTTGCTTTTGACACAGTTCTTCTATAGCAAGGCTTGAAAGTCATTCCCTCTAGAGGGGCGTATAATTGTTTGCTTCTGGGAGGAGCAGAGAGTTTCAAACTCAGGGCAGTTGTAAAAGTTTGAAGGCTGATTCTCGTCCAGGTAGTGCATGAAAGGAGGACAGGTAGATGAAAGCTGTAGGCTTTTCTGAATTAACACAATATGTGTGAGATAGGAAGACCTTTCTTGTAGCTGAGCCTGCTGTGATGAGCACCTGATTTTAAATGGCCTGACATGAGGAGTGTGAACTAAAGTTATCACCCTGACACACGGTGATGAGAAAAGCCAGATCATAGTATGTTCTAGTCTGAACTCCTGGTGGCAAAATTGCTGGAAACTGGATGCAGTCAAAGCAAGACTCTAGCAGAGCAGCCTTTGAGGAAGAAAGGGAAGAACTGCTATGTTTGAAAAGGGGACATTGGAGCCCGTGGTGCTCCTCTGTGTGTGTGATATGCTGCAGTGTGCTGGGAGAAAGACTCTGCTCTAGATGGGCACAGGAGCACCAGCATATGAGGTAAAGGGCTTGGGAACTCAAAGTCTTGCTCTGCCTGGTGTGTCTGCAAGCATGGTATGCGAGTGATGCTATCTGAAGAGATAATGAAATCAGTGGGGCAATGTTAAATGAAAGAGGGTGAGCTCAAGTACTTCATGCAGAAAATAAGTGAAATCCACACTACCTAGACAAGAAGGGAGAATACTTGATTTACATATTTCCTTCTGTCATCACTGCTGGCAGAATTTTGAGGAGAGAGAGACTCTTTTGTGCACCTGATAGCAATACTAGAAAAAAAGCTCATATCTGAACTCCTTTCAATGCCAAAGAGACTTAGTATCAACTCCTTAGATGTAAAATAATCAGTGTGGAGGATTTTTCATTTCAGGTCCAAAACTGAAAGAAATTTGTTTCCTGATATCTATGCAATTGTCCTCATGAGATGTCAGGCTGAAATGATAGTAATCTCATTAGAATATCTGATCTCAAAAGACTTCTGCTAAAGAAAGATTTTTCCATTTAGTTATATAGAACTAATGACTATATAATGTATTTCGAGTTATAAAAGCTTGTGGTTATTAATTCATTATTCTTTGAAATTCATTAAAATTTTCTGCACTGTTTAAATCAAATCCAAGGCTTAAACTTGCCCTTACATACTGTAGGCTTTCATTTAACCTGAAATGTAAGCCCCAAGCTTTATCCTTATTGATTCCACACCTGGATCACGGCTTCAGCTTACTCTGGTCCAGACGCTGCCTTTGCCTTCTGACTCAGAGAGGACAGCCTGCATTAGGTCTTATGTGTCTTCTCCATGACAGCGAGTTAGATCTTGATCAGAGGCTATCAGTTTTCTCTAAGAGCCTTCTCCTTTTCATGGTCCTAGATTCTCATTTTCTGCAAGGGAGGTGATAAACTTCTCTCTTAAGAAAATGTCCATGGTGTTGGGAAGTAATGCCCGGCCTCAAATACATGCAGCTTCTCTCAGCTTCAAGAACAAGGACTGTACTTCCCAGCCCTTTCCTTTCCTTTCTGCCTCTCCAAATAAACACCAAAGCAGCAAAGGTTGGAAGAATAAACTGTGGCATGGAAAAGTGAAGTGCAGGCAAGGGACCATTCTGTCGGCCATTCCCAGGCAGCTGAGGTATCTCCCTCTGTCTCGCTGCACCAGAGCACGTTTTATCGAAGAGCATAATGACAATTTGCTGCTATTGCCCAAGACGGTGTTTTGGTTACATAAGCAATGTATTCAGGCAATCATTTGTAGTTTTTTCCTCACTTCCTTGTAAAGCCAAAAGCTATAGTTTTAGTTAGCTGAATTCCCTCATGTGCCCCTGCCCTGCTAGCCCCTGCTCCCCATGCAACCCAGCAGCTCAAGGAGGAAGACTCCATTGTCACTAAAACTGTTCAGTTTCCATGGCAATAGGAGCTGACATCACCAGAACTTTCTCCACTCTCAAACACTCCCTCCCCCAACCACCTTCAACACATTTTTTAATGAAAGGATTAGAAAAAAACCCCAAAACAACAGTTGTAAGTCAATGCTCTATGTCATTGTTCCTCTCAGAGCTCCTAAAACCATGCAAGGCAATTTGGTTTGAAGAATGCCAATGCCCTTGTGTGCACAAACAACCAGAGCTGCAGATTTAGCTTGTCAATACTCCAGTTCCAACTGCTTGCTGGTGACAGGAGGTTGCAAGTTCCCAGAAGTTTCAAGCAGACTGTGCTCATCACCAGCTGTCCTGGTGGGAGTCCCTCTTCCCCTGCGTTTGTGATTAGGTCTTGTCTGTCATCAGTTGTTTCCCACAGTGATGGGTGCATTTGAAGAGCTTGACCTGAGGCAACTTCAGAGGGCAGCTTCCCAAAGTTTAAAGCCTGCTACGTGTTGAAAGTTGAGATAATGCGAACACTAATCACATTGGAAATGTCAGCCAGAGTCTGCATGTGTGTGAATTTAAGGGAAGAGTCACTTATTCCTGGGCTCATACTCATCAACTTTTTAAACCAGGCAGTTCTCCAGCAATAAAAGAGTGAGCAAATTCTCCTACTCACTCTTCTGTGAGACAGTTGTGTTCCAGTGTGATTGGAGATGATGCCACTGTTCCTCTAGGAAGGGAGACATCATCCCCTTATGTCACTGGCCCGAGTGTCCCCCTGGCCTTGAGGGCATGAATTCCATAGACGGAGTGGTTGTTCTGCCTCTCATGAGCCAAGTGCTTAACCATCTGTAGTGGGAATTCTGTCTGTCTTTGCCCTCTTCTGTGGCATTGCTGGGACATGTCCTGGCGTACAATTTACCTGTGTAAGTAGGTAGATAGGTACATAGGTAAGTTAAGAGGCAGAAGACTTCATTACATTGCTAGAGGGGATGACTGTGATTACAAGTGTGTCCCCAAAATATGCATAAAATCTTTCCTTAACTACTTGTTGCTTAGATCCAATGGCTGAGGAGAGGCTGGTCTACCTTTCAGAGAATGCCCTGTTTACCTCTCTCCATTATTGCTGTAGAGTTTGCCATGCAGATCTCCTGCTGTGGTCAAATCCCAACCTGACCTTGCCTTTGATGAGAGGAATGGTATGTTGGATATCCCAGCATTTTGAGACATTATTTCAGTGTTCTTAAACAGCTTTTAAAAGTGGTGGACATCAGAACAAGTCACAGTACTCTGTGTAGCTGCTATAGTGCCTTTGGTGGTAATATCGTCTCTCTATTCCAGCCCAAAATTTCCTGGTTCCTACAGCCAAGTGTTACAGTATCCCATCCAGTCATTTATGGCATCTCCCTATCAATTAATTCAGCTGCTTTCTTCATTGGCTCAAGCTTTATTTGTTGGGGGTTTTTTTTCCTGTCTCCTCTTCTGAAGAGAGAAAAAACCTTCCTATTAGTAGGAACAGAAAACTTTGTCCCCAGATATATGTTGGTTTCATTTGTTCACACTGGATTACTGGAATACATATTATTTGCATTTCCAGAGCGGTTCACGCTGTTCTATCACTGACTTGTCTTCTTCATTTCTTTTCTCTTCCCCTAAAAATATGCTTCAGCTGCAAAATTCATCAGTGACTTTTTTTAGTTTTCGTTCAGGTTGTGATAAATAAATAAAGAGCAAAGTGGCAAGAATTGTGCATTACAGAAGTACATCTGCACACAAATGAGTTCCCATTTAGTGTTGCATGTGAGATTCATTACTTAGCCAGGTTTTTTTCTTCAGCTAATGTATGTTATAATGATTTTGTATCATTCCAGCCATATCAACATAATTACTTGTGTGAACCAGACTTGTAATCTCATAAAAAATTATAGCATATTGGTTTGATGATGTTTATTTTTCCCTAAACTTGAGTTGATTATGGTTAATTTTATTATCCACCTTTAATCCATAATCTATCAAAGCAGAATATTGGTGATTTTATTACTGTATTGTGATGAGCATCAGTCCAGTCAGCCTATTGAGATCACTGTGTACTGGCACAACATTGGAATTCCTTCGACCCTGGGATGCTTTCCCAGTTTTCTGAGTCTAATCAAAAATCATCAGTACTGGTACAGATCTTTTCTGGCCTTTTTTTAAAAAACGCTTGCATATAAATTGTCCAGGCTTGCTTATCTTACAATATCTCTATTTAGGCACAGCCTAAAATACTTGATCACAGCTGGAGCTGAAATTAGCTCATCATGATCTATGGTGTAGATATTTCATCTGACCTTCCCCACAGAACTTTTTTTTAATTGACATTTTCTGCTTTTTTACACTGCTCATGACAAATCTGTTTTCTTGTTCCAGGGATTAACTTGTACAGTTTTATGTGCTCATTCAGTTCTATTACAATTTTTCTACAACTTCCATCTCCTAATTTATATTCATTGGTATTAACTTCCCTTCTCCTGCTATTATGTTGCTGCATTTGCTCTCCCTTATGTTGTACTGTCTTTTTAGTCTATTCGCCTTCCTTGTCTCTGTTGAAGCTTCTTGGATACCTGATAAATATTCCTAAACACTGCTTGACTGTCATGCGCATATCTTGAATTGAAGTCTGTCCGGTTTGATGCCTGGAGGTGTTTAAAAGATGCGTAGATGTGACAGGCTCATGTTGTAGTAGTGGACTTGGCAGTGTTGGATTAATGCTGGGACTCGAGGATCTTAAAGTTCTTTACCAACCTAAATGATTTTGTGATTCTATGGCTGTTTCTGTGTTGTTTCAATTTCATGAATATGATCTCTAATCCATGAAATATATGAAATATTTTTATGATCTTACTTGATTTATACATAATATATGTAATCGAGTGTTTAAGTTCTTTAATAAATTTTTTTGTTAAAAAGAAAGCACTTCCATCTTCCATCCTTGAACGCAGTCCTCTGTGAGTTGTAAGGCTGGGAACTTGCAACGAGATTTAGATACCCCCAGTGCATTGCCCAAATTCAGCTCTCAGAGATGGATGAAGAAAATGCTTTTCCTCTATGATTTATAAACCAATATCAAGAGAAGCTAGTCAGTCTGTTTTTCAGTGTGATCTGGATGTACCTCATCACATTCAGAGGAACGTAGGTAATCAGGGTTGGAAAGGACCTTGTGGAGTCTTGAGTCCAACCTTCTTGTTCGAAGGAGGGTCAACAGCAAACTCAAGTTGTTGCTCAGAGTTGTCCAGTCAAGCCTTGAAAACCACAACAGACGGAGATTGCCCCATCTTTCCTCACCCCAGCCCCACTGCTGATGTATCTCTGTAACTAGTCTGAACCTCCTTTCCCTCTTTGGATTTATGTCCATCGTGTCTTGTTCTCCTGCCATGTAACACTGTGAAGATTCTGGCTTAATCTCCTTAGTGACTGCCTAACAGGTATCAAGGAACTGCTGTTAAGTCCCACCAAAATCATCTCCTCTCCAAGTTGAATAAGCCCCCATCCTTCAGCCTCTCCTCACTGGGCAAATGCTTCAACCCTTGAGCACCTTGGTGACCCTCCACTGAACTTGCTCCAGTTTATCAACACCTTTCTTTTGCTAGAGGGCCAAAAGTGAGTGTGCTTTCTAGATGTGGTCTACCTAGCATAAAGTAAAGGGGATAGTCCCTCCCTCATCTACCAGCTGCACTCCAGTTGGTGCAGCTTGGTATGTCATCAGCCTCCCTTGCACGGACTGTGTGTCACCTGCTGTCCCCCAGGACTAACAGGTCCTTTTCAGCAGCACCACTATCCATCAGTCCTTGGCCAGCGGATCAGTCCAGCACAGATGCAGGACCGTGCTCTCATCTGTTGAGTTTTATGAGGCTCCATTTCTCTAGCCAGGAGGAATTCTGTACTTTATATGGCAGAAAATTAATCCATAAGTACTCATTTCCAAATTTTCACTGATTCTGTACTAGAAAATGCCATTTTTGACAGAGTATGTTACTCCCCCTCCCTTTCTGTCTACTTGAGCCTCCCTAGCTAGGTTAAAATCCTTGATTTTAATATTCCTTTCATGTAGATTTTCCCAGCAGGCTTTCCTAATGCCATTTAGGCTGTTTATGCTCATAAAACGGACAATTCTTATTCTCTTTATTACTCAGGCCCCTGGCACTGGTGTACAGACGATAATTTTTTTCTCCTCTTTACATCTTTTAGTGCCTTGATTAGTTTTGTTCTTGATACGGAGGTTCTGTAGAATTAACTTTTTTCCTAATTTCATCACTTTCCCCTTTGTTCTTTCATTTAACAATCTCCTGACTGGTGTCTCTCTCTCAGTTCTCCAAAACCTAATTATTCTTCTAATGAAATGCTGGTTAATATTTCTGCACAGGATTGGCTCAGTGCTTTGCAAGTCTCATGCTCTATGTGGCCGGCCAAGCCAGCAGTTTATTACCAGATTCCTCCATCACCTTTTTTTGCCTGTTGGCAGAATGTGCAGCTAAGGAGCTCAGCTGAATATTTCTTGTCCATCTTCTTCAGAAACGCACATAAATCTAAGTCTATAATATGTGGTATATCTGTCATGATAAGACAAACGATTAGTTTCAAAACACATCATCATGGGTAAATACTGTCCTTCCAGTCTGCAAAACCTTCCTAAATTTCCTTTTTAAATTTCATATCACTTATAATATGGCAGCACATCTCTCCTGATATCTTCATTTCTTTTCCAAAGCATCCTTTCTGAGTAGTAACGCAGCCTTTGGAGAGGATTTTCCAGCATCTTTATACAGCTGAAGATCTCAGGCAAACCTGATAGTCCCCTAGATTGAGCAGAACATTTCCTCTCACTCCCTGTGTCTTTTGGCTAGTTGCTTCTTCAGGAGTGCTGTATGCAGCTTCCACACTGGGAGCCTGGAAAGTATTGATATTAACTAAGGTATTATTTTTACTTTCTCTTTCTGATAGTTATCTACTGTCCTTGATCCCCATAATTCCTTAGATAATGCGTCCTTTCCATAAACTTGCAGTGATGATGCTTCCCAAATTCACCCATCCAGGCTCTTTTCAAACCTGTGCAGCATCACTGTGTGTACCTCTGAACGCCAACTCTGTCCTTACATAGAAAGCACTTATGGCTCCAAGTTCATCCTCTACATTTCAGTCCAGGAAAGGGAGCTCTCTGAAGGATGTGAGGTACCGGCCCCCAAGCCTTCAATGCCCACCTGTTCCCAGGAAACAAAATTATCTCTGCGTGGTGCCCTTCCATGCTGGGAAGGTGCCGCTTAGCCTGAAACACACTGATTGGCCTTAATCTCACAAGATGGGGAAGTGTGTTGCCAATCTTCTGCTTTTTCTTTGCTTTTAATTAACTATGGTTCTTCAGGGACCTGGCCAGAATTTGCATAGTTATGACTTCAAAATCTCAGATCATTAAATACTTATTAGCAGCAGTGTAAACAGCAGAATGCTCAGAAAATCCTAGTTAGCTAATGCTCTTTGCCAAATAAAAGTTTCTATAAAATTATGGCAAGTTGAAGAAAACTGTAATAAATATAACAATTAGGTGTTTCAAGTAGTGATCAGATAAAGATGGAAATCAGCAAGCAGCAGGCTAAATAGCACCTTAACCAAAGGTAGAAACATCAGAACAGCCCTCCCCTCCAACATGCACTCATTTTTCCCTCCTTAATGATACTAATTATTTCATTTGATTTCTCCTAGTAAAACTATTGCTAGATGTGCAACATATTTAAAGGAAAGCAGTCATCAAAATGAAATGAATCACACCAAAGAAGGAGGCAGTGGTACCTTCTCTGTGTGATGTGTAGTTCTCAATTATTGCCTCTGATTTTTTTGCCTTCCTAAAAGCTAATTCCCTACTCTGTGAATGTTAGGTTTATTTAACAAAACAAAACACCCACAAAAAAACCCCAAATCCCTAAAAACCAGAAAAACAAAACAAAACCAGCAGGCTCACAGGACCAAATGCAGATACTCTATACTCTTTTTTGTTTTTCTTTTTTTCCCCCTCCCTAAGCAATGAAATACAGAGCTCAGAGCCTGCGTTCTGACTCTTAGTTTTTAAAAGTGAGGCCCCATCATTCGTATTCAGTCATTTGAGCTCTGCGACTCCTTCTGGCTTTCTTATCACAGTGTGAAAACCTGCTTATGTCTTTTCGCATCATGTCTCTGAAACTATTAAGAAACTCTGACATTTTCTCTTAGTACACAGTTTGGAGAGAAATCTGAGTGTTCCAGGGTGTGAAATAATCACATTCCAGGCAGCAAGGGACCAGGCTCACAGGCTCTGGAAGCTTTCAGCAGCTTTTGCTTGCACAGCAATAAAAAAAAAAAGGCAAAAAAAAAATGTTTTGCACTGGAGGAGGGGGACTGTTGCAGGTTATTTTTTCAAGAATACAAAGCATCACAGCTCTGGAGCTGACTGTGTAATTAGCAATTGATCTAACACTCCCTGAGGAAATGTCTTTTTACTAACAGAATTATACTCTCTTTATTATTATTATTGTTTTTTACAGAGGGGGAAAAAAAGGATATAATTTTTGCAGTCCTTGTTTTACTAGTGAGGGATTTTTTTTTTTCTTCACTAATCTTTCAGCTTTTATGTCAGCATAGAGTTGTCATTTTGCAGTGTAATGAGCTCTAAATTTAAAAGAGATAAACTGGACTACTTAGTTTAATACACTGTGGTTTGCAGAGCAATTTGGAGGCCTACTGTGTAATGTCTGGCCACACCCCATATGATGTTATTCTGTTCTTTTTATGGCAGGTGTTGAAAGGAGTTCAATTCAGCTGTTTAGGGTGGATTTTGAAGCCTGGCCTCAGAGGCACCAAACTGTGCAAAATAGGTGCAAATGCACAGTTTGCCCTTGAAGTTTATATCAAGTGAGCTGATAGCAGAGTCAGTACTGGGGACTGCCTGGCAGCACTGTGCCTCCTGCACCATGGAGCAACCATTGTCCATATAGCAAAAGATCAGGTCCAAATAACCCCTTAGTTGGGAGCCAGAGCATCCACAAAGACAACACTTCTAAGGAGTCATCCATGAATGACTGCAGCCCTGATGTGGCTTGGGGGCTTCATGTGCTTAGCACAGTCCATGCAGTCTTGCCCCTGCCCATTCCCAATGCACCAGTACATGTTGCGCCTTCTTGCAGCTGCGAGCAAGTGAAGGCAATGGGAGCGTGGGCCACGATTCAAAACTCTGAGCAGGGGAAAAGGGACACCTAGGAAGAGCCTAACTTTTGTTATAGCCCCCGGGACCTTTATTAAAAGTGAGGATGTGGCTCCAGCTGGACAGCAAAAGGGCAGGCATGGTGCAGTAATCTCAAAAAAAATAGGTCCTGCAGGGCTGGCAAGCAGCCTGTTTGCATCTACTAATACATGTTCATCCCATAGCTGCAGACTCAGAGTGGAAGCAGTAGCCCTCCTCTCTTGCCCAGCATCTGGGCAGGCCTCATCAAAATCTCCTGGCTCTGCTTTTAATATGTCCAGGTGGGTTTACAAGAGGTTGGATTCATGCCCTGCTCTCCTTGTGTACAAACTCAGGCATAGCCAACCTTAGCAAGGGATGACAGGAAGTGTCTTGAATGCCACACATGCCCCATACTCTACCTCTTCAGCTGTGTGCTCTTCCTCCTGCCTCCTTGCTGTTGCTCCAATGCAGATAGTCCCCACTATCCAGGCAGTTGTGGACATCAGAAAGCAGATTTTACTGCCTACCCTCCCTTGGGTAGATTCAGCTATTAGAGTTTCCATGGGAGCCTAGCCAGCCCTGTTTTCCATGTTCCCTGCACATTGCTACACCTCACAGAGGACCCAGGACTGTGTGGATCTAGCGATGTATGAACTTTTTAATTTCCTTTCATTAGAATGGCTCAGTAACACAAGAGTGGAGATACAGGACCATTGGGAGTATGGCCTTTGCTCCTTGTTTTTGTTGTAGCCACAGTCTTTGAAGCCAGAACAAAGGTAGTGATACCTGCTTCTCATCCTGATGTGTATGACAAAAGTGGGAGTATTTAGGGGTAAATCAGTCTCCCACCACCCCACAAACTGCAGGTGGGAGATTTAAGCTGTGGGATAGCTCATATATCAAGAGGGTGGACATTTTGGTAAATGTAGAGATGTCAGTTCCAACTTTTGGCAGAGTTATCTGAATAAAAAATTCAGACAGGGAAAACTGACAGACTTAGTCTTCTGTTTTTCCTATGCATCCTGTGTTTTTTGAAGTGGTAGAAATTCCAGTTTGTAAAATTTGATGGCTGAATCAAGAAGCCGAGGACAGAAAGGCATATTCTTGTACACAGGCATAGGTGCCTGTCAGTCTTAAACTCCTGATATAGCTGAAAAGCTGAAGGAATTCAGAGCAGAGAGCAATTAAAGTCTTCTGCCTTGTTCATATCAGGCACTCATAGATGCAAGGACCAAATAAAAGTCCACAGGCAGCAAAAGCTTCACTTCCCACAGACACTCATAGCAAGTCCAAAATTACAGCTAGGAAGTGACACCAATGAAGTTTTTGGTTTCAGTGCCAACCCCAAATTTATTTGACAAAGAAATATGAATTGATTAGACTGCAGTTAATTAGATTTCAATTGAAAACTTCTATCAGAGAAGGGGAATTAGGCAGCTTTTGAATTTGACAAAAACATATTGGCTTTGTGTCATAAGAAAAATACTGTCTTGGTATTTTTCATGAATGCTTCCAGAATACATTTTAAATACTGTTTCTTGGCTTCTAATTTTTAGCAAATAGAAGTTCAGAAGCTAAGATTAGGAAAGTTAATGAGTGTTTAATAAAGGTATAAGGAAATGTAAATATGAAGAGGTAAATGGTAATGTTTGAACTGTTTTAATAATGGATTTCATTGAATGTAATTGTGAAGTAGCAAGTAGCCAGGCATTGCATAAGTACATTATCTTGGGTTTCACGTGCAGCAAGATTAAGTCTGAATTTTCTGGACTCCTTACATGTTTTTTTGAATCTCTATTTTAAATAGCCTTAGTTTTTATTCCTCCATCCCACTAGTCAGTCTGCTCTCCTGTGTCTGGCACGGAGCCACGCTGGCCATGCATTTTTGCTGTTGGACGGTGAGCACTGCTCTTCTTGAGTGCCAAGACAGATCCAAGCCCACTCTTGAGCTCACAGGTACAGAGGAGCAAAGTAAGTTCCAAGCTGTAGCTGATGAAGCTATTCTGCTGTTGTTGAGGCCTCATGAGTATTGAAGGTTTGTATGCCAGTGGTTTGCATGCCCCCCCATCCCTGTGTACTCGCTGTCTGCTCCAGTGGCTTGGCATGGGGCAGACGTACAGGAGACCAGACACTTTCTGGACAGGGTCAACGTGCTAACAAATTGCTCACTTGTTTCCTGTGCTAGCTTGGTCTCATCTCTGTTTAACCTGAGGTCTCTTGTGTGCTCAGCTGAGCAGACATACCTGGACACAGGCTAATGTTTATCAGCAATGTAGAGACTAAGTTGGAGGAGAAAGCAGAAAGATGATCAGTAGGGAAAGGGACAAAAGGAATAAAGATGAAGACGGAAAAGGAAAGAAGGGATTGGGAAGGGAATTGAAGGATGTGAGGAAAAGCAGAAAAATATGAAGGAAAGTCAAGGGACAAACGGCAAAACTGTAAATTAAGAAAGATTAAATTGCGAAGTGGAAATGTTGCAGGCAGGCATGAGCCCGAGTGATGTAGAGAGAGAGGGGGGGTAGAGAACAGGTGGGATACCTTGAGAGTAGGGAGGGAGGCAGAGCTCAAGTGGAGAAGTGTTCCCTGCCAGACATCCCCCTGCTTCTGCAGGATGAACCCCACGTATGCAGCTGGTGCCTCTATCCCATTTCCTACCCTGACAGCGTTCCCAACATACATCAGTCTTGAGCTGTGTGATGTGGGGACAGTGCACGTATCAATACCCTCTCCTTTCAGAAGAGTTTCATGTGGAAAGTTTCAAAGAAGAAAATCTGTAACAAAGGAAGAAGTAAATTATTGCATATATTCAATTATCTTGACAGCTCAGTGCTCAAATTCCATCACAGATCAGGAGTTTCTGTCTGATTTAGCATAGTTTAAGCTTCTGAACCTGTCCCTCCACTCGCCCACCCACACCAGAGACCGCAAAATACTTTAGTGGTGCCAGAAATGAGGTGCCATTTCCCTGAGAAGAGATGCATTCCACCCTGCCCCCTTGTGATAAAGGGAAAGGATTCACAACCAGCATCACCTTTTTTTTTTTTCTTTCCCCCACATCCTAGACTTTGTCTGACTGCCCCTGGATGTTAAAGAAGCTAAGGTGTTTACAAACAAGACCTGCTTTTAGCAGCCAAGAAAGAGGGAAGAACTTGATGAAGGGTAGTCAGGACATGAGGGCTACCCTTGCCCATGGCACTGAGCTGCTACAAAGCAAGAACAAGGAGCCTGGAAATCTCCTGGAGTTCAATAAGGTGGCAACCATTTTGTGCTAGCTGTAATGATCCCTTGCTCTTGGTTTACAAACACTGAGCAAACACAGGGTTCTGCAGGTTGCTGGTGTGATAAGGATCCAAGCATTGAGGGTTGAGTGCCTGCCTGAGAGTCCAAATAAGCACAGTACACCTGATCTACCATTTTAAGATCTTTAGCCACAAACACAGCAAATGTGAACCTCCTGACATAAATGTGCTGCCAGTTTCTGACTGATCACTTTTTGTGATAATCCCTTTTGACTTTCTGTCAATCCAACACCATGACCACATATGGCAGTAGGAGATCGGGTGAAGCCCAAACTAGGGGAGGTTATGTGTCTAGGGTGTCCAGGCAGTGGGGAGCAGGGCTGGCTGGCGAATGATAAAAATAACAAAAAGAGCTGGGCTAACAATCCCTGAAATGCTGCAGATGCCTGGAGACTCCAGCAGAGTCACTTAGAGATCCCATTTCATTAGAGGAAGGAGGCAACATTTAAATATATCAGTTTTACCTATACATAAAATGTTTTGGTTTTTTCTTAATCAGTGGAGTTTCATTTCATCTTGGTCATCTGCATAGTACGGGCACGCTATCCTTGCACAAAGAGAAGCATGAAGGTAGCTGATACTAAATCCATCACTAGGAATGAAAAGGCAACAACAAGAGGCTCTAATACAAAAATACACTGGAATTGCAGTGGAGTCGTTTTGGTTACAATTTGCGTGACTACAACAGACATAACTCATCCGTGGGGATTCAAGCATCCTGGATGTTCTCTGTTATTACAGTCAAGACCAGGAGGTCTCACGAAGAACTGTACGCAGAAGGGGTCTGTTCATCGAGCTGAAGCCCTGGGGCCTCCTAGGGCAGAGTTCATTTTTGTTAGAATATGCTCTCTGAAAAATTTAGCAGTTGCCCTTTTCTAACCCATCCTTGGGAACAGCCTGGTGTTTTCACAGGCAGTGTGATTGTCTGTTTAGCTTTTTTTGTCTGGCTACACTGGAATGTAATCACAGCAAATCTGCGGCCACCGAGGGCTGCAGGAGGCTGGCTTGCTGCTGTCTGAACCGCACAGTTGCAGCTAAGGCAGCATTTGTCTTGCACTGGAAGGACCCACAGTCACTACTCTGATGATTATTAATTTTCTAGTGACACATGGACTGTACCACATAGGTGGCAAACTCATTCCAGCTAGGAGAGGGCAGTGATGTGCAGCTGGTTAAGGTTACTCCCATTGTAATGCTAGCAACATGGCTGTAGCCACAAAAGGACAAGACTCAAATGGTTTGTAAACAGAGGTTGTATTTTAAAATTATTTTGCATGGTTAAGGCTAAGAAAAGATGTCACCTCACCTCTATCCACTGATTTCTTGTCAGCCTGTGCTTTTCCCCTGCGCTCAGTTTCTGTGAGGGTCACCATGTTCTTCAGGACTTCTCATTTGGTTCCTTGCAGTTCAGAAAAGACCACTTTTTGGAGTTAAATGTATTTTGGGCTATTTGCTTACTTGGCGTTTGACTCCGTTGCAGGTTGTTCTGCTATTGCTCAAAAAGAATTTTTTTTGCCTTCAGAGGTTGGATCTCAACCCAGTGCTCTAGTGGATGCTTTTTTTCAGGAGAAGAGAGTTCTGTGGGACTTCACCAAGCTTGGAAACCTTTATGTTTCTGTGCATACACCTACCTCCTGTAACAGACTGCAATGTAGGAACTCCTTCAGCCATGAAGCTACCTCCACATATCAAGTCTCTGCGCTGTGAAGAGCTTTTAGCTCATGTCCTAGGAGCAATATACCTATGTCTGTAGGGTGTTTTGTCCATAACTGTAGTTCCAAAGTTTCAGCAGGTCTGTCTAATTCTGGATTAACAATATGCTGATGAGGCAATCTTGCTTTACGCTTTTGGAGCAAGGTTGGTCAGTGCTTACTCAAGGCCCTCGGTTCTTTGAACCACACAGGTATGTCCTTTTTATGATGTCCTGTAGTCATGTCTATGCATTTACATTTGTGTTCATTCCTCCTTTCATTCCCACTTTGATCTGATTGGATCCTAAGCCTCTGTCTATCACTGCTATCTGCAGGCTAGTTGAATGTTGCTGCTTGATTTGAGGTGGGGGGTTTTTGTGTTACATTTTTTCGGGGTGTGAATATTTTGATTATCTGCATGAAATCCCTTGTCTCTCCTTCTGCACTTGGCATATGTGGAACTGACAGCTCCAGGGAGGTAAATGAATGCCACTGCATTTCAGAGGAAAAATTATTTCATGCAATTACTCTAAAAGTGCATGAGAGAACAGAGTGAAAGGAATGAGGGAGAGAAAGAAAGAGAGCATGAGAGAGAATAATCACAACACTTCGACAGGTTTACCCTATCATGTTTGAAAATCTATCACTCTGACAAGTCCCCTTTGTGAAAGGTGTAGACAGATAACCAGACATTAGCTCTTCAAGGCCCTCTTGAGTGGAGGGTAATCAATAGAATGATCAGTGCACTGGTCCATTTCACTAAATGCCTCTCCCTGATATTTTTTACAGACTGGATGTACCCCATTTCCCTCTTAATGTCTCACTTTGGCTCTCTCATCCGCTTGTCAGTGGTTCCTAGGCAGACGGATCTGGGTCAATGTTAGGCTGACTTGTGGGTCTTTCTGTATAAATTATAAAGTATTTGTTCTGAGAAGGGGTGCAGTAACAAAAGGCTGTGTCCCCAGTCCCTCTCTGTCTCTTGAGCCTTGTTAAAAGGCCAAGGGAAAGGGAGGTTTTGTAGCTTCATTATTCATGCCTGAGAAGAGATTCAGTAGAAGCAGTCCTTGTCCTGACTCTGCTGCTATTTCACCCGCCAACTCTGTTATCCCCTTGATCCCATCTGCACATTAGAGTCGCCCACGGGAAGCTGATGACAACAGCCCATGTCTTCCTGGAGGCCTCGTGCACCTATGTTCACCAAAACATTTAAAATGCTTTGAGATCCTCAGGTGGAAACTGCTGGCCAGGGTAAACGGTTAGTGCAATGGTTTCTCACCGTGCTTCAAAGAGGCAGGACATTTGCCATACTAGCAAGGAGGGAAGCGCTGGGCTAAGGGATGCTGGGCCAGGTCACTTTTTGTCACCTGCACCTGCAGCTCTCGCAGCAAAGGCAACGCATTAGTCACACCTATTTGCACTTTGAGGTTATTTAGACAGCATGTTGTTGGGTTAGGGAAGCTAAGGTCTAGCATATGTCCTAAAATTAGGCTTTTCCCCTTTTGATTGGTGTCAGAAAGGAGTGATTCACAGCTATGGGGGAAGCCTCTCCACCTAGTCAAAGCAGGTACCATTGTAAATAAGAGAGTTATTTTCTAGGCGAGGTAAAACAGGTTAGCTGAAGCTGCCTCCAGGGACCGTATCCTGCAGTGTGAGACGAGGAGAACATGGGGAGCGCCCCAATGCGCTGCAGGTAACACTCAACAAAACTGGCTACACGGCCCTCTTCTCCTGGCCTTGTGTGAAATGGCCACTCCACGTGTGTGCCCTCACCAGCAGCACATGCTTCTTGTCAGTGCATCTTCATGCAGCTCCTTCCCCTCCTGATGGTCACAGCAGGTACGTGTTATCACATCTCCTGGCCTGCATCATGCACGCTCTCACTACTCACTGTGTTTTCTGCCAGAGGAGCTGTGGGCTCTGGTCTTGTTCCCAGAGGGTTCACGGAGACTCCAGTTTTTCTTCCAAAAACTCAGACCTCATCCCCATGCCTTCCAGAAACTCTTCAATGAAGAAATGACAAATCTGTGGCTCAAGCCAAAGTTCTGGATTCTTTTAAACTTTCTTTTTTTCTCTCTTTCTCTCTCTCTCCCCTTCTGCAGGATGGTGGAGTACTCCCTGGATCTCCAAAACATTAACTTGTCTGCAATCCGTACTGTCCGTGTCCTGAGACCCCTGAAAGCTATCAACCGTGTGCCTAGTAAGTTGTGCTTCCCTGTCACACCTGCTCAGCTCAGCTTTTGGGGAGTACATGACCAATAAAGCTGTGTGTGGTGGTGTTCTCTAGGCAGGGTTCGGGTGGAGGCTTCTGCAGAGTGTGTGCAGGCATTTACCCATCACAGGGCCAAGAGGTGTCATTGGATGGGCAGGAAAACAAGAGTTTCCCAGCATAACTGGTCATGGGCATTCTGTGTACAGCCATTTTGATGGCACAGGAACTGATGTGCAGTAAAGGAAGGCATTTTTTCTTCCCTTTACTGAAGGGCATTGCAGGTTTGATAACGTCTTCAGCCTCAAAAAGGGCTGTGTGAAAGGTCTGAAGAGGGATGAGCTTGGGCAAGCAGGAAGAATTGGTTTACTTAAGCTTTCACATGGTTTTCCAGATCCTCTCCTCTGAAAAATTTTCATGCCATTACGGCTTAGGGTCATGTAGTACTGACTGTTTTTTCTTTCCTCCTCACCTTGTGCTTTACACTCCCTCTTTTGTGCCAACTATCCCAGCTGTGAGCTGGGTGTGTATGAGCCAGGCTGAGCACTACTGGGAATGGGAATGCCAGGGCTGCGCCTGAGCCCGGATGTGTCAGCAGCCAAATTGCTGCTCACCAGCACCATCCTGGTCTGACACGCAGCCCTCAGCTCAGGTTTGCATCTAAACCAGAGAGGTGCTGCAGCCCCGGGGCATGTGCCATGCATGTGAACTACACCCACAGTGGAGCTGGTCCCTCCATAACCCTTGCATCTTCCCTTCCCAGAGAATGGGGACAAGACCACCCTCTTCACCATGCTTGGAAGTTTTTGGTGGTGTTGAACTTCTTCCCTCACCTTCCCTTCCTTTGCCTCTACTTGTTTGGTTTTTTTCTTTTTCTCATTGGTGTTGCTCTCCTTGCAACTCTGAAGCAAGTAAGCAAGCATTGCTGTTGTTATTGAACTGCAGGAAACATGCAGGTGGCTCAGGTTTTGCAGTGGTTGTATCCCAGTGTATGGAAGAGAACTGGCAGACAGGTTGCATGCCATTGGGATCAGGGGGTTGCAAGAGCACTGAACTCAGCCTGCTGTGTCACTCTGACGTTTCTGGCTGTTCCTTGTGCAAAGACAGCGGCTCTCACATGCAGCCCCACGAGACTTCAGGCATTTCTTCAGCAAGTTTTTCAGCCTTACAGAAGGGCAGAAAGCCTTTTTGCTCTTCCCTGTAATCTCCCTGATCAGGTTGTATGCAGTGGCTAAGACCTTGTCAGAGCTCTCCTAATCCTTCTCTCAAGCTCAGATGCTCCTTTTTCTCTTCCAGTTCTGAGGGAGTTTGCACAGTTGACCCAGTCTGCGTTTCCTTGTGCTAAAGTCACTTCCATGATGAACCCTATTTCCTGACCATGTGGCTTTGAGGGCCTCTAGTTCCATGCAAAGCCCTTCTAGAACAGGGTCTTGTCCCTCTTCCTAGGTATACTTTTCTCCTTGAGCAACAGCCATGAACAGAGGGTGCTGAAAAGTGTGATAGAGAAACTGAGGCACAGTCCTCTGTGCCCAATGTGGCACGAAGATGCCAGGCAGAAGAGCAGCTGGTTTGGGGCACTGAGAACACACAGAGGAATGTAACAAGTCCATCATGGGGTGATAAGGATGGGAGTCAAGACAAGCTTTTGGCTAATGACTGTCAGCAAAACAATTCCCCCAGCCTGTCTCCATCTCTTTGGCCCTTCTTCAGAGGGGGGAGAGGACTGGAAGCCAGTCCTGGTGGTGGGTATGCACCCCTGGCAGTGGATATGCACTGTAGTGTCAGGGAGCACTGCTTCTGTGAGGGGTGGGCTGGGGGTTGTGCATGGCAGACTAGCCCCTTCCAGAAAGTGTACAGCCATCTATGTGAGAGCAACACCATTCTCATGTTATGCAGCCTCCTTTCCTCCCTGCTTCATCAGGAGTCCCATGAGTTTGTACTCAAAGAATACTTTGAGACTGATCCCAGTTACAGGGTAGACTTAACCTTGGTAGAGAGTGGAAACATCCTGAGTGACATCCAATTAACTCCTACAGGTGTCTGCCATTTTAATTGATGGACACTGGTGCTCAGGAGCAAAGCCTGACTGACAGAAAGTCAAGGCCTTCTTTTATTTCTGTTTATCTCCTGGAACAGCCAGAGCTGCTCCAGGGAGGAGTGGTGTAAGCCATGTCAGAACTGACCCACCAGGGAACTGTTCCATGCATGCAGAGGCATCAGAGATGCTTTCCATCATCTCTCTTGACCTTTGCAGAGCATGGGCCATTGAATTTCTCCTGGCTGTCCCTGCCATGACACTACCTGTCTGCTCCTTTTATCAGTATAAAACTTTACCCCTATGAAATTGAGCTGTTTTAATCTCCACTTTGTGGTTAAACATTTGTGTAGTTTTGTTGCTACATAAATCTGTGGTTATATGCAGAGAATGTTTTGGAAAAAAGACATCATGTCATTAATTAAATTAAAAAAAAAAAAGAAAAACTGGATTCCCTGGGAGAGGAAGCATTGACTTGAGGGCTGAAAACTGGCAAAGAGGCTGTAAACAAATGCTGGTGAAAAATGGAGCTACGTTAGAAGAAGGTGCCTACTGGGCTACAGCAAACATAATTAATGGGACCTTTGGCCACAAATCTTTTTTTAATGCCTTTTAAAGTTCTTCATTATGAACCTGAAGTAAGAGAAAGTCTATTAGAGAGATGTACTGATGATACCAAGCTGGAGGTGTTGCAGGTGCTAACAAAGAAAGCGGGAAATCAGACATCAGGAGGTAGAGGGAGACTGAGGTCATGGTTGTGAGTGTGAGATATCTGGAGAGAGCTAGGGGGGGTTAATCCCTAAGGCAGATATTCAGCCATGTCCAAAAGGCTGTGATGGGACAGTGTGGCCCAGTGTTCGCCAGTGGCCATTTCAAAGGCTTCCACGTGGGCGCATGAGTAGGGACTGATTTTCACAGAGAAGTCTGGCTGTGTGGACTGAATAATGGCAGATTATTATTAGGAGAATGGACAAAGCAATTAGGAACCTGACTGATTCCAGTATGAGTGGAAGAATGGTCAAGTGTCTGTTGGGGTAGATTATTTAGTGCCCAAAGAACAGTAGCACTCTACGAACCAGCCAGTGTTTGAAAAGTCCACATACTGAAGTGAGAAATTTCTGGAGAAAAGGAAGTAGAAGAAAAGGACATCTAGTGTAACCAAAAGGTGGTAAATATCCATTAAGAATGACATTCTCCATCCAGTTCATAATTAGGCTGTAAAACTCGCTGCCCTCGGTAGTCCTTCCAGTCTCAAATCAACTAAAATGCACTGTGCAAGTAAGGAAGCAAAATGGGATTTTCCAGGGGAAGCCCCATCCCTGGAAGTGTTCAATGCCAGGTTGGATGGGGCTTTGAGGCACTAGTGGAAGTTGTTCTTGTCCATGACAGGGGGTCTGGAACTAGATGGTCTTTAAGGTCCCTTCCAACCCAAACCATTCTATGATTCTATGAGAGCTCACATGGAGACAATTCTAGATTTCAAACCTCCTTATGTGTCAGGGTTAGAGCTGATCTTTAGCTACTGGTTATAAGCAACTGATTGCATTTTTGCACTTCTCAGCAGGATGTGCTACTGACCATTGACAGGTTTCCCTTCTGAATGAAGAAGCCTGGGGTTCTGCCCCACTTGATCATGTCATTTCCATTCTCATGTCAACTTTGAAGTGTACTAGAGAAAACCTGAGGAGCCCTAGTTTTGTAATATGTATCATACCTTCATTAATATTCCTTCTTATCTCTTGCATTCTTGATTACAACCCCAGGAACTCTGCCTTTTGGTTTGTTTGTTTTTTTTTGAAAATGCAGGGTGGGGGCTGAAGAGATACTTCTGGTCCTATTACCATGTGATTTGATTCCATGGCAGTGAGTTGGTGTGACAAGCCCCACAAGTCACCGAAAAAGTGTAAAGAAGAAAAAAATACCCTCTAGGTCTTGTCAGGGGTAGTTGCTTTCTGTTCCAGGCATGTCTGTGTCCTGGTCTTGGGGTGAAATTCCATATCCATTTGTTGTTATTATAATTTTGTGATTGTGTGTCAGGTTGCTAGGTGAAACACTGCTGTTTGCACTAGCTCTTTCACTGCTTCTTCTCATGGCAAGGCACAAGATCTGGAGGGGGAGGCTGGTTTTGTTTTATTTCTGCCTGCTTTTGAGCTGGGAGACAATCTGTAGTCATTTCTGATAATTTTAATTTCTTGCACTTCTGTTATTAAGTTTTTTGACATTAGAGCAGAAAATGTTTCTTCGCTTTATTCTTTCTTGTTGCATTGGCCTTATGCAAAGAAGAGCCCTTGCATTATGTTTGATGTCTTCCAGTTTCCACTTATAATTTAGTAACTGATTCATCATTTGGAAGCAGATTATTTCAGCTGAGCACACTGTACAGAAGTGAAGGAGTCTGTTGCAGTGTCGCATAGCAACTTTATTGAGTAGAAAGGGTATACATGTGCTAATACGCGGTGTGTAAGTGCAGTAATATATATGTGAAGTTATAAGCATTAGAAATATAATGTTACGTCCTTATTACTGGCTGTGCAGGAAATAGAATTTCAGATTTGTGGGAAGTTCTGCTTTTTCTAAATGTGATTTATTTTTAGGCAAAACAAAAATAATCTTTTCCCATCCGTTTTAACATGGCCTTAATGCTGCCTAATTTTAGGTGGTGTGTTCGGTTTTTTGATTTTTTTCCTTTACTTGGTCATGACAAAAAAGTTCAAAAATCAAAAATCCTCAATCATGCCATTCCAGTATAAAAATTATTTTCTCTCCTCTTGTCCTTCTTTTTGCTAAATGTTTTAGTAACTGTTGCATCATTTTTATTTCAATGAAATAGTAATTTTTGCTGTTAAAAGTACTGTGTAGGAAAATCTTGGTCTAGTTCCATTTTTCTTTATTAATGACTGTAATTATAGTAGTATAGTATAGACCATGGGTCCAAATAGACTGGAGTTTTCTACTTTTCTTCTACAGATCTCAAAGATATAAACAAAGAATTTTTATTTCTGTCTTTCTCATGTTTCAGACCAGGTGAATAAAACCCAGTGATTGTCATCAGCAGACTCAGGAATACAGCTGACATCTCCTAACTCTTAGCTCTGCATTCATCTCACTAGACCAAAGCACTAATATTAAAATAGTTCAAAGTAGACGAACCCTGGAATTGGAAAAGCAGATGTTTTGCATTTATATATCTGCCTTAAATCTGTATTCCACACCAAGCTACCTGTGCTTGGTGCTGTATCAGTGCCTAAGATAGAGCAATCTGGCTATGAACCCTGCACTTGGCATGGGGGAAAAGTGATGACATTTACTTCTCTAAATGTGTTTTTGAAGAACTAATTTCACTGATGAGCGTGTGTGAAATTAGCTTCTGACTGTGATATATTAGGCTGTAAAACAATCTCTTTTAAAGCTAAATCAGACAAAAACCAAGCACATTTGACAGGCACAGTCCTGCCCTAGCAGTTGGAAATGGAAAGGGATTATGAGATTCCTCTTCTAAATCCCTCCCCCCTCCCCGGGTCTTTGCTTCAGATGCTTCCATCTTTTTGCAAGTGGACTGTCACTTCCTTGTTCTCTTCCAACGCTGATTCCCTTTCAAAACTGTCCTCTTCTATTTGACTCTTTTAGAAGTACATTTTTCCCCTCTCAGCTTTATTTGTGAAGTAATAACTGAAACTCAGATACTGCCATATTTTCCAAATATTTAGACTTACTCCTTTCACAGTTCTTTGTAGAAGCTGCTCTGTAAATATTTATTATCACATCTCAGTGACAAACAAACTACACTTACAACTGTGTGCAAATGTGTATACACACAGATTTATCCACAGGCAGCCAAAGTCCTGTGCAGGTCAGTACAGGTACAGGAGTGATGTTCTCTCACTGCACCCATACACAAAAGATGTCACAAAGCACTTTTCATTCCCTGGTCAGGTTGTGTGACACAAACGTATTGAAGGGCGAAGCTGACTGCTTTCTGTAGGCTCTGTCCCAGACAGGCGGGCAGTGAAAGGATGGAGAAAAGTTGACAGGGAATGAACTTGACCAATGGGGTCAAGTTCATCTGTGTCCTCCCTTCCCAGTCCAATCTCCTAGCCAAACGGAGCAAAGCACTGAATAGAGCAATGTGATTTATGCCTGGAGCAGGCCATGAAAGGATGTCTTTCCTCCAAGAAGGGGACAGGTCAGAGATGGAAACGTATTCAGAGCTGCAGTATCCTGTATGTGCAGCTCTCTATCAACTCAGTCAAGCCCTAAATGCTCAGGCATGCTCAGAATACGGGGAGCAGTGCAAAGGGGAGCAGAGCAGAATGAGGAACAACAGAGATGAGAGCAGAGAAGGAGCTGGGCTGGAAAGAGAAATGCACAGGAGGCAAATAGGGGGGGTTGCTGGGCACAGCATGTGAAGGTGTGATGCACCTCTGTGTGAAGGATAATGCACAGTGTGGGGGGGGAGGGAGGGAAGTGGAGGAAACTAAAATCAAAACACAGTTAAGGACTAGTATAAAGAAAATCTATTGACTCTCAAATAAATATGCTGAATGGGTTTGCAAATCAGTGCTTCTCTGGAGCTTTTTAAAATTGGTCTATCAGAGGCCCACATATTGTAATAATGGAGGAAATCTTCACAGAATTATAGAATGGTTTGGGCTGGAAGGGACCTTAAAGACCTAGTTTCAACCCCCCTGCCATGGGCATGAACACCTTCAAGTACCCCAGATTGCTAAAAGCTCTATCCAGCCTGGCCTTGAATACTTCCAGGAATGTGGCATCCACAATTCCACAATTTCTCTGGATGTTCCAGTGCTTTACAACTCTCACAGTAAAGATTTTTTTCCTGTGTCTAATCTAAGTCTTCAGTCACTGAAGACAGGTTGCAATTTTATTTACTTGTTGTCTGATCTCAGTGCTGTTTTTCATGTGGATTCCCAGTGTGCAAAATATTGCCAGGTAATCGTGGGAGAAGGTAATCTTTCCCTCTCTGAAGCAGTCCACTCAATTTCACTATTATTAGCAAGTATTCAAAAGTCACAAATTGTGTGCTTGTAGGTTATCAGATGGGTTTAAAGCTGTGAGATTTGAAAAAGCAAAAGGAAAACCTATCACAGATTATATTTCTTTTTCCCACAGCATTCAGACCCTTAAACCTGTGACTCAGATCTTTTAGTCCTCTTTTTTTCCCCCCATAGTAGTGGGGAATAGAAGCTTCTTTTTTTTGCTGTAGTCTGGGATTGTCAAGTCATAACAATATTTCACACCTAAAGGTTTCTGCCATGCATCCCAAGATTCACAATAAAAATCACAACAGTCAGTAACAGTATCTTGGAGTTTGTGTAAAGCAAACCTGGAAAAAACAAAACAAAAAAAAACCAGTCATAAAAAGACCTTTGTTGGAATCTTTCTTTCTTCCTTCTCCTGTAGGAGAACCTGCACAGCCAGAATTTTAAAAAATGCTCAGTGCCTCACAGCTCCCATTGTGACAATTCTTCTGCCTGTTCAAACAAGCTCAGCCTCCAGTGTACACAGCACTCATGAAAGCCCAGCCATGTATTTTGCTGCCTAAATGGGAGCTGAGCTGTTTTGCAAAATCTGTCCCATGGGACCTATCAAGAAATGGATACCATGGAAATGTGAGCAATAATGACAGTGTATTATGGGGTGAAAGATAATGTCATATTACACTAATGCAAATTACACTTTGTGTGTGTGGGCAGGGCAATTTACAACCATAACCTTAAATTTCTCTATCTTTGTGTATTTTGGGCCTCATTCTCCTGTTCACACTCATTTCACCTAACATCATGTCACTGCCTGCAGTAGAAAGAAACATGATTCATGCTAGTGACAGCAAGAGGAAATTAGCTCCCTTAAATCTGAACCAGAAGTTGCATTAACACTGTTTTACATAATATTTTGCATTATTCTGTCCCACTTACACAGCACTAGAGATGGCTAAAGAACTTGAGGATATTTACAGAATGGAGGCAAGTGGCTCACAGCCACACTACTGGAGTCACCTTGCCTGGTGTTGAGTGACCCCAGCAATTCTCAAAGAAAAGCTGGCACTGTATGTTTTTAATAGACTCTTCACTGAAAGTAAATGCAGTCATCATTGCAGTGATAAATGGGGAAAAAATGAGATTATCAGTGAATGAACTACTGTAGCAGGTGGTAGTAGGTGTTGCTTATTAGATGTTCAGTATTACAAAAAAGAACAGAATGACAGCAATCCCCCAGAGAGACACCTCTCTAAGAATTAATCTGACACCCGTCATCACTTTCCAAGACAAGGTTGCTTAACAGTCCAAAGCTTGCAAGGTGATAATGGAGAGAGAGTGAAGAAAGGGCTGCTGACTGAGAACTTTACCTTCATTTGTTTCTGCTCATGTCACGGATTATGTGGCTACCAACCATGCTATGCTGGCACATACTGAATGCGAATGCTTGTGGTGGAGGAGCTTTCTGTTGTTATCCATGAAACCTCAGCTGGTCTCACAGCACCCATAATAAGGTGCAGCCTGCTGCAGAGCTTGAATGTCTACTTTGTGGATGACAGAAAAGCCTGGACTGGGGCCACTCTTTTTCCTGAGATGTCAGCATTTAGGTGTCAAGACAAATTCGCTGGATTTTGCCCTCTTTCTTGAGGCCACCGTAACCCTGGGGTCAGGTCTGCAGTTAGGAGGCTTCACTTCTGAGCTTGCTTCTTCACAGCACCTGGCAGCTCCACCCGACCCCCCTTGGCAGTCTGCTGAGCACTGTGGCTATGAAGCGCCCATGTGTTTATTTGCTCATCTTCCCCCTGCCCCAAGGACAACTGCTCATCTCTGGTTTCATTTGCATTCTCTTTTTGGTGATTGTTTTAGCTGAATGTCTATTGGGAGGTGTACCAAGTGGTGTATTTTTTCTCCCCTCTTACTTCTCTTTTTGATGCTTATGTTGACCTGAACTGATCCATGTCTTGCTCTCCAACCAAAAAGAGGTGATGTCTGTGTTAGTCCCTGGATCACAAGGGAATTGTTTCTACAGCCTTGGAGAAAGCTTAAGAGAGTTCTTTCTCTTCTATGAGTACACTCTAAACGTACTCTGGTAAGCTCTGTTGTCCCAGCAGGGGGAAGCTCTGGCCAACAGCTTTTTTTTTTCTGGAGTTTTAGTCTCTCTTTTGCCTCGGGCTTAAGTTGAGGAATACTTTAAAGGTAAGTACTGAGGACACTTAATTCTTGAACTTGATTCAGTATTCTAAGGGAAGTCACAGTACCAAGATGAGGCTTGATGTGCCCCTACTACTCAGAAAATTAACAACAGATCTTTGTACTGGCTGAAGCTTTATAAGTGCTGGAAATGTCATATTTTGACATTTTCTGTGGTCATACCAAGGAGTGACAAAGATCAAAATAATTTGAGGTTATGTCATGAATAGGCTGGACAGGATGAGGTGTCTGAGCCAGTCAGAGGTGCTAGAAGGCTTTGCTTGTCAGTAAGGCAAAAGTGAGGAATCACTGAGGAACTTAACCAGTGCTCTTGAACTATGGATCATGCTGAACATCTGCAACTGCAAAACCCCCAGCTCTAAATGTATCCTACAAGGGTACATGGCAAGGGAGACAGCAAACACCAGGAACCTGAAAAAGAGATCAATGGGAAGACTTTGCTTGTCTCTGAATGAGGCCAATATGTCTGGGGCAGTTTTTCCATAGCAGCAGAACAGGCTTAAGGTCTCTCTCTGCCTCATAGTGGACCTGCCTTTCCACAGAGTTCATTTAATTTGGGTCTGGCCATCCATCTGGACATGCTTTCTCTTGCATTGGTGATGGTCTGCAATGTGAATGAGGCTGGATTTGCAGCTTGAGGACAAGGCATCTGGAGCCGCACACCAGCTGTTTCAGCTGAGGTCATTTCACTTACACTTCTTGTTTGCAGGAGAGGCCTCAGTTAGGAGGAATGCAGCAAAGGGAAAAGGTCTGTGTGGTGAGGAAAGCTGTGAGTTATAGTATCAGGGAGCTTGGCAGTGTGTTTACTATTGGACACACAGCTGATTGGTGTCTCTTTTGCAGCAGTTTGGCTCCATACTTTATCTGATGTTCAGGAATGCAATGTGTGAAATGACAGCTAAATCTCAGATCAGCAAGAGATCAGTGAGAAGGGTCACAAGTTGAAGCACCAGCTTGCACTGTGCACAAAAAATGCAATAATTTTAACCAAGGGGTTGGTTAAAAAAAAAAAAAAAGGAAAAAAAAAAGAAAGGTATCTCTTTCAGTGTACTTTCTGCACAATCTATTTGCTGGAATGGTTCCTCAGTTCTGAAAATTTCCATAACGGAGCATGCACAGGAAAATCCTGCCAACCACATGCTAGCGGAATGGACTGCCATGTGTCCTGGGGCAGGGGAGGAAGGAAAGAAGGCACGCTTGGACAAGCAGCCTGGCTGAGGAACATAATGACACTTCACTCTCTGCATTCTGCAAAATGTCCTGCCAGCTATGGTCACAAGTGCTGATGGATTTACTTTTGCTCCAGTTAAAATGACAATGGGTGGCTTGGTTCACGATGCAGATGACATGGGTGCTGGGAATTATGTTCTTTTCCATCTGGTTTACTCTAAGCAAGGGATGCCTCAAACAGCTATCATCTCCTTTTGATTTCACATGCATTAGCTTTGTCCCTCACTCTGTAGCTCGGTAGGATTTGAAAGCCTCAGAGGTGAGTGAGATATAAGAAACCAGAAATAACAGGATTTCTCACCCCCTCCTGAACCAGTCCCCCGTTCAGATGACGGGGTGATTAGCGCTAGAGAGTGAGTCAGCTCAGCTGTCGGCCCTCACTCTGGGAAAGAGGCAGGCGGAAAGAAGGCGCAGTGACAGAGCGATGCCGAGCAGGGGCAGACAGGGCCGTGCCTCCGGGCACACCTGCCCTGCACGGCTGGCTCTGGCTGCCCGCAGCCTCCTCGCCAGCCCTGCCCCGGCTGCTCGACCCCGCCGGGCCGCGCTGCCCCGGGGCTGCCCCTGCCAGACGAGTCTGCTCGGCTGTGACGGCCGGGCTGGTTAACCAGGGTTGATGGCAAGTGTCTGGAGGGAGCGAGGGTCACTAAAGCGTTTGTCACGAAGGGCCTCTGGATGCTATCGGGGTGAGACAGACGAATTCCCTTTTTACAAACCCAGGAGGGAGCTCAAAGACTTAGCTCAGCCCTCTGCTTCCTGCTGCTAGCTCACTTCCTGGCACTCCTCTCACCCTCCCACCATTTCTTATCCCTGTGGCATACCTTGCCCCATCTACTGCTGTGTTTGAATGGTGGCTTTGCTCCTGCGGGATATCCTATGAGGATTAGCCCTGCCAGCATGGTACAGCCGAGCACCCTTCTCCACCCCTTGCCCAAGGGCATGGGTAAGCAGCAGGGAAGCATTATGTGGGCATTGTTTCCTGGAGAGCCTTCCTTGGATGCCGACAGCTGAGGCCATTTTGCTTCTTTCTTACCCTTGGTCTCCTTGTGAGGGTGAGTAGAGAAAAGACCTTTCAGGGCCCACACCTGGCACTCATGAATATTTCATGTTTCTTGCTTTTCTTTCCCTTGAAGAGCAAAACCTTTTCATATTTGATGCCCTGCAAGGCTGCTTGGTTGCTGAACGTTACTTCATGAATGCTCTCCCTCCCTGCTTTTCCTCCAGACTGCCCAGCCCTTCTTCCTTTCTCTTCTCGAGCAGTGTCTTCTTCATTTCAAAGGATGCTTCAGAAAAGGTCACTGTCCCTTTCATATCCCCTCCTTGCTGTGAACCAGCATGGCTTCTGCTCTGCCAATAGTAAAGGATAAATGGGGATGTGGGGGAAGGCAGCACTGGGGAGGGAGGCCAGGAAATGTGTGCACATAAGCTGAGGAGCAGCACAGAGGCAGAGAGGAGTTGTAGGCACGGCAAGAGAAAAGTGAAGTGGCAGAGGCAGCAGAAAGATTTTGCTGAAGAACTGGTTTTCCAGCACCTTACAGAATTTGTCATGCAAGATGCACTGGTGTTGCTGTGGGTGGCAGCTTGTCCAGCAAAGGCCCTTTGGAAAAGGGAGGCATCCCAGTTCCCCAAAACAGAATGCTCCCACAGCTGCACTGACAAATATGCGTTCTGCCCATTTCTGCTGCCCAGCACTTGCTTTGGAGACCTTGTTATTTTGGCCACCAGGCTCTACAGTACATCCTCCCCTATTACCCTTAGGTTTTTCAGCCTTTCTTCTTCTTTTCCCTTGTAGTGCTTGAGGAACCAGGGACTGTTTGCAACTGTTTGCTTCCAGTCAGGCTGCATAGACCCTGAAACACTGTGAGTCCTGCCTGAGTGGAGTGCATTCCCTCCTGCCCATGAAAGTGTTCAGACACCTGTCAGTGAGGGCCTTTCTTGGAAACCTGCAGCAGATGCCCTAGGTTGGCTGCTAGGCCAGCCCATTCCTTCCTGGGGGATGGAGGACTGCAAAGAACCAGCCACAGACAGACTGGGCTGCTGGCTCAGGAGGGAATAGGGAGGCTGAGAAACCTTCCACTCAGACTTCCCATGGTGGCACATAGACACACCACCGAAATGCCACAGCAGAGGATGGGGCTCAGGGACTCTGTCCTGAGTATTGCAGGCAGCAGGGGAGGCTAACAAGGAGGGAAACAAAGGTACTGAGGCTGTATTTACACTGTGCCTTTCATGTATATGGAAGTAATAGCTCAAGTACTGCCACTAACTGGGTGAACTCAGCCAAGGAGGTCCATTTGATGGACCGAACTGCCAATCTGCTGAGAAACAGGTTCTCAGAGCAGTTGCTTTATAGGTTAGGGCAGGAAGCAAAAGAGGCTTTGCGTAAAGTGAAGCGATGGATTTGTTTTAGAGATACTTGGCCCATAGGAGAATTGCAGTTGATGTTTGGATGGGTGTAGCTTCAGCCTTCCTGCTTTTAGAAGAGCCAGTCTCGTATCCACAGTCAGCATAAATGGGAAGAGAAAGATGAATCTGTTTAACAGTGAGAATTTAAAAAAAAATAGAAACTTTGTTTCATTTAGACTTAGAAGTGGAACCTGTCAATGCTAAACGTCTTTGTGATTTAGAAAAGATGCCAAGTGATGGGTCCACCTGCCAGTTCTTGGGTCGTGGCCCCAGGTACCCAGAGGGCCTACCATGAGGGTAATAGCTATGGTCTTGGCACTGTGGTTAGCATAATCTTGAACCATCAGTAATCCCTCTGAGAGTCAGGATGGAGAACATATGGGTAGGCAGGGAGGTTTCCGAGAGAAAGGCAGACAAGTTTCGCGAGTCACTTGTCTTCTCTTGGAACACGGACAAAATCAATATTTGCAAATTATGACCCAACAAGTGTGTTGTCTGTAAAATTCTGGTGACAATGTCTATTTTATCTGTTCTGTGTTTCAGCATAAGGACAGTCTCCTTCTTGTCATTACCCAGCTCTGAAATGGAGCTAGTATCAATTGATCTGAAAAACCCCCTCTTGCGGTGCTACTGCCACAGCTTTCCGTGTCACTTGGCTCTCCCCAATATACTGACCAGGACAGTTTATGAGAACTACAGAGCTCATGCAGTGAAGCAATGTTAATGCTGGGAACATGCTACACTGCAGTGAGGGTACCTGGTCCTGAAGTCAAAGTGCTATCCAAAGTGTTTCTCCAGGGCCTGACAGGTCACAGCGACTGGCAGCAACCGGCAGCAGAGTGCTGTGGCTTTGCTGTTGGACTTTGTGTGGTGAGAGATCAGACAGCTGTCAGTGACTCATGGCATGTCCACGATCCCCAGCGAGTGACTGATCTGTGCGCCTGCACTGCTGAGTTACTGATGTGCTTGTCTGGGAGCTGCCTTACGTGGTGACCAGTGACACAGCTGGGCAGTCATGCAGCAGGGCTTAACTACTGCTCCACTCCCTGACCTTGGAACTAACGCCACTGTTCCTTGTCCTTCATGATCCCATGTAGCCATCATTAAACATCTTCTTCCTACACATCGCCTACAACTCCTGTCTACTCCACCCCTGTCTGTCCCCAAAACTTTCCCTGCTAATGTAAACCAGTCTGATGTCCCACATCTGGCATGCTTCTCCCTCTCCCTTCGGTGTGTGTGCATCCCCACTGCAAGCACCACTTCCCTCCCTTCTCTGTGGCATGAGCAGTCCAGGGAATAGACATGGAACATAATGTGTAGCATCATGTGGCTAATTACTTGATGTTGGGCACACAAGGGGGATTATCTTGTGCCTCAAAGGGCTGTCAGAGAATCCTAATCTTATCTTTCCCTCCTCTTTCCCCTTCTTCTGCTGTCTGAAGTAATGAACTGGTTATAAATACCTAATTAGCTAATTATTTGCTGGCCTATATGGAACATCTTCAGTGAAGGAACTCCCTGGGCACCTGGGGGAGGGACCTCCATGGAGGCAAGACGACCTTATGAGGTGTGTGCAGGGGTAAAGGCAGTACGGTGATACTCAGAAGAATTTCCAGACTTTACCATCCCCAGAGAGCAGAGGAAAAGTCATTAGCTCTACGGAGAAATGAGCCTATCTTTACCCCTGTTTGCAGCTGTGTGAGCTGAAGAGCCAGGGGAAAAATAAACCAACAGAAATAATTCATTAGGTAATTAGAAATTTTAAAAAACCACGTTTTTTGGAAACATTTGCATTGAGCAGAGGTTCTGTGCTGGCAGCATTTTGGGCTGTGCCTGCAACTTTTGTGTTCCAGTCCTGTTGGGGCAGGAGGACCAGCCAGGGGACTGTCTCTTGATAATACTGTCACTAAGAAAACCAATATATGCTAGTTTATATGTGCTGAAGAGGTTCTTCCCGGTGGCAGGCTGGCCTTGGTCTGTCAGTACAATTCTCACAGGTTGCAGCGTGCAGTTGTTGAACTGGGATGTCTTTCAGTCTGAGACTGAGGATGGGGCCGTTGAGCTGCACCTTTGGGACACTCATCACTCTGTTGCTTTTCTACAGGGAAAGGAAAAGCAGAGGGTGTCAGTCAGATAGCTAATGGCACCAAAAGTCTTATTTCCCTTTCTTTTCTCTGCTGCAGATGGAGGCCTAGGGTTAAGAGATCACGGCATCACAGCAGCTCTGCTGGCTGCCTGTCAGTAAAAGTTAGGACAAGAAAGGGCAATAACCATAAATCTAGCCTGGTTTGGACAGTAGCTAATTTCTGACACTCTGCTTTTATCTTCATGTTGCCTTTTTTTTTTTTCTGCGTGTCTTGCAAACTTCTTTCCTTTTCTTCTCCTTCCCTTCCTCTCTCCGTTTCTCTTTGTCCCACACTTGCTCCTTCTGGCTCTCTTCTCCCCTTGCAGGCATGCGCATCCTTGTGAACTTGCTCCTGGACACCTTGCCCATGCTGGGGAACGTCCTTCTTCTCTGCTTCTTTGTCTTCTTCATCTTCGGCATCATCGGGGTGCAGCTGTGGGCTGGGCTACTCCGCAACCGCTGCTTCATGGAGGAGAACTTCACAATGTGAGTGACTGGGAGACAATGTCCCCTTCCTTTCTTCCAGGAATGTTTCTCTTTCACCTTCCCTGCTCTTGTCTTCTACTGCCTGGCTCTCTGTGTATCACTTACTCCAAACAGCTGTAGGGTGATAGCGTGCAGAGTGTTGGTCGTGTCTTGCAGTGGTAAGGGAGGGCAGGCAAAGACAGCTGGTTTTCATCTGTCTTCATGGTTCACTGAAAAATGAGGCTGGGCTCATTTGTATTGGATCAAGGCACAGGTTAGCATGGCTGCCTCCTCCAGCTATGCCCAATGATAAAAGATGCTGCTCTTACACCCAGAAAGAATTGAAACTCTGAAATACCAGCCATGCTGTCTTTCTTCTGAATTTGCTCCCTCTTCAGAAAACAACACCCAGAGGAATCTTACAGAAAGCCATAGTGCTGCCTGATGCTTCCAGGGTCATCTTTGGCACCTCCAAGATGGAGCTGAGGTCACTGTTTGAACAGTAGTACATTACCTTTGGAGACTTTGGAGGGACACTGGGAAATTATTGGAAAACTTCAGGAGTAGAAGTGCATGTGAGTGGTGCCATGTGAAGGGAATGGAGGGCTGGGGGAAGAGGTATCCCACAGTTGGGTTAGCAAAAGTGAGAACATCTGAATGCAAAGAACGGCTGTTTCAACGGGACAAAAAAACTTGTGGGGAAACGTGGGCACAGTTTGGGCAGAGCCTGAAGCCACACAGGGATAAGTTACAGGTATCTGGGGGTTTCAGGGTAAGTCTGCAGAACGCAGCTTTGCTTCTCCCCACAGGCAGTGGGGTAGTAAAGCTCCTGCCTGCCATGAATTCTCCAATTACCCAGTTTCAGGGTACAGTTCCTCCTGTTGACTTTCTGGCTTTAGCAGATCTCAGGCTTTAAAATGTTTTCTTAAAACCCTATGCTAATCCCAGGTGTGCTATCAGTTTA
Organism: Platyrinchus mystaceus; assembly: GCA_035041135.1. Lineage (NCBI taxonomy): Eukaryota > Metazoa > Chordata > Aves > Passeriformes > Tyrannidae > Platyrinchus > Platyrinchus mystaceus. Next base: position 50,445,128 of record JAWWLV010000045.1, on the reverse strand, counting down.
GACTATTTAAAAACAAGCTAAAACTGTAGATCAGTTTAGACTGATTAAACAGTTCTGAAGCTTGGGGGGAAAAAAAAAAGTGTGAAAATACAATCTGTAGAACAGAGCGGAGTTGGAGAGTAGGAGCTGCTTAAAGCAGGCATTTCCTCTGTTTATTTATTCCTTGAGGAAAAACTAATGTTTAGGATGATTGTTCTTTATGTAAATCAGGAGTAGTACTACTTTAATGAGTGTAATTACATCCGTGCAGAGTTAATGTAACTGAGAAGTGAATTGGTGCCACAGCCTTCAAAGTGACAGATACTAGAAAATCTTTGGCTGACCATTACTAGAGAAATCAATTCTGAAGGTACCTAGTTCACCAATTATGAGGACGAGTTACAACATATCTTTGTGGTTTAGTCCTGCTTAGTTTAGAATCAAAGACTTTCTGTCTTTTTCATCAGCAGCTGTCCTCTTCCAGTGACATTTAGTGCAAAAGTCTGTGTTCACGCAGTGTGAAAGTTGTATATTGTAACACTGCAAGGAATACACCAGATAAAGTTTAATCAAAAATTTTTAATCTCCACCTTTCATTTTCGTGATCGTTAGCTCATCTGCAGCTAGGCAAGCATAGATTATTTCAATTGTTCATGCATTTGAAAGGTGCTTGCATTATTTGGAAAAAAGCACATGAACTTGTCATGAAACATTGCACCCATAATGCCAACTGCCAAGGCGGAGTCAAAGTTAAGGTTAAATCAATTTTAACTTTGCATTTCCAGACTTTAAGGCTTATCTGTGCAGTTATGCGCGAACTGGATTTTTTCTTTTTTTAGAAGTACAGAAGGTTCACTGCCAAATGTTGCAAAACGTGTCTATCAACAGTTACATATATGAGCACATCACTGTAAAGCCTGATAAACTACCGTAATATCACTGCATCTGATTTAGCTTGATGCTAATGGAGAGAGTGATCAGACTGCAAATTTCTGCATTCCAGCTTTTCTTCATCTCCATGAAAGCAGATTGTATAATTTGGCTTTGGATGATCTGATGGAAGACAAAACTCTGAAAACTGGGGACTCACTCTGGAAATTTCCTGGTTTTCAGGAGCCTTGTCTTCCTTTCCCTTCTTCTGAGGCAATAAACCTGGAAATCCCTTACCCAGTACAGTCTGTGTCAGAATGGGAGCTCCCACCTTCACCAGTGTCACTGATGGGAAACTGTCTGTCACAGGAAATTTATGACCGTGGCTTTTTTTACTCTTGCAGACAAGGTGACATTGTCTTGCCCCCTTATTACCAACCTGAGGAAGATGATGAGATGCCCTTTATCTGCTCACTGTCAGGAGACAATGGAATTATGGGCTGTCATGAAATACCCCCACTGAAGGAGCGAGGCCATGAGTGTTGTTTGGACAAGGATGATTATTATTATTACAATTCAGTACGGCAAGAGTTCAATATCAGTGGCATGTGTGTCAACTGGAACCAGTACTACAACGTGTGCCGTACCGGCAACGCCAACCCACACAAGGGTGCCATCAACTTTGACAACATTGGGTATGCCTGGATTGTGATATTTCAGGTAAGTCCGAGTTAGCCTTCTAACAAGGCTCAAGCTATTTTTCTTTTTTCCAAACTCAATCTTTCTGGGCTCCAGTGGTAGTTTCTGCAGCCTGTGACGCAGATGCAGAGACTAAAGGGCTTTGTAACAACCCTAGCAAGGGAGACAGCCTGCACAGCATGAACGGTGTTCCTGAAGATGGGGAGGGACATAGAGCAAGTCTGTAGACCCTTGCTGAAATAAGATGCACTCTTCAGGCTGATTTGCACAAGTTTCCCCTTCAATGCAGACTGCTATAGTAAAGGAGTCCTTTTTTCTTTTTTTTTAACTCCCAGCACGCGTTGCAGATGGGAGCTAAAAATCCATGCCTTATTACTTTTCCTCTGGCTGTACGCAGTGTCCAGTCCAAGGGGCACAGAAACCTGCTGCGGGTTTTCCCCCGCTGCGATCCAGGGAAATGAACTATTTTAATGAAATATTCCTGCTGTGGACCAGAATGATCTCACAGGCTTTGACAGTATGCCAGTGTCACCAAGCAGTACCATGCTGATTTCCTGAAATGGAAATTTGGCTTCATTGCAATGAATTGTTGTTTCTCACCTTTCTTGGGTTGCAACAGCTCTGCCAGTGTCTGTCTGTATACAATGAGGAATGAGCTCTGGAAGACCACTTCCCTCCTGTTTCTCGTTGTTGTTTATTTTTGCAGGTGATCACACTGGAAGGGTGGGTGGAGATCATGTACTATGTGATGGATGCACATTCCTTCTACAATTTTATCTACTTTATCTTGTTGATAATCGTAAGTATAAGACTTGATGAATGTCAGCAATGCAAGCTAAGAGCCTACAAATAACAGGTTATAGATCAGCATACATACCGGGGAAGCAAACTTCTAGGAATCTTGGAAATCTGGCTAGTTGATTTTTCACCAAGAGTCTGTGGCAGAATCACAAACATAGTTGTCAGCCAAGTTATTATTTTTTACTCAAAAATATACTTAGGATTGATTTCTGAAGTTCTACATACCCAGTGTAGGATAATGTTGTCATTGGCAGATCTTCTTGCAAAGTAAGTTCCCCAAACCAGTTGGCTCAAAAGAACAGAAAACTATTTTTTTATCTGCCCTTCTACTTGGTCTCTTTGTACATTTTAAGCTCTTGAGTAATTTTTGAGCCATGTTGAGCCAGCAGTTTTTGGCAGCACCTGGATTTCTCAGGTTCAGAGTCTCAGATTCACATTTTGTTAGAGTCAGGGTCTGTCACGCTGAATTACTTCCTCACCATGAACGAAAAGGAGCTGCTGCTCCAAAAGTGTCAGCAGTCCAAAATAAACTGACTGTGTGAGATCCCTTGTGGATGGTGGGGATGGAAAGAGAGAAGTGTGTCCATGATGAGAACTTAATAACCAGTTTATAAGCCCTGTGGGTTTACACAAATTAAGTTTGAAGGTTGCTTTTCTGTAAGGATGTTTGCTGTCTGTACCTGGTAAGAAAGATGAGAAACATGGTGCCGTTGCCTCTCCATTCCTCAAGCCTCCTCACTAATTGCATTTTCTTCAAGGGAATATCCTGTTTCTGGCAAGGAAGGATTTTGTTTTTATGAAGACTCTTGCACTTTTCTCATGGGGGGATCAAAGTGAAGAATAGAAGGGAGAGACATAGGATGAATTATGGGAAGTATAAAATCTTTTCAGGGTAGATACAATGTAGTTCTAGGTCACTTAGTCAGTAAGGCCCTCACTGTGTATCTCCAAGGCTTATACGCACTTGGATGGGCTGACAAATGGATCTGGCTAAGGCTCTGATCTTCACCTAGGACCTGTCCTGCGGGGCTGTGCTCTCCTAGAAATAGGATCTCTAGAAGCAGTCGCCCAGTAACATTAACAGACTCACCTAGTACAGCATCTAGTTTAAATTCAAGTTGACATGTAGTGACTTAAGAGAAAGCAAACTTTAATCCACTTTCTGTGAGAAATTCTGTAACATGTGTATATGGCACAAAAAACAATCCCATTCAGTTCAGAGAACTTAAGAAAAACTTACTATATTCTTGATTTCACCCTGTCTTATGGCCTTCTACCATCACAAGGGAAAGACAAGGAGAGAAAAACAGAAGGATGACCTACTCTTTGTGGGCTGTGTTCCTATGTTTCTGAGCCTGGACAGCAGAGGTGAAATACACCTTAAGGAATGTTGCTTTTACTTTGAGCCTGGAGAGTCCCAAAGAGACAGTGCAGAGATGTGATTGCACAGGATGGGGTGGCAGCGGGTGGAGTTCCCACGTGCTCTGTTCTGAAAGGCAAGCTGAACATCCACTGCTTTTTGTGAGTTCAGAAAATAATTATTTCCCATGAAGTTTGTTCCTATATCCCACAATGCAATAGATACTTAGTACCCACTTGCATTTTCACCTTGAGCAGCATGGTGAGGATACCCAGATTTGTAGAATATGTAGTACAACACAGAATTTATTCCTTGTCCCAGAGCCGCATTTTCTCTCAGAGACAGGAAGGACTGTGTAGGGTCAGCATTTAAACACTGGAGCAGGCATGGCCAGTCTGTTGTAGGCCAGTTCCAAAAACTGCCCTTCGCCCCCCATTTCAAATTACATAAATCCTGTCAGCATATTTTTGGTTTCTAAGCATCCTTCTAGTACTGGCTCACCTCATGTGGTTTCACAGTGATTCAAACTTTTTCTCTGAATTTTCAGGCACTGAAAACCCTCAATTAAACACTCCACCTGAGATCTTACTGCAGAGTGTCACTGACATTTCTAGACACTCCCTCCTCATTTGCAGAAGCCGTATAGGTTTATTTCCATCAAACACAGGAGAATACGAATCTCAAGTTACGCTGGGGACTGCTCAGAACAGAGGAGCCATATGCTAGGTGGGATATTTCCTTTACCTTTGTTGGAGTCGCACCAAGAAAGTATATTTAGCCTTTCTGTTACCTTCTTGGCATGTGTGATGCATCTTTTGTAGCACATAGCTACACAACAGTGCAAACTTGCTATCACTTGATTGCATTTTCTGTCTGAGTCTTCTTACAGAAATTAAACTCCCTCTTTAAGTCTCATGAAGTACAGTCCTTCCAGCCTTTATCCTTTTGTCCTCCATGATTGAAAGGCTCGGGTTTCTAAGCAGGAGTGCTCTGACAGTCATACTTTAAGCCTTGACTCTTTGCTTTTCCACATACATTCTAGCCTTGGCTCAGACTTGCTTTTCTGGGCCTGGATCTCTGCAGCTTCTCTTTAGAGCTGTGCTCTCATCCATGACTTCTTCCCTCACAATGGTATTTTCAAACACCTACATAAGGGCATTACCTGCTACTGCTCATATGGCAGGAAGAAGGCTCCACCACCTGGATATATTCCCAGCACATTTGAAATCCTGCACAGATGTGATTCTCTGAGGGGAAGAGTGCTGGCTGACCCTGGCACTCAGAGTGGTCTTGTAGAACAACCTGGTAAAAGAATTTTATGTATTCAGCAGATTTTAAATAGCTCCCCCCCTTGATCAGAGATCAAGGAGGTGACATGAAGGACTGCTTTTTGCTCTCAGGTCAGTGTTTCATTTTGGTCTTCCTGCTTGAGGTCCAGCTGTCTCTTTGTCACCTCTCCAGCTACTTGGCCGCTGCTGTGGCTCCTGGACTAGAGCAAGCTCTTCTGAATTCTCAGACTGGCATCTGCAGTGCAGCACTCAGAGGCCTCCTTGAAGTGCTCTGTGCTTACACGTCAGACACTGGTGTCTCCCTGCTCAGCTAGCTGAGATGGATCACTCAATTAGGAGCCTTTTGGGACCCTTCCTGTCCTTCTCCTAGCTGGGAGGCATTGTCAAGCTCAGCAGAGCCTGAGAGCTTATAGACTTGCCTGTGGTCTTAAGGATTAACCAAGCTTACTTGTTCTGTGTTTTATGTTCCTAGATGAAAGGATAAGGATTGAGGATTAGTTGCCCTATCCAGTCCTCTCACTCCTCCCCTTTTTGGTCATCCTGTGGGAGATCAGAGCAAATGGTGCCTGTGAGGACAGGGCTCGTTGATGTGAACCTGAACCCCACTGTAGATTCAACCCCAGGCTGACAGTGAGATCCTCAAGAGGATCTTGCCTCATGTTGCCTCAGCTCTTCTGCTTCTAGCCTAGAGTGAAGCTGTTCTGAGTCTTAATTGCTTGTTGTTTGTGGAATTGTAGGAAGTTGCAAAGTACAGGGAAGTGTAATAAGTAGTGTTCCAGCAATGCTCATGCAGGTGGTGTCCAACTCCCAGTACTGCCTCACTCCGTGTAAGAAGAGGGAGATAACTAAAAGGGAAAGCATGTATGAGTGTCATGTGTTGCTGAGGAGCGTCCATCAGAGAATTTGGATTCCCATTCATGCTCTCATCAGTTAGAACATGCAAGACATCATAGACTAGGGAAAATCTTGGGTAAAAGTGAAAGAATCTGAACGAGGTTTTGTTTTTTTTTTTTAATTTTCAAGGCCACATTTAGAAGCTGAAGGGAAAATAGGCTGAAATATGGGAGAAAGGAGAGAGAAGAGGAGGGTTCAGTGATGAAAGGAAACCAAAACAGAACAGCTTTGAAGGGTGCTGAGAGGAGCAGGGGGGGAAGCCTTTTATTTTGAGATAGTTTATTTCCTTATGTTGAATCTGGTCAGAAAGAGCTTCATGTTTCAAAGAGTTACCGAGATGCTACCAGGGACTCCTCCCCTTTGAAATACGACAGCCGCTGTGTTGAGCCTCTGGACAGTGCTGCTGGGCACCTGTGTGCAAGAGAAAGGGAATTCCATGGGAGCAAGTTGGTGAGGGGATGGCAAGTGCTATGAACTGGGGGGAAGGCTGCTTGGATAAGTAAAACAAGCTGGAGTACTTGCTGAAAAAAAACACCTTTTCCATGCATGAGGGCTGGGATCAGGTTACCACCACCTTTGCTTGCTCTCTCCCCTTTGCTGGAAGGGTTATAGGGGGGAGGACACGCGTGAAGATAAGGGCAGGACTGAATCCAGCTCTCTGTCTGGGCTGTTTGCTTGTAAAGGGGAGAGAGTGACGTGAGACTGGGTCCTGTGTGGGTTCATACAGGAGAAACATGGGGTGAGGATGTTCCTTGGTGGGGATACTCACTGGTCCAGGGAAAGCAGAAATCTTGACCTGGTGCCTTGTCTCCTCCCAGGGGCTGTCCCACAGAGTCTGTTTCAGAGCAGGGAGATGTGTGGTCCTTGTTCAGAGTTCAGAATCTGCATTTTATCAATGCCCTATCGTCGCTTACAGCTCTATGGGGAGTAGGCACCAATCAAGGCATTATAGCTCTTGAAAATTATTTTGAATGTGTTACCAGCCCTTTTATGTATGAAATTCTCATCATACTGAAGTCCAGGTTTTGTCCTAAATCTCTCTACCTCTGGATAGATCTGCTAGTGGAGTTTAAATTTTATAATATGTAACACAAAGTGAGATAATTTTACCCCCAGATTTCTCAGCATCAAGATTTTTGTGCCATTTTATAGGTAGAAAAACTGGGGCGAAAGGAAACGTGCAAAGTTGTAAAATAAGCTTGGTAGATGTTTTGGTTTCTGTATGGAATAAGGAGAACTTGGGCATTTTATTTGGTTTTGTTCCTAAGAAATTGGGGGAATGAGTTATGTAGGTTTTTCGTGTTTGAAATGGAAAGCCTACCTAGGCTGATGGACAAGTGAAATAAGAGCTAGTATAATAGGTCTTGTATCAGAAGAGTAGAAAATGAGCTAGGAAGCATGGTTTTTCCACACCACTCAGTGTCCTCAGAGTCATTAGTTTTTGTAAACTCTTCTTGGATTTCAAGAGCTCATTCATTTCAGAAAAGTGCCACCTCCCTGTACGGTGAATTAAGGTGTAAATGTAGAAATTCATAATACACTCCAGGTATACTGATGCATCCTTAAAATGATCTGAGAATACTGACATGTCCTCCAAGAGCTGAAGATCATAAGTGGCAGTGCATGATTTTTCTGATAGTAAATGAATAATTAGAGGAGAAAGCAATAAAACTACTTAGCTCGTTCTCCATTTCCCACCATCTGTTTAACACAAAGGAGAGGGAAAGAAAAAGTCCAGTTTTCATCAAACCCTTTGTGTGCAACTTCAAAGTGACTTGGTGAAGGTCCCAAAGCCTACCAAAAGAGCCAGAGGTTGGGCCTGTATTTCTTGAATTTCAGTTCATAGCTCTAAGTTCTGCATGGGAATGATGTCTAGTGAGGTCTCAAAACCAAGCTCACGCACTCCTGGTTTTCTCTGAAACCCCTTCTCCATATGCAGACTTGTTCCCATTCCTCTGCCTCCAGTGAATTTCTCCTCTTACATTCCCCCTCCCACATGTTCTTCCTCATGCTGACATTGACAGTCCCTTCTCCTCCTTTGCTCTTAGGTGGGCTCTTTCTTCATGATTAACCTGTGCCTGGTGGTCATCGCCACACAGTTCTCGGAGACCAAGCAGCGGGAGCACCAGCTGATGCAGGAGCAGAGGGCCCGGTACCTCTCCTCCAGCACTGTCGCCAGCTACATGGAGCCGGGAGACTGCTACGAGGAGATCTTCCAGTACGTCTGCCACATCGTGCGCAAAGCCAAGCGCCGCACCCTTGGGCTGTACAACACCATCCAGAGCTGGCGCCAGGACAGCGTGGAGACGAGTGATGCCAAACCTGGCACGAACAGGAAAAAACAGAGGCATTACAGTAAGGATTGCACGGGTAAAGCTGGAAATGCCAATAGCGTAAATGTGAGAGTAACTGGGAGCATCTTCACGTGCCAGCTTGCCAAAGGACCTGTGCCTACAAAGCACAGAATTAGGATTATCATCGACCATTGAGCGTGGTACCATGGCCAGTACACCAGACCAGGAAGGTGATGACCAGCCAAGAATGGGAATGAAACAGGGGTGACCAGCAGGGAACATGGGTGATCCAGGTCTGAAATCCGGAGACAACAAAGAGATAAAGTTAAAGGCACCACTGAGGCTTGTAAAGGGCTTCATGTCTGGTATAACCAGGTGATGATAGCAGTTTGGGAGAGAGAAGACTTAGGGGGATATGACAAAGTAGGACAAAGGATTTGACTTGGTGACACAGCAGGTCCCCCAGAGCTATCCTCCCAAAATGAGTTGCTGTGGGACCTCAAGAGAGAGGCAAAGAGAGTAGAATTGCAGTAGGCTGTCCCCTGAACCTAGGGAACAATGCTGAAGAAGTCTGTTTGATATGCAAGGGCAGTGGAGGTAATTTCTTTTGACAGGAGCACATGCTGTTGTGCAAAATATCACGAGATATCATTTAAGTTGGATTCCTTGCCAGAAAAGTCACTGTGAAAGTGGCTGCTGATTTGCTTCCCAAATTGTGCTCCCATTAACAAGCAGAAAGCAGATTTTCCTTCATCTGGCCTTGCATACTCAGACTTTCATTTTCTTTACTTGCTGGGAGAGAAGTTTCTGCAGGCTTTATGCACGGTGTTAATGAATTAATTGCTTCATTTCCCCAGTGTCCCTTTGACCTTATAGGTCCAAATGGAGGATCCAGGAACACAAATTTAGTTTTCTTACTGAAGTCGGGAGATCTGTTCTGATTCAGAATGCAGATTATCAGGAGGATGTGTTCTTGTGCTACCTCTTCTGGCTTTTTGAGATGATTTGCTAATGTAGTTTCTCTAATTTAGGGTTCAGCTCAGCCTGGGTGTTCTTGGGCCCCACTTGTGGCAGTTTAGGACAAAATCAGCTCTTGTGATCATTTTTCCCCTCCGTTCTCACTTAACACAAGCTACTGAGTCTCAAGCTGCAATTTCTGCATTAGGCTATTATTTCTCTGATAGACATGAACCCCTGTTGAGCCTTATCATTGGCAAGCTGAACAGTACCATGCCTTTTGGAGACACAGCCCATCAGTGTAGAGCCTCCAGCAGCAATGGCTTTTATTACTGGCCTTGAGATGATGTGTCAGTGTTTAATCATTCTTACAGCTAAAAATCCCAGTTATCCTGTCTAAATACCCAAAATCCAAACTGTCCACTTTCAATGTCTTTTTCAAATCCTTCTCCTTTAAGCATAACCATTTCTCTTTCCAGGGCTTTGCCAGCAGCACAACTCTCTTGGCTGCCCTCCTCCAGGCATGGTCCAGCCCATTGCTGTGACAGCAACCTCGGATCCCACCAACTGCCCACGATGCCATAGCGGGGAGCATGAAGCAACCAGAAGGCCCTCTGTCGTGGATAGTACTTATTCAGACCAGGAGGATGGAGGAGCCAGTGAAGGGGAAGGAAAGGGCAGCAGAGAGGACCAGGGTGCCTCGGCACTGGAGAAAGAGGAGGAGGTGGAAGAAGGAGGGCGGCTGAAGCTCTGCAGTGACATGTGGAGAGAAGTGAGGGTCAAGCTCCGAGTGATTGTGGACAGCAAGTATTTCAACCGTGGGATCATGATTGCAATCCTAGTGAACACTATCAGCATGGGCATCGAGCATCATGAACAGGTAAGGCACCTCAGGGCACAGAGTGGGAAATGTGGACTGGTGAGTCCTGCTGGGGGTTATGGCCTCGCTAAGCAGCTGCTGCAACTCAGTGGAGGCAGAGATTGAGCAATTTGGACCCCAGACTGCAGCACAGATGGTCCCAGCATGGCTTTGGAGAAAGCCTCAGGATCTTACAGGGTCTCTCACTTCCTTATTCCTGCACTTAATCACTTTCACTGTCTCTGTGTATTTTCCTCTCACCTCTTTTTGATCCCTCTCTTTTCCTCCTCTCTGCTCACTCATCCCTCTGTTTTTCTTTTTTTACTCTATCTTCTCTTTCCATCTGTGTCTCTCTCCTTCACCCTCATCTCTTCCCTCTTCCCCATTTCTCTCACTCATTTTTCTCTTCATGAGCTTACTGAATCTCTTAGTCTATTTGGTTAATTTAATGTGCCCTCTGGGGATGTCACAGACACTTCACCAGCATCTCAATTCAAATCCATCAGCTTGCTAGCTTTCCCAACTTAATTAAGAGATGCCTGAGCACATTCTGTCTATACAAGAAAGCTAGGAAAGGCACCACCTCCCATCTCCAGTTATGTTGGGGGCGCAGGCAGCTCGAGCCTTTCTTTTGCCCTGTGAGTAAGAAGTGATAGGTAGGTCAGAGACAAACAGCAGGTGTGGGCATAGGTTTGACTTTCACGCCAATAGTTTGTAGGCAGCTCTGAATCAGTCATGCACTTTATCCTAATGACAGGCTTGTGAGATGTGGAGAAGAATTGTGTGCCCTTATTTTATAGCTGGGAAACAGAAACTGTGTCTACTCTGTGATGTGCAGAGCCAACTTCAGAGGGTGTTAAGTGTGTCCATGACCTTGGATCTGCATTGCTGTTGGGTAGCTCTGCTGCACTTTGCATTAAAAGAGTCCGTGCTGTACATCCATGGCTTAGATCTATGCTGCCAGTCTGAATGCAACCATGGTGTGCTCCGTGTGTCTGCCCAAAACACAAAAATAAGAGATCGCTGCACTACTGAGATGCTGACTGTATTGAAGCTTTGCAGCCAAGGTGTAGTCTAGTCCCAAACACAGTCTTAGGCAGCAGAGACAGGCAGTGTGCCTGGTTCAAGCAAGGCACCCAGATTTGCCCTGTGCTGTATCAGGATGGAGATATCTTGAGACTCAGTGTCTCTTAAATTCCCTGTTTGAGGCAACACGGTGTGTGAGTCGGTATTTGAAGCCTCAGATGTCTGGATCCCACCCACATACCAAGCTTTAGACCATTTTTCAAAGCCCAGCTAGTTTCTGATACAAGGATGGGAAAACCTTAATTTGATCCCAGAATGCAAAATTGTGCTGGATGCTTCAGTACCAGAAAAATACTGGCAGGAGCTCAGAAGAGAGGAGAATGAAGAAGAGTCTGGAGGGGTTGACTCATGGAAATAGATAAAAAAGAGCGATGTATTTATCACATAGCAGAGAGATGACTAAGGGCTGGAGCCCAGGACAACTTGAAAACTGCCCACTGGTGTTTTAAAGATGTGAACACCAAGCATTGTTCATTCTGATTTATCAGAGACAGCGTGAATTAACAGTTTAACAGAAGAATATTTGAGCTGGAGGTAGAGAATTCACTCTCCTGGCTATTGTATGTGCAGATTTAAGCCCTTCTAGAATGCCTCTGCTGTGTCTGTACAGCCTGCAGCAGAGTGGGATCTGCCTCTACAGCCTTGGGTTTTCTAGTAGCAGGTTTTTAATGACACATCCTTAAAATTGTGCTATCACTTTTTATCCATAAGTAGCTAGGAAAAGCTTGTGACCCTGCATGCTGTTTCTACTAGAAGAGATGTCAGTCAAACTGATCATAACTGAAAAATATGGTGCAGCCTGTTTATTTAAAACATGTGTACTGAATTCTGTTTCCCTGGCACAAGAATATTGAGACCATACCATGAATTTCAGGTCCTTTTCAGTCAGCAGTTAGCTCAGAAGCACACAGACATTTGTCCTTCTCTTTGCTCTCTTTCAGTTTTTCTCAAACCATGCTATCAGTACATCTCAGGCTGGTACTTCGTTGCCTCCTTTTCTCTCCTTCCTTTCTCTTTTTCCTGTTGTTTTTCCTCCCAGAAACACAAATTTTCACAGAAGGAAATCTGGAAAAGCCCCTCTGCCCACCAAGATCTGTGATTTGCCAGGTGACACCACCCTATTACTGAAAAAGCTTCTGTTGCTTCAGCATTCATATGAATGTCTTCTGGCCCAGAGCTAAGGCATATAGAGACCTCTTGAGCTTTTATTTTCTGAAGCATGCGAGATCACAACCCCAGCCACTCTCTGGGGTCATATCTGGCTGGGCAGGATGTGTGAAGGTATCACAGAGCAGACCTGGGAGCAGCTCATGGCATGTGCATCAGCTCCTTGATGCTCCACTTTTTCATGGACTATTCACAGGCGAGCTGACCAAAACACGCACAACTGTTAGGTCAAGGGATGAGAAGGACTGCAGGGGTGAGGCACAAGGTTCAGGCTCAGAAACACAGGAACCCGAGGGACAGAGCCCATGTGTGAGTCTCACCTTCAATTCCCAAGTCTTGACCAACAGACAGAAAAACATTAATTAAAACTATTTGTTTGTTACAGTCCAGAAACTTAATATTCACAGTGTTTTTCTTCGAGGAGACTTAACAACTCAAGCAACTTTACTTGGATTCAGATCAGTTTGGAATTTGGCTTTGTTTATCTTATTCATCCAGTCCTTTGTCCTGTCCCGATTGTGTGGCCCAGGCAGCTTCCCACCTCCTTACATATTTCTTGTGAGGGAAATCAACTAATTTTGGGAGAAACTGCATTGCTATGAGTCATTTTTAATCCATGAGCTTATCAACAAGTTATCACTTGTAAATAGATAAGTTTATTCAAATCCATCAGTATGCAGTATACCATATAATAATCTCAGAATTAGGCCTTCAGATATTGCTGAGACATTGCCTAAACCCATCATTTCAAGCCTCGTCCTGCTTGAAATAGTTTTTGCAGTTCGTCAGATGTGCCTCTATTTGGAAGTGTCTATTTTTAAAATCCAGTGTAGAAAATATTAGATTCTTGTGGCTGTCCAGAAGGATCCTTTTAAGAGGCTTACTTTTTTAAAATATTCACAGTGGATCTGGTGCTGCCCACTTTTCTCCCTTATTCAGCATGAGGATGAAAGGCTGGTCCCAGCTGAATGTCCCAGGCTGCCTTTCACATCAAGTACTTCTTGAATGGCCTGTTGGACTCAAACCTCTTTGCCATTAGCAGCCATTTTAGACAATTGCTGAGTAACTTGGTTTATCTTCTCCAGTATCTACTTACTGTTTTCCTTCATACGTCAGATCAATACTTTATGAGGTCTTTCTGTGTGGATCAGAAGATGATCCCTTGTTTCCTAACCAGACCTGCACTGTGGATCAGTATCTTCATATCCTTTAGCTTGTGTGATTTCCCTTTATACCAGCATTTATTGCATTCACTAGTTCATATTTTACAGTTATTGCTTCTCTTTTTACTATTTGCTGCTTGTCAGAAACATTCAGCAAATGTCCAAGCCAGCTCATCGTGCTGACATTTAGTAAATGATAGAACAGTCTCCCTGGGGTAGTAGATGAAACCATATTACTTCAGTCTTGTAAAACTAGGGTGTAACAGGCCATCACGAAATCCTGCATTGGTTGTGGGGTGGTGTTCAAACTACGTAAAAGCTAGTTGGTATGTTTCATGACTGATTTCTATAACTCTTCTAATTATTGTCTAGTGACTTTGAAATTGTGAGTGAAAATAGGCTGGAGAGACCTCTTTATGGAGTATTTCTTTCTCGTGTTCTCAGAGGCAGTGATGTGCAAGTGCTGTTTGGTAGGGTTGGTCTGCATAGATCACATCAATTACTATTCAGTTTCTAGACAGATGCAAATTTACTCCTGTTTAGGATAAACTTTTCCTACAGGGGCTTCCTGGTGATCTGCATCTTCTTAACCTTTCCTGTGGTGCAGGACTTTCTGGCTGTTGTCAGATAATGGACTAATTACATTTTCAGCCTAATCTGACAAAAGAACTCCAAAGTTAGAAACTGAAAAGGAGGAAAAAGCTGAGCTGCTGCCCTCTATTGCCCCAGTTCTAGTTTCTGATCACTGGACAAGTATTCTGAAGTAAATCTGAAGCATATATTTCACTCTCAGTATTTGATCTACATTGTTAGGGATGAAAGACTTCATGCCCTGAAGATGTGAATTGGATAATTTCATGCATTGGGAAAGAGATCTGTACACAGAGTAAGTGAACCATTCTGGTTCAAACACTGGCTCTGGGCATGCTTTGCCTCTGGGATCTCTCTCCCCTTCAAGCCACCCTCCTTACCTCAATACTCAGCTCCCACTGCCTTGTTCCCAACACTCTAAGTATGATGGGTTAATCAGTCTATACTGTCTTGGTGATACGAACAGACTCTTTGTGGGGAGATTTCTGGTGTTCTTTGTTTTTTCTTGGACTAAAATAGGCTTGAGTTCAGGACTCTCCTTGTGGATGCTTCAATTTACAGTTTCTAGGTACACCTGGGAGGAGGAAGGCTTGCTAAGAGTTTTGATGACGGATGCCTGAGTGTTGTGTGTGGGAGCCTGAGGAGCCCTCACAACTGTGAGGTGACACATCCACTGTGTTGGAGATACTGTATGTCCGTAGGAAGAAAAGGAGAGAAGCACTTTTTCCCTGTTCATCTGTCTCTTCATCAAGTTTGCACTTCCCTGGCTAGAGAAGAGTCCCCTGGACCAGCAGTGTTCCAGCCAGCCACCTCATCCATTGTCTCTCATGGCCACACTGACCCAGGAACAAGGGCATCCCCGCACAGGACACAACCCCTGGTGGCCCCAACTCTGCAGCCCTGGCCCCCAGCCGATGGCTCTTTAGACTCTGTCAAATTATTGGTATCTCCAGAAATGACTGCAGTGCTGGATCTGCCCTTAGACAGTGAGCGTGCTTCTCCAGCTGGCTCCTCTCTCTTTATCTCCTCTTCTTTTCCTGAGTTTATTTCTTCTGTGTTGCTTTCCTTCTCCAGCCTTTATTTCTTTCCTACTCCATTTGAAACATATATTTTCTTCTCTACTTATTGTGGGTGCCAGTGAGTTTATTTTTTTTTAGCTTTGTTTTCTCATTTCTCTTTTGCTGATTTTCTCTCTGCCCGTCTCTTCTTTCTTTCTCTGCTCAGTTTTTCCTGCCCCTTTCTCTAGGAAGGATGCTTTTCTGAGGCTGATTGATGGCCCATTAGAAACAGATTGCAGGTGAGGCTTGACTAAAGAAACAGATGTTAAGGAGGGAAGGAGTGACAGAGGAACAGGTGACCTTTACCACAGGCAAATGCAAGCATGGCTTTTCAAACATCAGGTACTCACTAGAAGCACAGGAGAGAATGTATGGAAAGCAGAGAGGAGGAAAATCCACCATCATAACCTGGCTCTGGGCATGCTTTGCCTCTGGGACCTCTCTCCCCTTCAAGCCACACTCCTCACCCCAATATTCAGCTCCCACAGTTTTGCTCAAGTGACACTCCAAGTGTGATGGGTAAATCAACCATCATAACCTTTTGCCTTTTTACATTGCTCATTTTCACTGACATAATCATTTGATTCAGACTGAAATTGGCATCTCTGTTTAACATATAGACCTCATGTTCATGGCAAGTGTCATTTACTGCCTGAGTCTTCGTGAAGTAATCTTCATCTATCCCTTCCCACAAGCACTTGCTCATTCTTTCTCTCTTCACTCTTATCTCCCCTCCTTTCCCTGTAATTTTTAGGATGGTTTTGTTACTCAGATGTAATTATGGATGGAAATTGAGCCATCTCCCCTTTTTTCACTTTAAAGAGGTGGACTAAAGCTGCAATGAGGAGTGCAAAAAATTAGCAAAGGGCATGGGAAGCTATAAATGTGAGGAGCAGATTCCAGTTTGTTCACTCACCTGGGAGGATCTGGGCCCCTGGGGTGCCTTAGAGCAGGGGTTAAAGCAGCCCCCAGCTTCAGGCAGAGGGTCAGAACCAGAACTGACTGCCCTAGCAGTCTCATGCAGTCTGAAGGCTATGGGTTGTCTACCCTGGCCCCAGGATCCAACCTGTTATCCTGGGAGGAATTTCTTTCTTACCCTGGCAATATTTTGTACCTTGCCATTGCTGTGGTAGTCTGCCTGGGCTGTGTATCTGTGTGTCTGAGTATGTGCACACATGGGCAGACTTGCATGTCTTATCCCTCGTGCATCTGATCTTGTGAGACCTCAGCCCTTGCTGTTTTGCCTGGTGCAGTCCTAGTCCCTGGATGAGAGGTGCTTTGAGCCCATAAGTCCATCCCAAAATCAGTACAGGGAATGCCTCCATTTCACAGGGGATGGCAGGTTGCTGGCATCCCTCATCAATGATATCAGCACAGCCTCTGCCTCCCACGTTTCATCATTCCTGAGGAAATGGTCTAGACCCTTTCCTGACCTTGTCAGAGAAGTTTCCAAGGCTGCACACACACTGAAGAAAAGGTCATTAATTTGGAAAACAAAAGGAGGAGTAATTTAATTTGTTCAGACTTGTTCCACTGATGGAATCATTAGAACACTTTCTCTCATACACAAAAACACACCTGTGTCTGATGGGGAAGACAGGGAATGAAAGTTTTATCATAGATTTGACAGGGAAAAAAATTCCCAACACAGGGTCAGATTGCCTTTTTTTTTTTCTTTCAACAGTTGTCTTGTGTCATCCTTGGAATTTTTCACCTTGTGCACTTGTCTTTCTCTTCTTGCTGTCCATTTTTTCTCTTTTCTTCCTCCTGTCCTCCTCTTCCTGTCCCTTGCAGGTATGTTTTTATCAGTGTGCCCGCTGTTGTCTTACTCATTTAGTTCAATATTCACTTAGGTAATTATTGAGACCACTCTGAGGATAGAGGCATCAGAAAAGACTGATGGAGCAAGAGCAGAAAACTAATGCATACCAAGGATTTGGTGGGGAGAGAAAAATGGGGAAGTGAAGAAATAGCGGGGAAAGGACCAGATAAGTGCAGTGAGATTTGGAGGAGGATGGGGAACTGTTTTCCTGTCATTCAAATATTTTCAGAATTTCTGAAAAAAAATGTGCCAGCTCCCTACGGAAACCTGAGAGTACAAAATTCTTTAAGGAAGAGGTTGATGGCAAATCAGCCGCTTTTGCCCTGCTTCAAAAAATACTCAAGTTCTTTGCACAAAATAAAGCAGCTTTAGCTTGTGTAATGGGATGTGAAGGGGAATGTAGGAGACACTTGGTCAGCCTTGTCTGTGTGAATGGCTGTGGGGCTCCTGACCACCTCTAGTAAAGAAATTTGTTAGGGACATAATCCGTGTTGAAGGTAGCAAAAGTTCAAAGGGATTGGAGTGCAAGTGGCTCTATTCAGCTCCACTTTAATCTCGCCAATGGAAGCTTTGCAGCTCCCCACAAACCCTGTACTCTGGGAAGGGTGGCATTTTATTTCCTATAACTTCAGGACTCTTTCAGTTCTGACTTGCTGAATTTGTGTTCTCTCCAGCCAGAGGAATTGACCAACATCTTGGAGATCAGCAATGTGGTCTTTACGAGCATGTTTGCTCTGGAGATGATCCTGAAACTCGCTGCTTTTGGTCTCTTTGATTACCTTCGCAACCCCTACAACATCTTCGACAGTATCATCGTCATCATCAGGTGACCAGGGCCTTGGGGATCAACTGAAGTAGACATAGAAAAGCATACCACAGAGCTTGGGCACTTTTCAAAAAGGATTTAGCAGCTATTCTAGGAGGATCTGAGCTGAGCACAAGACCAAGGATTGAGAGACCAAGCTGTCTTTTCCCAATGCTCGATGTTGGTGCAACACTAGCTACAGAGCATTTCTGTCCCTCAGTTCTCTCCTCTCTAGAGTGGAGACAACTGCAGCTGCCTTGTTAAGTCCACAAGAAATATTAGCTGTGAAATATTTTTAAAATGCACAAATTGAGGAAGCTACAAAGTTTTAATGTATGATAGAAGAACTTGTCTTGCTGGAATTTAATGCTGAAATACTTTCCTCATTCCTGCAAAATGCAATGCCTCATTCATGTTCTTAAGGCATAAATGCAGCTTTCTACACATAAGTATAAACCTATACTATATACTTCTATCTTGCTCAGACAGATTTTCTCTCTCGCCTCTTTATACTGCCAGTGCAGATGTGAAAACAACATTGTTATTCCTCACTCTTTTCTGTTTGTTCCCTTGTCTTTCAATTTGTCCCTCATGCCCCCTGTGCCTCTCTGGACCACAGCATTTGGGAGATCATTGGCCAGTCAGACGGGGGCCTCTCTGTGCTGAGGACCTTCCGCCTCCTTCGGGTCCTGAAGCTGGTGCGTTTCATGCCTGCGCTGCGCCGCCAGCTTGTGGTGCTGATGAAGACTATGGACAACGTAGCCACCTTCTGCATGCTCCTCATGCTCTTCATCTTTATATTCAGGTGAGGAGGCAGTTAGTTGGTTCATAGTGTTTCGGAGTGGCACTGCATGGCTCATGGGGACAGAGCTTCAGAGCGTGATTGTGTAATTCATCTTGCCTGTTGCTCTATAGGCTAAGGCAGCACTGACAACCATTTGTTTGTCCATAAGGGCTGAACTTACTCCTGCACTAAATTGTGCTCAGTAGCTGAAGATTTTGGCCTGGATGGGGTGTCAGAATAGTGTCACCAAATGTGGATGTTGAGCATAATGTCCCATGGCAGGATAGGTCAAGTCTCTTGGTAATCAACACTGGCTACGGGGAACAGTTCAGTCTGGAGGCTGACTCTAGTGGAAGGGCAGCAGGAAGCAACCAAGAAAGTTTGTCTGTGCATCCCATGGATGCACTGATAACAAGATAAAGAAATATGATGGCAAACAAGAACAATAGAGAGAACAGATCTGAACAACAGGTTGTTGTTCTGAGTAAGCACAGGTGGAAATCAAATTTTTTGGTGAGCTGCAGGGGTGCAATATGCAGTTCCATCTTCACAGGTAGGTCCTAGTAGTCTGACTGTATTGTTGTACTCCTTGCTGCTGTGATGTTAGATTTTCATGAGGAAAAAGAGAATTACTCTGAAGAGCTCATTGTGGTAGCAGAGATATTTATATTTGACACCATCTCCACTTCTTGTCCCAAAGCATCTTGGGAATGCACATCTTTGGTTGCAAGTTCAGCCTCAGGACAGATACAGGAGATACAGTTCCTGACCGAAAGAATTTTGACTCCCTGCTTTGGGCCATCGTCACTGTCTTCCAGGTGAGCCCACTTTGCTCTCTATAGGTGGGCCAGGGCAAAGTGAAGAGGATGAGATGCTTTTTCCTCGTTGCAGAGCACTGCAGTCACTCCTGACAGCACAAAAGGCTGCATGAAAGAGTCTGTCATGTGATATTTGGAGAAAGAACAATTGCATATTGGAACCAAACAACTGGTGTATAACAGGGGAGCTCCTTCCTTCCCAGGGGACAGTCTGCAAAGGTCACTCCTGTTGTGGCAACTCCCGAGTTTATCAGTGTCATCTCAGCCCTGCCCTAATGGTTGCTCGTTTCCTCTTCTCAGCTAATGTTTTTGGCACAGTACCACAACTGGATGATGACAGTGGGTGTGTGGTTATGGGGAAGTTAAGAGGCCTGGTGTGGTCCTGATATGTATTCACTGTCCTTTTCTGGGAACCCCCTTCATATTCTTCCTTCACATTTATCCGACCTCTGCTTCTGGTTGCAGATCCTAACCCAGGAGGACTGGAATGTCGTCCTCTATAACGGCATGGCCTCCACCTCACCATGGGCTTCCCTCTACTTTGTGGCTCTCATGACATTTGGCAATTATGTACTTTTCAATCTGCTGGTGGCCATTCTCGTGGAGGGGTTCCAGGCTGAGGTAAGTTGCCATCAAGGCCTCATCAGGAGGAGGAGGAATAGAGGTGCTAAAAAGGTAAACTTTGGGACACTTTGAGGATACTGGACTGGATGGCTTCCAAACTATCACACCTCTGTCATTTCACTCCTGAAGTTAGGGTACTGTTTAATGAAAAAAAAAAAGAAAGACAGTGTTAACCCTTGTAAGGAAAGAGACAAGCTCTCTGAAGGGGAATTCACAGTTTCCATCCTGTGTACTGCAACAGCCCCTACCCTACAGCAAGTCCTTTACCTCTCCAAAACCAAGAACGCAGTACATCAGCCATCCCAAATCACACAAGATTCTTTCCAATGATCACACTGGATGCCTGACTGCCAAGGACAATTTTGCAGTTGTTCCAGCAATGAAAGACAAGAACAAATGTTCTTTTCTGTTTGAGTTCCCAAATTCTAAATTTTTGTGTTACAGGGCGATGCCAACCGGTCATACTCAGATGAAGACCAGAGTTCATCAAACATGGATGAGTTTGATCAGTTTCAAGAGGTCCAGGAAGGCCCAGGTACAATAGTTCAAACGGTCTTATTTGCTTATGTCCTCTTGCTGTTCAGTGAGAAATCTAAAAAACAGATTCTGCAGAAAATTCACTCTCATCTCCAAGAACTTACCAGTTTTCATTTTGACTTTGATGGTAGTTTGTGTTGCTATCTGTGGAAAAACTAGAGATGTGTTAGCATCCTGAGGAATGTGGGAGCTAAGTGGAGCAGTTCTTGAATGACCTCCAGAATGGCAAGTGGAAGTCAGAAGTGAGATTTTCTCTGCTTAGCTTCAGGGGCATTATTTCAGGTACACGGTGTCCAAATATGGGACCCACATTTGTAGAGGGGATACCTAGACAGTAAAAAGGGCTCAGGCGAGTCTGGAGGTCTTCCCTCAGCGAGAGAGTAATGAAGCTTAGAGAAACCAGAGAAGTGACTTGATCACTCACTCTGTAATTGTAGACCATAAGGAGAAATTTCTGATGGTAGATAGCTCTTTAATTGAGCAGAAAAAAAGCATAATGAGATTGTAAAGGTTGGAAGCTTAAGCTAGACAAATTCAGGCTGAAAAAAAGCTGCATATTTTCAAAGAAAGATAATTAACAGTTGGAACAGTCTGCCTACAAACTGCCTAGTAAGGTCTCCGTCCCTCTAAGTCTTTCCTCAGACTGCAAGTCTTTCTACAGGAGGTATTATACTTCAGACAGGACTTGGTGTCAGGGAGCAGCTTGCTCTGCGGTGGATGGTGAGCCAGGAGCTGAAGGGAACAGAGAGCCAGGCAGGAGGGCAGGGACCACACCGACAATGCTTGCACAAGGTGAGCAGAGCAGGTCCTCTGACACTAGCAAGGGTCAGGCAATGGATCAGTGATTACCAGGCAAATCCACAGTGGTGAGGCAGGTCTGAGGTCAAGCCAAGAAGTCCAGTCAATAAGGCAAGATCAGGATCAGAAAGATGCAAGAGCAGGCACAAGCGTACTACAGCATAACCCAGATATGCACCACAGGCATATGTCTGAGCTTAAATGCAGCTCCCACAACAGGGACCAGTGGCTGCAGTATTGACTTGTCCCAGCTTTTTGCTGCAACTTAGCTCTTTTCAAGGCAGTCCAGTCCTGAGTTACATGGCTGCACCACATCAGAGCTTGTGTTGAATGTAGGCAGTAAAAAACCCTGAGATGGAAGAGGTTACAGAGGTGTTGGTGCAGTCATGGCTGTGATGCAGATATGGATAGGTGACCTTCATTATACAATAGTCAAGCAAAAATTATTGTTCCAGTCCTTTCAGGCATTAAAATTCAAACCCTGTCCTCTCCATGCAGCACAAAAAATGCTGATGGTCATCCACAGCACCTACCATATCCCTCAAAAATGTCTTGGATCTTCAAGGTCAATAATCAGTCGCTTGAAGAAGCACAGTGTAGTAGGATAGACTGGGATGCAGTTTTTGTGTGCAGTATGATTGCAGGAATTTTAAAGTGACTCCAATACAGGGATGGCTGTGGCTATCCCTAAATCTTAGTCTCGTACTCAGTGTTTCAGCCTAATGGCTTTAAGTAGCCAGCCTGACAGTGAGTGGTATTTGTTCACGGCTGAAGATGCTGTTGCCTTGTCTTGGCACGCAACACACCCTTGTCCTCTTGTTGCCAGGGTTCAACTTCTTGCTCTCTCTGTTAGCCTGAGGCTGCCTGACCACCACTCTGCTGGTCTGTCCGTTCCCAGGGAGAGCTGCAGTCAGTTTTGGAGACCAAGGAAATTACTTTAAAGTCTTCCCAGCTTGCACTGCTTTTGTCACAACATCCTTAATCAGGGGAATTGATGTTGATTGATGCTAAAGAGCTAATATTCTGTTAGCGGCTGTTAACATGGTAAACCACTCAGATATCAAAGCAGTCACTGCATAGTGAGGAACCCACCTTTTTCTTTTCTCTTTCTTCTTTCTGCATCTTTCCACTCAGATCCCAAGCTCTGTGCAATTCCTGTAACACCTAATGGACACTTGGACCCATCCTTGCCCTCTTCCAACCCAGCAGTGGCTGCTGGGGGGGTCACCAATTCTTCACGCAACTCCCTACAACTTGACCAGATCCTGGTTGCTGTTGGATCCCGAAAGAGCAGTGTGATGTCCCTGGGGAGAACGACCTATGACCAGCGGTCCTTGGTGAGTGAGTGAGTATATATGTGTGTCGTACCCTTCTTTTGAAGGCCAAGCACTTTATTGTCTTTCTGTCATCATCTGGAGATTGCTGTGAAGGATATCACTGCTGCTGCAGGTTTCTAACACAGG
Source organism: Platyrinchus mystaceus (assembly GCA_035041135.1). Classification (NCBI taxonomy): domain Eukaryota; kingdom Metazoa; phylum Chordata; class Aves; order Passeriformes; family Tyrannidae; genus Platyrinchus; species Platyrinchus mystaceus. The sequence continues at coordinate 50,422,410 of JAWWLV010000045.1, read as the reverse complement.
TGCATTTCCTGTCTTTAGAATCCAGATCAGTTCACATTACTTATCTAAATTTCTAGATTTTTGAAGTCTATTTCCAGGTTGCTTACTTATATTCCATTGAGTGTAGGATTCCATTCTCTCTCTCCCCACCTCTGTCTGTCTGTCTCTCTCATTCTCTCTCTCCCCCTCTGTCTCTCTCTCATTCTCTCTCTCTCTCTTAAGGTATCTATAGACCTCTATATTCCATTAAGTGTGAGAAAGGGAGAAGGGAGAACACCAAGAAGACGGTCTCCCTCTTAGAGAGAAACACATTTTGTCCCCTTCCCCTTTCTTTGTTTTGCTCGAGTGCAGGATGCAAAGTGATGCGTTGAGTGAGTTAAGAGCACAGAAATATCTAGGTAATGCCTAGTCCCATTACAGGTGGGTTTTCTGTAAACTTTGTAACAATTAAGAGAAAAATCTTGATTTGGAGCTCCCCATAGCAGATCCTGCTGCCCCATGGCACTTCTCCAAACACTTCAGGCTGTCTAACCAGTGCATCTCAGACCTGTCCACCTTGTCATGTTAGCTTCTGGGCTTTCTACCCACTGACGTACACAGCTCTAGGGGGTGCATCTGTGCTTCATGCCCCTGTTATTTCTAAATAACAGCCATGTACTACATGATAAGTTACTTATGTGGTTGGACTAGACTGTAACCAACAAGCCTGTTTCTCTCATTTCTTCCTTTTACTAAGACTGTACTCAAAAGACAGTGTGTCAGATAATCCATCACCCTTTACCTTGTGTTATCCTTTACCCCAGGGCAGTGTAAAAAGCTGCCAATCAGATTTTTTGAGAGCTTTATTCTTGCTCTGTGCTGGTGTAAGCAACAACATCACGCACCTGGCCTTTGGCTTTATTACTTACCTTCCCCGAAAGTGCTTTGCACACAGATGGTGCTATAAAGTAATCACAGCCAAAACCATTGCTAATTCATTATCAATTTATTGTCAGATTTACGGAGATTGCTGCTAAATTCCCACCATGCAACTTGCTCAACATCTGATAAATGGCAACCTTCTGGCTTAGGGGCCCAGGGAGAAATCTGTGATCTGAAATAGCATCACATGCTCTCTTCTTGTGCCCAGAGTCACTGTGTCTCCACCCCACTCTCTTACAGTCCAGTTCCCGCAGCTCCCACTATGGTGCCTGGGGCCGCAGCGGAGCCTGGGGGAGCCGTCGCTCCAGCTGGAACAGCCTGGCCCGTGGACACAGCCTGAAACACAAACATCCCTCAGCCGAGCATGAGTCCCTCCTGCCTGGGGAAACTCACAGGGCAGCAGATGGGGAGACGGATGGGACAGGAAGGGTGTTGCATCACCGCCGGACACTCTCTCTGGATAATAAAGGCTCCTGTGACCTGCTGGAGTTGGCCTCGGTCCCATCCAGCCACAGAGTGACCCATAAGCTGGGAGCACTGCCTGGGGCCAGCGAACATCAGGACTGCAATGGCAAAATGCCCAGTATTGTCAAGGAGATCTTCCCAAAGATGAACAATCGCAAGGAGCGAGGAGAGGATGATGAAGAGATAGATTATGTGAGTATTTCATGGAGGTAACCTGGGGTTACACCACAGTGTTGTGGGAAACTCCAAATACATCCTCAAATTTCAGTCTCCTTGTATGTGGATGAGAGAGCTTGCCAAGATGCTTTAGGAAAGCTAGAGGACAGCGCCGAGTCCAGATGGGACCTTCTTGTGACAGACAAGCTCAAAGCACATTGTCAGGCTGCCTGCAAGGCAGCTGTACAGGTGGATGGTGGGAGGAAGGCAGATGTGAGACATGCACATGGTCATTTGGGGACTGTTCTTTCAGAGTAGTGCAGCCAGTGATTTCTGCAGGATAGGAGAAGTCAGGCTGTGTGAGCAGGGGGAGCTTTGCATGGGGAACATCAGCAGACCAGAGCAGGAAGCACAGGCACCAGAGACAAGGCAAGGGAGTTTTGCAGTGCCACTGTGGGAGACAGCAACACCCAATCTGTGAGCAGATCAAATGGTGGAAAAAGTGGAGCCAGGGTCAGTAAAAATTTTGGACAGACGTATATGCTGTATGAAAGTCCAAACCCAAGTACAAAAAGAAGGCCTTTTTGTCCTGGCTTCTCATTTAGCTGAGGTAAGGAGGTGACATTGTCCTCATGTAATAAAACCCCTCCAACAGCTCTGAGAAGGTGTCTTGGACAACATCCTGATCTAGAAGGGACACCAGCAGTTTTACTTGTCATGATCTGGGGGAGAAAACAGATGTCAAGAGGTAAATAGGCCCTGGCAAAGCAGCTTCTACCTTCTTTTCCATGACTTATTGCCTTTGAGTTGATTTCCTCATTCAGAGGCTTAAAGGCAGGTAGTACACCTGGCAGACTGCAGGTAGTGATGTTTCTGGGTAAGATGTGAAAGGAAGAGTGTCTCTCTCAGGTAAATGGGAACATAACCAGAGGCACTTGCTTCTTCTGCACCCCTACAGAGCCTGTGCTTTCGCATCCGGAAGATGATGGAAGTCTATAAGCCAGACTGGTGTGAGCTGCGGGAAGACTGGTCCATATATCTCTTCTCTCCACAAAACAGGTTTGTGCAGTTTTTGCCTTGAGAAGGTTGAAAAGATGAGGCAGAGTCTCTTGCTGTGCTGGCCACATCCCCTGATGTTAGGTTGTGACTTCAAACTTAGCAGCTGGGAAGTATTTTCTCCACCACCGTTGCTTCTACAGCTGAACAACTTTTCCCAGATTCTGGAGATGAAACGAAGGTTGAGCATTCTAAATAGCTATTATGATCTTCCCTCCCTTTGGAGCATCCCAATTTTATTTTGTGTAATAAATATTTATAGCAAAGCAAGGCAGGGAATACTAATGTTAACCCAAAAAGGATAAAGAATGTATTATTAATGACTCCATCATACTGATATTTCCTCCCCTGGTACCAGAACAGTCTCTCCATTTCATTTACAGCCCCAGTACCAATTTATCAGCAGTCATATCGCACCTTTTAGGCTAAAGTTAGTATTCTTCTTGCCTAAAAAAAGAAAATTGGGTTAAATTCTTCCTGCTAAAGAGGTCTTCCCACCAGGAGAAAATGTCCATGTATCCCAGCCAACAGTATTCTCACCATGTGCATCACCCCTTGAAAAGAAAGGGCTTTCATTGTAGGTCATGAGGGAGAACTTTTTACTCTGACACCTATGTTAATGTGCACAGCGTCTTTCAGAGTGGACAGAAATGTGTCCCCATGACTGACAACCTACCTGCCTCTCCTCAGCTTTCAGCATGTGGCCTCTTTGCCATGGGGAGGTACAAAGTGTAAGTTTGGGAGGAAAACTGAAACACAGCCTCTTCTTTACAAGGCAAGATAGGAGCACAGTCATAATGGTTCCAGACTGCGCTGTTCCAGACTCCTTGAGTGACCGTGGACCATCCTGGGATATTGCCATGTCAAGGGACATCTGAATCAGTGATAGGAAAGCTGCTATGTCAGAGTCCAGTTTTGGCCAGAACTCTTAACTCTCTGTCCTCATAGCTCCTAAACTTGCTCTGCCCAAGGCACAGGTGCCTACTGGAACTCTCTTACAGGTTTCGCCTCCTCTGCCAAACCATCATTGCTCACAAGCTCTTTGACCATGTCGTGCTGGCCTTCATCTTCCTGAACTGCATCACGATTGCCCTGGAGAGACCGCAGATTGAGCACAGAAGCACGGTGAGCACGATTACCTGCCACCTCCTTTTCAGCATAACCTCTAAGAGTAGTTCTTAAGTGTTCCCAACATTGGTATGACCTCTGGAAGAACTTCATCATTAAACACCAGCTCCCACTCATTTATTCAAATACCCAAGTATTAGTAATTAACATAGCGTGTGCTTTCCCTGCAGGGTCTTATAATGGGGCAACCTACTTTATAATACAGAAATCCTAGTTCCTTCTGTGTTGGAAAGTAAGAGAGTCCTTCAGGAACCTGCATAGAAGAGATGAATGGCAAAAGGGCAAGGACTGGGAACTGAAAGAAGTAGCTTCCATCCTGTACAAATGGCATTCCATCATTCATGTATGGTACTCTTGAACTATTTTGGAGATGGCTCAAGCTGGCAAGTGAAATTACTTTTTCTGCTTGTCTGCCTTAGCTGACTCCAGATTCCACTGCGCTTGGATACAATCTGTGGTTAGTGGTCAGCAGCTCTTTGGGAAGAAGTCCTAGGTCAGTGCAGCAGGTCAGGACTGAGCAGCACTGGTAGAACAGAGCAGAGAGTGCCTTGAAACCAGATTTGCAGGATGCATTGCAAATCCCATCCACTGTGCTCTTGCAGAGATGCACAGGATCCTGTCCCAGCTGTGGCACAGGGCTGAGCCAAGGTGTATCAGCTGAAAGCTGCCTAGCACTGACCTCATCCAAGGGCACCTCCCTTATTTCACCAACTTTCAGGTCCTTCACAGGATTGCAAAAAATACTATCAGAGGAGCCTGCCAGAGTAACAAGAAGAAGTCAAGATACATTTAAGATCTTTATCTGTTTCTTTGTTTTGTTGTTTTGTTTTTTTAATAGGAGAGGATCTTTCTCACTGTGTCCAACTACATTTTCACAGCAATTTTTGTAGCTGAGATGACACTGAAGGTAAGTTACTGGAGATGAGCAGCTCAGGGCCTTTTTCCAGTGTCAAACATGGTTCATATTTGCTCAGCACCCTTTTAAAATCTGTCCCTCTTTTCAGTGTGCCGGGCCTTTCCTCTGCCTTGGTAAAGGCAAATACTGCCTGGGGTTGAGTCCCATCTTGTCAGGCACAGAGGAGATGTTTATCCTAGGCTTTAGATCCAAACGGATCTTAGTATCCATGAGGGATAGCTGGCCTTAAGGTACGGATTTTGTAATTGTGTCAAATGTCCATTCCCTTTTTTCTGGAGCAAGAATGGGGAAATAACAACAATATTAATAACATGTTCTTAAATGAGATAATTATTCAACAGATGTGTAAGTACTTTGCAACAATCAGGAAACCTTGTTATTTCCTTCTTGTGAATGGCAAAGAGTCCTAAAAGTGTGTGCCTGAAGTTAAACCCCTAAAATTCATACATGAATTTTGGCCATTATTTCCAAGGTGTTAAGCTCTTTCCACAGCCAGCAATTTCACTGGCACCTGCTGTTTTTGAGAACTGCAGACAAAAAAAGCTACTCCCTTAGAGCCAAAGTGTGAATTTTGGTGCCTGACTTTACCTCCCAGATGATCTTTGAACAGGGACACTTGCGCCAGGTCTGTGGTATGGCAGGGAATGGCTTCCTGCATGTTCCCTGTTACTCAGGGAAGCAGAAAAAAGGTGAGAAGATGCCATGGCCCTGTTATTTCTGGAGTTATGTGCCATCACTTTCCCCAAAGACATTTTCCTTCACAGACATCCAGGTGAAAGGAAAATATTATGAGATGACACTCCAGTGTCATGAGGAGTTGATAACTATTCCCCATCTTCCAACTTTCTCCATAGTTGCCCTCTACTGGGTAACGTGGAGGAGCCATTTCACCCCCTCCCCTTTCCCTCTCTTGCAGGTGGTCTCTCTAGGCCTGTATTTTGGGGACCAGGCTTATCTCCGCAGCAGTTGGAACGTCTTAGATGGCTTCTTGGTCTTCGTTTCTCTCATTGACATTGTGGTCTCAGTGGCCTCTGCTGGTGGTGCCAAAATCCTGGGGGTGCTACGAGTTCTCCGGCTGCTGCGCACCTTACGTCCCCTCCGGTAAGAATCCCACCGAGCCCTGCTCAGCCCCCTCTTCCCACTGGTTCTCCCCAGGAAGGGGAGTTGGCAAAGTGTTGTCTTGGACATAGGGAGGTCCCCCTTAGCCATATGGGTCTGATGCTAGAGGTACCTCATCAGACAACAAACCCATGGGAGAGAAGAGGCCTTTTGGTTACAAGAGGGTCATCTCTACTGATAGGTCACTGCATAAGGAGAGCAGGGGCCTGCTGCTGCTGAAAATGCTTAGCTTAGGCCAAACATCCCTGCCCTGCCCCCTTATCACTCTTCCCCTTCCTTCCCTTCCAGAGTCATCAGTCGAGCCCCTGGCCTGAAGCTGGTGGTGGAGACACTCATTTCTTCCCTCAAGCCCATAGGAAACATTGTCCTCATCTGCTGTGCTTTCTTCATCATCTTTGGCATCCTGGGTGTGCAGGTAGGTTGTTACCGTCCATCAAACAGTCCTTGTACCCCCAACCCTACTACCATGGGCACCTGTACCCCCAGGTCCTACAACAGACGTGGGGAACCAAGCAGAACAGGAGGGATGGGCAAGCCAGGAAATTTTCTGCACCAGCTTTCCCCCACGAGCAGTCTCCCACATAATGAACCCATAGCCTTTGCCAAGGACAAACAGGCGCTCAGCAAGTGCAGACGTTGGACGTGAGAGAAAGAAGTAGACACTCACCCCTGGCAGGTGCTGGATCAGAGTTTGGATCAGCATTATAGGGAGAGCCCAGGGCTGGCACAGCGCAGGGCTCACTGGGCACATATGTGTCAGCCCACAAAAGGCAAGGAGTTCAATGCCTGCTTGCATGAACCCTGCCTCCAGTTAGCTCTGTTTCTCCCCCTCACTCTGAGCCCTAAATCCACCCACAACCTTCTTTTATTTTTTTATTTAATCCTCTTTATTTTTGGCTGTTGCATTGCAGAGGAGCAAGGGTGTGGGCGTTACTTCCATCTCAGGGAATGTGCTATACTTAGTCTGCTCTGATGCATCTGTACAAATGCACAATCCAGTACCTTCCATATGGGGAAAGGAGCCCTGGGCAGGAGAGCCACAGCAGTGCAGTGCAGTCTTGTCAAAAAAAAAAAAAAAAGTAAATGAGAAGAAGAGGATGTTTTTTTCTGGTTCTTTACCCTCAGATGAGATCTTTTCCCATCAGCACTCTCAGTAACTGGGAAGCAGGGAGAGAAGATTACTCTAGGGGACTGATTAGAAGATACTTTTTCCCTTTGTACCCAAAAAGGCTTCCTTAAGGGCTGTCGGATGGTAAGGACTTAACATCACTGCTGGCCTGGGGGAGTGGAGGAGGCTGAAAAGCCAGGTGTGAGTTTACAAGGGTGGTCCTGGCTCCTTAGCAATGTTTGAGCCTGTGCTCTACGTTGTGGTGGTGGTGTCCCTGTTGTGCTCCACGTGGCTTGTGGTCTTGCAGCCCACCCAGCATCTCGGGAGCTTTTGCACATCCCAGGGAGCATGGGGAACCCTGTGGGGAAAGGGGCTGATGGGGTCATTCCCCTCCTGCAGCTCTTCAAGGGCAAGTTCTACCACTGCCTGGGAGTCGACATCAGGAACATCACCAACCGGTCTGACTGCATGGCCGCCAACTACAAGTGGGTACACCACAAGTATAACTTCGACAATCTGGGACAGGTGAGTGTGCCCACAGCCCCTGCCTCTGTCTCTTCCTATACGTATACTCCTCCCAAGGACACAGATACAGTGCCTGGAAACCCTGATCCCTTGGCCAGAAGGAGCGATTGTTTGGCATGGGTATCCATGCAGAAGCTGTGTCACTAGTGGGTTGGTATCAAGATGATGTTTGCAAGTTGTAGTGGAAAGAAAAGTTGTAGCAGCAGAGAGCTTGATTTTCTCTTTTCTTTTGCCACGAAGCAGATGGTCTTCACAACCTCTCTCCTCTGCTGAGTCTGGCTGCACATGGCTTCCTGTTACCCCCTCTCTGTTCTCCACATGGGAAGGAGCAGGTTTTGATGTGTGCAGAGACACGGGCAGGAAGAGTATTTCAGTGCTGTGTGTGTTAGACCATAAACGCATGGTTTTTTCTCTCCCTGCCTGCCAGATGCACCTGCTCCACATCTGCTTTGCTTTTTATGTTGCAGGCTCTGATGTCCCTCTTTGTTCTGGCTTCCAAGGATGGCTGGGTCAATATTATGTATAATGGACTAGATGCTGTGGCTGTTGACCAGCAGGTACAAAGATTTCCTTGTGAAAGGACCTTTTTCACTTTCCTTGGGCTAGTAAGGCAGAAGTATACATCCTGCATCAGATACCCTTCTCAAAGCAAGAGTCCCTTCCAGGGCCCTTCTGAATTCTTTACTCACCTATTTGCAAGGGGTCAGGTCCATGGACTTGCCTAGTTCATGCAGGGAGGTGCAGCTGTGCCTGTTTAGTAGGCATCTGTAGTAATTCTTGCATTCTACTCAGTTTAGATCTTACAGCAGGCCTTTATCTATTTGTAATGATGGAGCAACAATGCCCTGTGCTTTTCTGGGCATGCAGGCTCCCTCCTGGCCCACAGATGGTTATTTTAATGCCTTGTAGGGCAGGAACTGTTGGGCTGCTGCCCACTGCATCCCTATTCCTTTACTGCTAAGACCATGACCAGCTCTGTTTTCCCCCTTCCTCCAGCCAGTGACCAACAACAATCCATGGATGCTACTCTACTTCATCTCCTTCCTCCTCATTGTCAGCTTCTTTGTGCTCAACATGTTCGTGGGGGTGGTGGTGGAGAACTTCCACAAGTGCCGGCAGCACCAGGAGGCTGAGGAGGCGCGCCGGCGGGAGGAGAAGCGGCTGCGACGCTTGGAGAAGAAGCGAAGGAGTAAGGCACAGCCTAAGTGTTTGGTCGGTTTGTAGGCCAGGGTTTTCTGAGAAAAACCTTTTCCTCTTCTTTTTCTTTCCTGATGGACTGGTCTCCAAAATACATTGCACATGGCTGTGCTCTCAGACTTCCTCCCTGCACCACTGCCGTGCCACTACACACCTCTCACTAGGGCTGTCTGGGGAAGAGGGGTGGCTGATGAAGTCTGCTGTAGCTCTAGGGAAGCCACGTGCTTTAGCACCCTGCTCCTCAGGAGATGATGTACCAAAAATACCCCTGTGCACATGCTGGTGAGCACTGTTGATACAGAGCATCCACACATCCATACATCAGCTGGGCTTGGGATAGTCCCACCTGGGCTTCCTGCAACTCAGCTGGTGATTGAAGGAAGACCTGGACAGACCATCCTTTGTGTTTAACCCCAAATTTAAAGAAGAAGGAGGGGAAAAAAAAAAAAAAGAGGAAGATCACTGTGTTTTGTTCCTGGTTCTTTCCATCAGTGTTGCAGTGTCACTCCTTGGGATCCCAAATCCTCTGTGATGAAGGAAACCCTCTTTTCCTGGTGTTTCTGTCCTCTTCTGTGTTACCTTTAGACAAAAATTGCAAAAGCGTACTTGCCCCTGGAAATCATCCCTACTACCCAGACTGATGGTTTTCTTACATTCACAGCCTGTGGGCATGCTTTCCCTTCCTCTGCTCCAGTTTTTCCCTGCTCTCTCGTGACACCCCAGGGCCTCTCCTTGAACCATCTGCTCCCTTTTATCAGAAGTGATCTTAATTTGTCAGGATATGAAATGCTGATTTAGCACCATTCCCACAAACATAAACTAACAGATTTCCTTTCTAGCATTCCTTTCCTTATCTTTTTTCTACTTATTTTTTCCCCACTTCTTCTTTCCTCTTTTTTTTTCCCACATTTCCCCCCCCTCTTTCCTATGTCCCTTATCTTTTACCTATCCTTTTCTGATTTTTCTCTCCATCATTCTCTCCTTCATTCCTTTTTTCTTTCAACACCTATCACCAGTCTTATGCCTTCTCCCTTCTCAGTGTTTCTTACCCATTTCTTTCTTTCTTCCAATTTCTTCCTAACTCTGCCCATATCCCTCTTTCCACTGAAGAGGCGCAGCGTTTGCCGTACTATGCTACCTACTGCCCCATACGCCTGCTTATTCATTCGGTCTGCACCAGCCACTATCTGGACATCTTCATCACTTTCATCATCTGCCTCAACGTGGTCACTATGTCCTTGGAGCACTACAACCAACCTGTGGTGAGTGAGATCATGGAGATAAGCCCTGCCTCTAGACATTATTGTACTTTGCTACAGCTCTCTGATGACCAGCAGCATAAGTAGGACACTTGAGTGTCTCTAAAAGCTACTGTTAAAATTTTGTAAGATTTAATGTAGTAGGCAAAGTTGGGTTACTACTCAGACACTTGTTATCCATTAAAATCAATAGAGAGAAGGCATCTAAGCAGGAGTCAGGCCCCTAGAAAGCATGGTGCAATTAAGTCTCTGGATATGTGGGTCACCCAAATTTAGCTCCCTGCTCTGCTTTTTATGTTGCCCTGGATCCTAATAGGAGTGGTGGAAGCAGCAGTGTCCTAGGAGCTTCAGGCTTTGCATCACATTTCCAAATATCAGTCCAATTCCCCTGCCATATGGCCTGAGCTGAGAAAACTAGAGTGGCTGGTTGTGCGTCATGGGATGCGATGTCTTTAACAAGCCACCTTTTTTTAGTAAGAGAAGCTGCAGGGCCAAAGTGCTGAGTAGAGTCTCTCTCAGCTGCAGGGGATGATTCCCGATACAACGCCTTGGAGGCCAAATAAGTTTTACCCTTTGGCTGGGGAAGACCATGTACCTTTCAGTGTTCCTGGCAAAGCTCTAGATACCTTTGATGGAAAAAATGTATGCCGCACATATCAAAGGAGCTTTCTGCCTTCATATGTAGAAAAAGCATTCATGATGACATCTACCCAATGGCATCTCAGTTTGGTTTAGGCTGACAGCTCTGGTGTCCGAACCAGTTGTCCAAGGTAGCTCAGGCTTTGAGCAGGAGCTGACTCTGTCAGTCCTCATTCAAATCTACCACCAGGCTCCTCTGTTTCTTGCCTATCTTGCCCAGCTTTTATCTTGCCCTTGACGGTGCCCATTTTTATTTTACAGGAACCCTCAACTTTTATCTCTTGGCATCCTCACATCAGGCCTTTGTTCCTGAACAAGTCACTCCTCTTCCTTACTCCTCAGCTCCTTTCCCTTGAACACAGGTCCAGCCATGCCAGCCTGTTGTCAGGCTCTGTTAAACAATATTCCCAAAGCTCTTCAAACCCTTCCAGTACAAAATGCCACCAAATGCTGCCCACTGCTTACACTGGTACTTGGTGCTGGAGAAGGGGTAGCATGTAAAAGAACCAAAAGCCAATCAGCTCAGAGGTGTGACATATGCTGGCCCCAGACCAAGGCTTAGCAGGGTTTCCTCCAATCAGAGATGACCTATATCCACAACTGGAGTAACCTTTATTCTTCACTCCTGGTTGATAGCTATGCCAGTGCCACTAACAAGGTGTCATCCAGGTGGCACAGGCTACTGGCAGAAGAGAAGGCTGATGGTGTTTTGTAGATTCTTCTTGCAATAGCCTCCTCCTCCCCATTATGCTGGACAGTATAGGAGAAAGTATCCTGATAAGAACATGGGGCAGAGGGACCAGCTGGTGCTTGCCCTTAGTAGGCAGCCTCTACATTCAAGTAGGGGTAGCTTCCCTACCTCACAATGAATACCTGGCACTTAGGAGAGTCCCCGCGCAGAGGAGGTTTGTGCTTGATGTTGCTTTTGCCTAAATTCTTTACCCTCTTTTTCTGCTGGAAGTCCCTGGAGACCGCCCTCAAGTACTGCAACTACCTGTTCACCACCGTCTTCGTGTTTGAGGCAGTCCTCAAGCTGGTGGCATTTGGTCTGCGACGATTCTTCAAAGACAGGTGAGCAAAGGGTTGTCAACCACGGCTGTGGAACAGCTGGGTTTGGGGTGGAGGTTTTGAGGACAGTTCCCTATCTACAGTGTGAGGTGGTGGCAGAGTGCCCTTACTGCCTCCCAGTTCTGCACAGCATGGACCTCACCTCGGTCTACATGAGCTACAATGCCTAGGCAATAGTGAGAGTTGTCCAAAAATTGCCTCTTGTTTGTCGTCTGCTGGTTAGGCTAGAAAGCAAAGGAGATGAGGTTAGAGAGAGACATTTTTTTTCCTGCCCTCGAGGCAAACTGTGAGCATGCTGAAGCAGAACGTATATAACAAAGTTGATTCGAGGTAGTAAGGCCGTAAAAAGCTGAGCCCATTGGTCGATGCATAGCGCCACAGTAACACAGCTCCATGCTTCCAGATCAGGCTGCCTTGCCTCTGGCTGCTCAGGGTGTGTGCAAAGTGAATCTCTGTTTGTCTGCAAAAGCCCATATAGGCTGACTCAGAGCAGGGCCTTGAACTCATACATAAAGAAATGTTTAGGTTGAAGTGGAAACAATTCACTTTGTTTTTCAGGGAAATGGAAAAAACTCTGTCTTCCTTTATTGTCTTCAATTTTTCTTCTTAAGGTGGAACCAGCTAGATCTGGCCATTGTGCTGCTGTCTGTCATGGGCATCACGTTGGAAGAGATTGAAATCAATGCTGCTCTCCCAATTAACCCCACTATCATCCGGATCATGAGGGTGCTGCGTATCGCCCGGGGTGAGACACTGACCAAAGGCAGGGTACATGTGGCCATGGAGTGGGACTTGGTGCCATGACTCATTGAGCAGTGGCCTTAGAGTCATGGGCTCACCCTGTCCCAGTCCTGGAGAAGCCTTGAGGGTGTCCTTTGTCACAACCCAGCAGAGATTCTTCTGGGATGTGATGAAGAACACCCTAGAGGATAAGGCTTTCTGGCTCCCTTGGTGGTGAAGGACTAGGAGGGTGGTCAGATCACGTGAGAGCTGAACTTTCTCTGTTTCGTGTTTATGGGGCAAGCATGGCAATGCTATGTGAAAAAGAGGCCACAAAGCAGGTTAAAGTTGGAACAGTCAGGGGCCTGAATCTTCCTGATGGTGGCCAAGGTGTTCTGAGCTGGATTAACAGTGGTAGCTGGAGGAAGAGAAACTGATGGAAGGAAAAATCCAAGCAGAGGGACAATTGGGCTACACATTGCTGAGAAAAGGAGCACTTGGTTAGAGTGCCTGGGTGAACCAGAAGAAGTCCAATAGGCGTGGGTGGCAGAAGCAGAGTATTTAGTAAAAAGGATATGGATTGCAGTAGAAGGAACAACTGGGGTTGTACAGTCAAAAGGGAAAAGGGGGATGAGGGGAAAAGTCCAGTTTTTCTAGGGCAAGGGGAGGCAGGACATCTGTCTTGTGCTATTGTCATTATTAAGTCACACAAAGGACAGACCTGAGCTCAGTCTGAACCACACTTCTCTTGTGCTTATTGTGGCAGTCCTGAAGCTACTGAAGATGGCCACAGGAATGCGAGCGCTGCTGGATACCGTTGTTCAAGCCCTGCCACAGGTAAAATAGACCAGCTTCCCAAAAGACTCCTCTGCTGTCCCTTTTTTCCAAAGGGCTGATTCTTGTGTAGTCTCAAAGATAGTGCCTACTGTGTTGTGCAGGCAACTGGCTGAAGGTCGTGTCCAAGTTTCCATGTCATTCGGGGGGTACAGCTCACCTCACATCTCTGTTCTCCAGTAGGTGAATGAAATAAGGCTCAACTCCTGGATAAGGGCAGATTTCTTCCCATCATGTCTAGCTAGTGTCTAACTGTTTGCAGTTAGTCCTGAGCTCCTTTCTCTCCTCTCCATAACAGGGAAGAGTAACTGGCAGCCATTCCAGGAGGAAAGGAAGTCTGTGTCACTGCCCCTCTCACCCTTCCCTGCATGTGCCCCCTTTTTCCCCCTTCTCTTTCATTCGCACTCTCATCACTTCTTTTCTTAGCAACTGCCTCCCCCTTCCTTCTTTTTCTTCTTTTCTCCTCCTGGATCCCTTTGTGTTTCTGAGCCTCTCATATATGAGAAGCAGTGACATGCTCTGTTGTGGCTCACACAGCCGGCAGTTAAGTGTCTACTGCTAGACAGAAGGATTTCATGAGCTGTGAGCGGCAGCTGTTCCCAAATGAGATGCTGACACAGTGCTTTACACAGGCTTCAAACCCACTGTGAGTATCCTCCATGATGGATGAGCAGCCAGGGAGTCTGGTCCCCTTCCCTTTGGATTGTTAAGAGAGAATTGTTACGCAAAAAGTAATGTCGCCAAGTGGCTGTACTGATCATACATCAGCCCATTCCCCTGGCAGGCCCTGAGAAGGCAACTATATTGCATGATATCAAAATGCACAGGCATTTGTCAGTTGATTTATCAGCTAATGTGCCAGTGCTGGTGAGTGATGATGAGCTGAGATTTAGTCTGAAAACAGCGTGAATAGTTACCCAAGGAATTTACTTCTGATGTTGGTGACAGCAAATGTCAATCTGAAAAAGAGGAACCTGATCGCACAAAAGTGAGAGGGGAACTCTGTGATCTTTTGTGGATCTTGAGATCTGTTTGATCTCCCATGCTTTTTATTAAACAATAATTATTTGTGTTTAATAATAATAGTAACAATAACCACAATAATAATAATTCATATGTAGGATATATATCATAATTTAGGATAGTTGTGGGCTGAGATACACTGAACAATGGAAGGAAAAGGAGATAAAGGATGTTCTTATAGCAGGCAGATTTGGACCAGCAACATTTGTTAGTTCTGGCTCTGCTGCCCCAGTCTGGCTCAGTGAAGCTTCTTTGCACCTTGCTGTTTTCCATTCCAGGAGCCACAAGAGATGATTTTTCTCAGGAAAGGGTCTGGAATGGAGCAGGTCTTCAGGCCCAGCATCTACATGTCTGTGGCGTGTTTATTCTGCAACCCAGATAAATGCACGCAGATGCACACAGAGCTGGATGAAATAGTATCCACAAACCCTTGGTAGGAGGACTGCAATATATTTGCACTTAAATGATGAGACTCAACTTCTATCCCCAAACTATAGAGAATAATTAAGAGAGTAGGAAATATTCATATCCCAGTCATGTAGATGAAGAAACCGAGTCATCAGAGAGTAAAATGTTTTGCAAAGAGCACGGGTGGAACCTGTGAGTCTCTGCTTCTGGTCCTAGCCACAAACATATTCTTCCATACTTTGTAAATTCTGGCTTTTCTCTCTCCAATTTACCTACAGCTCCTTTGCTAACCAAGTTGGTAGGTCAGGTCTTTTGGAGGTCATTAATATCTGCCACAAAACAAGCAGATGTCAGAAGGTTTGGCCTCTAGGTATTTCCTGGGAGGTAATAACAAGCAGTACTTAATCCCTCCAGCATCAAAGCCTATGATCAATGCACTTCCTATTGACTGGCTTTTACTTCCTCCTGTAGCAGCTTTGCTTTGTTTAATAAAGTTGTGTAACAGGAATAAAAAAATCACGCCATAGTTGTGTAAAAATCCACACTTAAAGGGCTAAAATCCATCAGTTTCACTGTTAAAAGAATAAATTTAGTCTCCATATTTTATACACTGGGTCTTTGGGGGACAATTGCTTTATCTGTAATATTGTTCTCCAAGATTTATTGACTTTGCCAAAAGAAGCAGTTTAAAATAAGCTGTCCTTTCCCTTGCGCTTTTTCCTCTTCTTGACCTTTCTCTTTTTGTTCCTAGAGCAGACTCACATCAGGGATTTTGGCTTGCTAATGGCATACAAGGCATCTCCAATTGTCCCGTTTCAACTCCCTTCCTGTCTTTGTTATACTGCAGCAATTCTTAATAGTGAATAGAGCTTTAATTTTAAAGACCCCTTTGGAATTTAGTCCTTAGCTAAGTTTTATGAACTTCTTTTTCTTAGTGTCCTGTAGACACAGACCTAGTGGTGTATGTTCACAGCATTAACTATGGTGTCCAATTTAGTCATCAGAAATAATTTCTTCCACTGAGTATGTAGGGAACCAGGATCTGGCAGCCTGGAGGAGTGGGTGGGCTGAATCATTTATTTCTCTCCTGAATTTGGATGGCACAGCAGTTGCAATGACTAAATTAGACTTCTGAAGTGGATGATCCTAACAAAGGCCCAGTGACCACATGCATTCAGACCAGAAACTGTTCTGTTATTCAAAAACACCTGTATGCCAGTTAGGTACCTAATTTTTCCATGACTTCTCTTGTTCCACCAACACTGTGCTAACCATTACTATAATTTTCTGCTACTGATCAACCTACTTCTTCCAAAACCCACTCCAGCTCCTGACGTACAATCTGACTGCCCCACGTGTGGGGAGGCAGGAGATTCAGAGGCAAGCTGTGATTTGGGAGAGTGAGGGCTGGGTGGCAGTGCCCGTATTGCTGCTGCATTTTTGCACCATGAAGAAGCAATCCTCTCATGGGTAGGTTTCCCAACAGCAGCCACTGAAGGTCCAGAAATCAGGCTTTGACCTATTATTCATGAGATGCATAAGTAGCTCTGCTTTCTCTCTTGACTCCTTCATAGTCCCCTCTCTTCTTCTCCTTCTCAACACACATCTTAAAAGTACATCTTTACTCTTCTTCCTTCCCACCTGCCTACTCCTCCCACAAGCCTTTGATGTAATCTCCACCTGTAGCTGGTGCTGGTGTACCTGTGTGCCTGTGTCCTTGGAACACTATTCTTGCACTATTCACATGATCATAACTTCAAGGGATTTAGGCAGTGTGGTGGGGCACCTAGCACTGCAGGACATGTCTTCATACTCTGACTCACAACTTGTCCTTCACCCAACCAAACTGGCTTCACCTTCTGTGTTCCTGCTCCAATGTGCTTGTCTCCACCTGTCCCAGAAACTGCACACTTCAGTCAGCTCTAGCCAGAGCTTGTGCTGGAGTGAAGGAAACTGCATAAAGAGTCCAGCTGCAACTGGAGCCACGACCGATGATTTCCCTAGCGTTGAGCAATTGTTTGGTTGCATTTGTACACTGGGAGTTCACTGCTGTTCTCTTCAGGCTTTGAAAGGCAGAAACACTTGCCTATACAGCTGAAATGAGTTTTGGGATAGGCTGACTGTGCCCTTTGCTTTCAGGTGGGAAACCTTGGACTTCTTTTCATGCTCCTCTTTTTCATCTACGCTGCTCTAGGAGTGGAGCTCTTTGGAAAACTGGGTAAGTCTCAAGCAGACCATGCTCCAATGTGAGCTACAGACCTGCTGGTTGAGGTTTCTCAAAATCAGTACTCTTCAATAAAGGGACTGAATTATTTGATGGACTTTATTCTCTCTTATGCATAGTTGGTATAAGAGGAATTTCCTCTAAATTTTTGTTGTCCTGACAGTCTAACAAAATAAAAGCAGCCTCTAGTTTCTCTTATATTCTTAAACATTTGCTTTTCCTGCACTGTATTCCTTGATGTTGCCTGTAAGATTACAAGAAAAAGTTAGGGAAAGTTTATTTACATCTCTTGCCATGGAGCATTGATCAAGAAAAAAGGCAGCACAATGACATATTCGGAGGATGCTGCTGAGCAACCGAGTACACTGCATGATATCCCAGGGCTGGGCCATCAGGGATTTTTCTGTATTGATGGCTAACAGCCAACTGTTGGGCAGGGTGCTGATACCATTACCTGAAGTCTTCAGGCTGTAAGTTTGTGTTGTTGATCTCAGGGCTGGTAATGTATCCTCCATTGAGGGCTGCAATCTGCTTTTTTTCAGTATGCAATGATGAGAACCCCTGTGAGGGCATGAGCCGCCACGCCACCTTTGAGAACTTTGGGATGGCCTTCCTCACACTTTTCCAGGTGTCCACAGGTGACAACTGGAATGGGATCATGAAGGTAACTGCCTTTGGGGCAAGAATCTCCTACTTTTGGGGAGAAGTTCTGATGTGTGCTTTGTACAGCACTGCTTGGGCTTGCAAAGGGAAGGAGCGTAGAAGCTAGGTTGATAGATAAGGTCCC
The DNA here is from genome assembly GCA_035041135.1 of Platyrinchus mystaceus. NCBI lineage: Eukaryota > Metazoa > Chordata > Aves > Passeriformes > Tyrannidae > Platyrinchus > Platyrinchus mystaceus. Next base: position 50,404,878 of record JAWWLV010000045.1, on the reverse strand, counting down.
TGTTTGGTCTAGAGTCTCTCTCCCCGCCATGGTAACTCAAACCTTGGGCTCATCTAGTCCTAGAGGAATCTGACTGAGAAAGTGCCAATTTTCCTTGGGAGAAACAAGAAGGCTGTCCAGGCTAAGAGGAAATATCCACTGTGGTAAGGTCTGTTATCAAAACTGAGCATAGGACATGTGTGTTGGACATGGCACCCATCTGCAGAGCTACCAGGAAAATCCAAAATAAATACTTACATCCTTCAGAGGACACAGAGAAAGAAAAGTTTTTTGATCACATTTGGTGCCTTTGAGTCTGGAGGGAAGACAGTATCAGACTGCTCATTTTTGGTCTTGCTCACATGTGTGGGGCTACAGTAGCAGCAACATGTGATGGTCTGAAAGTAGTTTGCTCCATATGCCTTTGGATGTTTTCACTCTGAAGCAGATACCATATGCACAGATAGTGTGCCAGATTCTTTGGGGACCTTATTATCCCAACGGGTATGGCATGATAGAAGTGTTTGCCTTGTTCTTTCCATTGGCATCAGTGATTTTTGGCCGGAAGAGCAACCAATATTTTATTCTTACTTTAGTTTTTCCTTCCTTCCATCGTTCCCTCTCAAACCGAACTTCCCCTCAAGGATACTTTGCGTGACTGCAGCCACGATGACCGGAGCTGCCTCAGCAACCTGCAGTTCATCTCCCCACTGTACTTTGTCAGCTTTGTGCTCACAGCCCAGTTTGTCCTCATCAACGTGGTGGTAGCCGTGCTCATGAAACATCTCGACGACAGCAACAAGGAGGCCCAGGAGGATGCAGAGATGGATGCTGAGCTTGAGCTGGAAATTGCTCATGGGCTGTGCTCCCGCAAGTCAGGCTCTCCAAATTCAGGACAGGGAAAAGGAGCAGGAACAGGAGGAGATGGTGGTAGAACAGATCCTGAAGGACATCTGTGCATGAGATGTTACTCTCCAGCCCAGGTGAGTATACCTTTGAGCTTACTAACCAAACTGCAGCAAGTAGCTGTGGGTAGAAGCCGGGCAGCCTAGATGACTGAGGGCTTAGCAGTAGCAGACAGAGTCTTCCACCTCAGGGTGAGAGGTTTGCTTTCAGCAGTAGACTTTTGAGTTGGTAGCATCACGTAGGGACAAGGCTGTGACAGCAGTGTGTCCTGTTTATTGTCATCATGGTGTAGGAACCTAAGGGCCAGCAGAGGAGGGATGGAGCAGATTAGCTAAAGGTGTGACAGGAGCAAATTTGAGATGGGAGCTCAGGAGATGAGTGCAGGGGAGATGGCAGATGGAGAGTGAGGCACTCCAGAAATGCTGAAAGGGAGGTGTGAGCAGTGCTGTGATGCACTGAAAGCGAGTGAAGACTGTCCCTCATTTTTTATTTTCTTTTTTTGCATTGAACTCTGGCGCCTTTACACAACCTATGGAGCAGGTGTTCCCCCAGTGACCCTGTGCAAGTACCTGCAGAACAAGATGCTGCTCCAGATGAGCCAGGGTGGAGAACCCAGCCCCAAATTCACATGAAACTTTAAAGCAAAAAACTCGACATTCTTAAAATGATCTCTCCCGTCCTCCCCCCTTTCTTGTCCCCTAGGAGAACTTATGGCTGGACAGTGTCTCTTTAATTATTAAGGACTCCTTCGACGGGGAGTTAATGATCATCGATAACCTATCGGGCTCCGTCTTCCACCATTACTCCTCGCCGGCCATGTGCGAGAAGTGTAACCATGACAAGCAAGAGGTAACCTGCGTACGAGGATGTGTGAGGGGACCCTCCCCCCAAGGCCTGCACACCCACACCCACATGCCCACAGGTCGTCTGATGTGTGCTCCTGACTGTAGACTGTGTAGACAGTAGACCTTGTTGACCTGTGTTTGTTGTTTGTTGTGAAGTGCTGATACTGCCTCTAGTACAGGCCTGCCCTGTTCAGCCACAGGTGGATGTTTGAGGTGGTGGAAAAGTGAGACGTGACCGGACACAGGTCAGGAGAGACTGAATGACCTGTAGAGAAATGATTATGAAGGCATTCTGGCAGCTCTTGTAGTGTTCAATTCTGCAAGAAAAGGCTAGGTTCAAGCTCTCATTGTATGGAGGACTCAAAGGATCTCACCCCAATGACAGCACTCAGAAGCAATTCAGTGGGAGATTTAAGCAGTTGTTTTGTCCTTGTTTTAAACACGTGCTTGCTTATTCCCTGTTGAGGTCGATGAATTAAGCACATGTTTAAATGCCTTGTTGAGTAGAGTCACCCTCTGTGAGCAAGGATTGGTTTGTGGTGAAAACCAGTTAATGAGTTTGAGCAAAACCTAAATAAAAATGGGCCCACTGAGAAAGTTTGGTGGCTGACAAGTGGGTTGTTGTTGAGAGCAGGACACCAAATGGCTTAGACTTGAGCTTCTAAAATTGGTACGTGCTTTGGAAAGCTACTTCCTAAGATATTAGTCTTTTCAGGTTGCGAAACTTCAGGAACAAAGTAGTCTGGGAGGAGTTAGGTGAGGAGTGGAATTAATTTTATTTCTGAAATAATTTTATTGGATTTAAGTGCTCCAATTTTGTGTGGGCAGACTTGCAGCAGTAGTGTGGCTTACCTAACAGTAAATTGATGCATCAGTGGCAATCATCATTGTCTCCTTCCCCATAACTAACTTGATATGTTGCTATCGCTTATAAAGAAACGAGGAAACTTGGGAAATAAGCTCTTATTGGCAAATTACTCTATCCATGTTTGAAGAAAGCATTATTTTGTTTGGCTTCAGATGCCTAGTTCCAATGTTCTAATTTTTTTGCAGTTTTTCAGCTATCTGCCCATCCCCATAACTTCCCTTTGAAAATATCAAAATGCTGTAGTTTATTATTATTGCAACACTTCACAAATGGATGCTTCATTAGTGCAACCAAATAACTAGTTTTCAATTAACTGCAATTTCCACTGCTTTACTTAAGTCCTTATGTTCGGCAATTGGTGCTCAGCTTTCTCAGCAAATGAGATCTCCTAAGGCATTCCAGAGTGATTACCCCAAAATTAAGTCATTTGCAGCTACTTTGCTACATTTTAAAACCTTCCAGTCTTCAGTATCCCACTTAGGAATGAAGACAGCCACATGGTTTTTTACCTTTCCATCAAGAAAACTAGATAGCAAAATCTTCAAGTGCCACCCACAGCCGAGTTTGATATAATAATCACAACTGAAGAATTATTCTTAGATCGTATTTTCTAATGGTTGTTATAAACCCATAAATTATTTTTCAAAGTTGACATTTCAGTATATCTAAAATGTGGATTTGAAAAGAAATTATCTATATATGCAAGAATAACTTTAGTAATAAAATGTAGATATTTTATGTCTGATGATATGAATCAAAACACAGCTCAGGATTTTAAGTCATAATTGATCATGACCTTCTCTTCATATTCCACAGTAAAAAAACACTGAGGAAATTTCAATAGGAAATCACTTTATGGATATATAGCTAACATCAGGAATGCACATAGTCATTGAATTAGTGTTTACTCTGCTACATCAACATATTCAAATGGGTATTGTACACACAGACAGAACTGTACCATCTCAGAAGCAACTGACAGCAAGTTACATAGACAAAACAGTTTTTATCTAGTCTTCTTTGAATACATGTATATTCAAAAAAACCAGTATACTTGCTGTCCACCATATCACCCTTAACTCTGCCCTTGTGACAAAAATCACTTATTAGCCAAAAATGTTCACTCCGATTTCATTGGTAGTTTAATTAACCAAGATGCTGAGCGCAGTGGATGGACACAACATTTAAACATAGGCTCAAACTTATTAATATGTGCTAAGTTTTTTGTGGCATTGAGCTCAGCACCTTTCCCAGTTATGCTCCTGACACTTCATTTTCAAATCAATATTTGTACAATTAAGAATTTTTGTAATCACAGGTCTGTTTTTAAAATTATATCTATAACTAGTTATTTTCTGATGGATATATGTGCATGGTTCAGTGTCTCAGGTTGATGTTCCTGGCAGTTTTCATGGATTATGATCTAGTAACCGGCCCCCTTCTCTCCCCGCTGCAATTTTTAAAACTTTCTTTTTTTTTTAAAACTTTTCCTCATCTTTAGTCAGCAAATTTTAAAATATTCTACAGTAAAGGAAGCAATAAGATCAAAACCTCATTTTTTTCATGGTGCTAACCTCTTCTCTTGTCATTGCTATCCTTCCATTCTTGGGATGGTTGACAGACATTTGTGTATTAGTGGCTGAGGTGTGTTCAACTACTGGTAGGAGTTTGTCAGTGAGCACTAGTGAAATGTGTTTCCACACCTGCAGTTTATCTATTCATGACTTTGTTGATTATGTTTTTTGTGTAGATCCCAGGTGGCCAGAATTTTCAAGCAGTGACAAACAGACTATTCTGGCTTTTGCTGAAATCTTTTTTTTTTATAGATGGAGAAGGTAGTCACAGATGTTACCGTGTTTCACGCTCATGTATCTACAAGCACAGCTGTAAGGCTGTTCTGGTGTAACAACCTCTTAGGCGAGTAATAGATAAGTGCACACATTAAGTGGGACTGAATGAAGACCGTGTTTCTCCACACAAGTAGTTGCTGACTAGTGGTTGTGTAGCGTGCTTGATATAAGTTCACTGTGACTCTGTGTTGGTACTCGGAGCAGCAGTTGTTGGTTTTGTGCTCTCTTCGTGGTGGAATGGCACCGTGTTCCTGTGTGAGGATCTCTCAAATAAGGATGTCATTTGTGCTCTTTGTCTAAATCCAGCTCTGGTTTTCCATCCTGTTTGTTTAAAGTTCATTATCCCTCAGATGGAGACCTCTTTCACTCTCTGGCATTGGCACAAGCCACTAAACTTCCAGCTCAAAAGAGTCTTCTCTCCAAATGTTTCACCTGCTGTCATGGCACAAAAGCTGTACCTGCCTCTTGCAAACACAACCACATATCCAGAAAGATACATGACCAGGAAGCAAGCTGTCCTCATTGAGACAACCCAGAATATAGCTCTCAAGAGTTAGCTGCTGTTGGTGTGAACAGATGAGACTCTAAAGATCAGTGACAGAAATCCAAGCACAGGAGGGACAAAGCAACTGCAGTTGCTTTTCAGGCATTGTGAGAAAGAGTTGTCAGACAGAGGGGGTTTGAAAGCTTGGAGGAAAGAGGATGGGAGAGGGGCACATGTGGTATGAAACAGGCCAAAAGATTAAGCAAAGTCAGGCATGGGACTGGAGCAGAGGCACAAGAATAAGAAAGATGCAGTGGTCAGACTTGCAAGAGAGCGCAAGTATGAGTGGGCGGGAGGGGTGAGTTTAGGGATGAAGAGCAGAATGGGAGATGGTGTTAGGTGAAGTCTTGGGTAGGTTAGAGGGGAGGGGATAGGGAAGACCTAGGACAGCTGGAGGGAAACAGGGTTTCAGTAATGAAGGTAAGAGAATATGAAACGCATGATACTGGCATGAACTGCAAGAGGCATGACTATCACTGGAATGAAAGCACTTTCATGTTTAAGCAGGGCTGTCTGTGGTGCCTTCAGAGAGAGGGGTTCACTCCTGATCCCTCAGAAGAGCAGGCTGCCTTGTCACTGGCCTGAGGGAACCCTCTGCCTGCCTGGCTTTACTTGCAGGGCCTTGGGCCGACTGTATTGCTGTGACAGATTCAGGACTTGTTCTTCCAATTCTGGCACTAGAGGAGCATGGACTGGTGGTGGGTTGCTTGCAGATCATCACATTTTCAACCTTCTTTAAAAAGTGAATTCTCCTGCCCAGCCCAGGTCTGGGTTAGACAGTTCCTGATGTATCCAAGGGAATATAACCTAAAATTGATCTCGGGTCCACAGGCTCTCACTTATCCACCATAAACAGTGTGACTGCTTGAAATGTGAATGCCAGGCATGACCTGTGATAGCTCCTTTCCCTTCCTGCAGATCCAGCTGGCTGAAATGGAAGCATTATCCCTCAACTCAGAGAAGTCCTCTTCCATCCTTCTAGGAGATGAGTCAGACAATCGAAACACTTCTCAGCTGAGTCCTAAGCAGATCAAGGTCAGCCCCAGGTGGTCATGGGCATGTTACACCGTGCACTGTATTTTTGCCCCTGCTCATTTCAAGTGCTCTGTATTCATCCAGGTGTCCCTGCTGAGGAATATAATTCTGGTCATTTTTCAAGAACTTCTCCATAGAGACATACCATGGAGAAGGATTTGAGGAGAACAAAAGGATATATATTTTTGGAAGTTCTCTTCACTACTGTTAATAACTTCCTCTGAATGAGTCTAAATTTAGGGGATTTGGGCGGGAAAACTGAGCATCTCTTAGCTAGCTTGAAGGTATTATCAGAATCAGCTCTTTTTGAGGCTTTGACAAGTCTGCTCTACCATCTGCCATTAAATTTCACAAGGCTTTGCCCTCACTAATTTTTTTTCCAGCAGGATGGCCAGGACAGCCCTGACTCCAGTGGGGCAGACAATCTTGGGCAATGCCTGCTCCCAGTATCCAGTGAGGATGGCTCTACAAACCCAGACAGTTACCTATGTGAAATGGAGAATACTCCTTTAAACGCAGTCCAGTCTTGGCTAAAGCATGAAAGTACCAAAGGTGAGCACAGTTCTCATCATTCTCCAGGTCTGCTGAAAGTGTGGGTTGGTTCAGCTCTTCTGTCTTTCCCCTGCCTCCCCTCTATCAGGAATGGAGTTAATGTGACATGGGGCTACAACTAACCAGGAATTAGCTTTCAGTTTGCTGATCTTCAGGAACAGTGTGAGGAGCAGTTCCTTCTTTAGCTGCCAGATCTGGTGTCTTTCCTCAGACATGCTATGTGAAGTATTGTAAAAGAGCTGATCCCTATTCACAGTAGCATGCCCATGCATGGTAAGAGAAGAGTAAGGACAGATTCCCTTGACATGCCAGCTGGATGAATTGTGCTTACTCAGCATGGTAAAAAACCACTGCTGCCCCCTGCCACCAGGCACAGTTTTAGAGAACATGTAACACATGTCTGTCCTTGGTGGACGTGCGCCAGTTCTACTTTAGAGCATGCTCTGGTCTCCTGTGGTCCCCAGGTTCCCAAACCACCACTTTATTTATCTCCCTTCAACCCTTGCCTGGCAGGATCTGGGATGAAAATCCTATGGCAGTGATACATACTTTGGAGAGCAACAGCAGGGGCAAGCTGGGCTGTTACTTTTTGACTCTGAGCGGTGTTAGGTCTTGTGGGTCTGGTGCAGGTTTTTGTGCGAATGGTCATGGGCATGTTACACCAGCCTGGTCTGAACACCAGACTGAGGCTTCTTGGCCAGGAGTGCATATCACTGAATATCCTTTGTACACTGGACTTGAGGACCCTCAGTGTAATAGCAGTAAAGGCACCAAATCAAATCAGAGGCCTCTTAAACTTTTTTTTCCTTCTATTTCTGTTCTCTTCCCCTTTCTTTGGTGCTCTGTCAGTCCCTCCCAGTCCCTTCTCTCCAGGTGCATCTTGCCCTCTGTTACCTGTACCAGCAGAATTTTTCCACCCAGCCATGTCTGCCACCCAGACAGGGCCTGAGAAGGTCTTGAGTCCATGCAACCTTCCTAAGATCTCTCTGCAAGGCTCATGGGCATCACTGAGATCTCCAAGTGTGAACTGTTCACTTCTTCAACAGGTGAGGAACCCTTCTTCCCTCTGCTAGGAAAACTCAATTTTCACATCACACCTAAACAGAGGAGGCTGAACGAGGAGGAGGGCAAAAGAAAGACAGAGGCAGCTGTGATCATGGGCTGGGTAACCTGGATCTGTTGGAGGAGCCCAGTGGACTTCAGAATGCAGGGGTTTTGGGGAGAAGAGAGGGTAGTACAGCAAAGGGGTGTTGTATAGCTTTCACCCCATCAAGTCATACGTTCTGCTGCTTTGGATCAACAAATAGTTTGACAGCTGCAGTGAGCCCCACACGAAGATGAAATCACATCACTTTGTAGCTCACCCCTGGGTCCCTGGCACTGAGTGTGCTGCAGACACCTGCATGCACAGCAGCCACAGTGTGAGCCAGGGAGATGACAGCTGCACAGCCTCTTTGGGTCCTCTTAGCACTGTGGCTCCAGATCACACACCTTCTTGGTTGGAATAGGCTTTGACCCACCTACATCCTCCACAGCCCTTAGTGCCACATCCACACACTGTGTCCCTAAGCTCACTGTTTTCCCTGCCCACTTAGCTCTCACATCCCAGGAAGGTGCTATCTCTTTCTGAAAAAGCAGCCATTTCTCACTAGCGAAAGAGAAGAATAAAAGCACTGGGGGAAGATCAAGTGTCTCTGAAGAGCAGAGGAGGCAGAGATGAAAACCCAGTAGAGATCCCTGTTACTGTTCTTGGAAGATACTCCAGGAACAGGGAGACTCCATTCCAGACAAACTAAAAAATAAAATAGATGTTATCCAGCTTCACGTGACAGACACTGTTGGTACAATACAAATGTGTATAAATTCACCAAGGATAAATTAAGCCCTCATGTGAGACCACTGAGTTGTTGCAGTGTTGAAACTTCTGGTACAAGTTAAGACAAAAAGAGGAAGAGCTCTGGAGCTGGCATACCAGTGGGAGAAAAGTACTGAATTATTGTAAAGGAGAAATTGGTAAACTTCCGATAATGTGATGCAGACTGTGTTGAATAACTGTGGTCCAGGAAACTGCTTCCAATCCTACATGTATCATTTCCAGTGCAGTGTCCCAGTGATGATCTCTTAGCACAGACCAATTTCCTAGAAACAACTGAAATGCAGCTTAACTAGCTGAGACCTGATAAAAGGAAATTAAGGCTGTTTCCTCTTACCTTTCTGCCCTAAGTACCATCATTGCCACTAGTGCTGGTCAGAAGAACCGTGAGGACTCTTTTCTCTCCCCAAATATGACTGATTTTTTTTAATTAGCAGAGATATATGTACGGAAGTGCCCTAATTCCTGTCCAGCTGATAGTTTTGATGGGTTCATAGCCTGTATGGCAGGTTTATAGGGAAGCCAAGAGTGAGGACCCACAGGGAACCTCTGCTCCGCTGCCCCCCTAGACCATCAGTGCTCAGGGAGGGCCTAGTGGCAGGGGCTGCAGAGCTCACAACTCCCTGGCTTCCCTTCCCTTTGGTGGAGCACTTCACATGGGAGGGCTAGATTCATCCCAGAGTAGAATGAAATCAGTTTAAAATATTGAAACCTTTCCTCCTCCTTACCCAAAAGGAAATCCCTTGGGCAAGCTGCACAGCTGGTGCTTTGTAGCATTGCTTATGTGGTTTGTAGATGCCCTTGTCAGCAGAGGAGAGTGAGAGAGGAATCGGAGTTTTTCCCCTTTATTGTGGTTTATTTTCACACCCCAAAGTACTCCTGAAACAAATAAGGCAAGGTGTCTTGCCCACTGCCCATCTATTTCCTGAGAACTGTGTTTTCATATTCCTGCTCCCCAGCCTCCAGACAGTGATACGTCGCTGGACAGCCGGAGCAGCAGCTCAGCAGGCAGCCTGCAGACCACGCTGGAGGACAGCCTCAATCTCAGCGACTCTCCCCAGTGCACCCTGGACCTCCCAGTGGCCCTGTGTCCCATGCCAGCTGCGGGCAGCCAAAGACCCGGGGCAGCCCCCCTCTCCCCTGCCTCCCGCCGCCGGAGCCTGCGGGGCCGGGGGCTCTTCAACCTGCGAAGTATGTGTCGTCATCAGCGCAGCCACAGCAGCGGTGGGAGCACCAGTCCTGGCTGCACTCTCCATGACTCCATGGACCCCTCTGATGAGGAGGGGGCGGGCAGCAGCCTGCGGGGGGGTGGCAACAACAGCGAGCCCTCAGAGACCCTCAGCAGCCTCTCGCTGACCTCCCTTTTCTCGCCCCCACCGCCAGGGCTGACCGTGGTGAAGAAGTGCAGCAGCACCAGCAGCCTCCACGCCAGCCCCTCGCCCCGCCGCCCCGCCACCCACCACGCCAAGCCCTTCTACACCGTTGACCCCCGGGGCTTCCTCTCCATGCCCTCCTGGGTGACGGACTTCTGCAAGGACACCCCCTCGCCCAGGGAAGGAGAGGAGCCAGATGGCCCCGGCAGACTGGGGACAGGGGGCCGCAGCTCCCCGCTCCCTTCTGAGCTGGAGCTGGGCGATGGTGTCAGCAAGAGAAACAGATGAGGGTCCCTGAGGTGCAGGGAGGGAGCATTCGGCCGCTGGCATGGGGAGCATGTTTCACTAGCTTCTCCCCAGCAGCAATTCCAAAGGATTTGCAAGAAAACGAAACAGGCAAACAAGAATTTATAAATATATATATACGTAAATATATATATATATGAGATATATATATATATATATATAAAATAAATACTCTGGTACCGTACCTCAGAGGCGTGGGAGAGTGCAAGCAATACGGGAATGGTCCTGCCTAAGGGCAAGAGCTGGACCATCACCACAGAGACTATAGTGACAAGAAAAGGCCAAGGGGCTTGTAGGGACAGGCCCCTCCAGCCAGGTGACTGCCACGTGGCAGCTGTTTAGTTATATACATATACATATATAGAGAGATCGATTTATTTATTTTTTTTACCAAGAGATTATGCATTTCAGAAAGTACTAAGGAGGAACAAGCAAAGGAGGGCTGAAGGAGCTGCAACATCAAACAGGCAGGGTGGGGGCAAAAGGAAGGGAAGCAGGGTGAGCAGCAAGGGAAGAGCTTGCCTTGGCTGTTTCTGGGAACTTCCTTATTGTCCATGCTTCCATTTCAAACATTAAAAATTGTGGGCCAGATCTTCATGGCAAGTGTAAATTGGCAAAACATGATTGTGTGCTGTTGGTGTAAAACAGCAGAGCTCTGGCTCAAGGTGGATTCACGCTGATTTACAGCAGGTGAAAATCTGGCCGCAGCAGCAGGGAAAAGCAAACAGCCATGGAGCATGAGAAACATTTTGAGGTGAAAAGCCTCACTTTGAAAGGAATGTGTGAACACAGCAGGAATGATCATGGAAGGAGGGGATGGAGGCTACATGGCGTATTTTTGTTGCTGTTTTGTTGGGTTTGTCTTTTTTCATTTTCCAAAGAAGGAAAACTGCTAAGGGAAAAAATTACAAGACTCATGGAGAAATTTGAAGTGGGAGAGGCAGGATGGAAGGAAGGCAGGAGGTAAAAATGGGAGAGCAAATTGAACTTTTCCTCCTTTCATTTACAGTGATTTATTTTTTTTAGAAGCCCAAAGGTGCAAAAATCAACCCTAGAAAAACCTATCTGTTATTTTTGTATCTATAGCTATATATATTAAAAGCAAACAAAAACTAGAATCTTAAAAAATACATAAAAGCAAAGGGGGTTCAACAACACAAAACTCAGTCAGTCCCCTGGCCGAGAGCTAACCCTGTTCCAAGTTCTAGTGGGAAGACCCAACCAGGACAATCTCAGCTCAGTGATGACACTGCCTCCTCTCCAGCATCATCCTTTGGAGTTTTCCTGAATTGCATCAGTGTAGCTAGGACCCAGAGTCCTGTTCACTGCCAGCTGTGGACATGGAGAGCAGGAAATACTGGGGGGGCGGGGGGGGTGTGTGCATAGAATTGTAAGGGTGTTTATGTATGTTGTGTCCAGGCTGACTGGCTCACCAGCTGGAGAGACGGGTGAGAGAGACAAAGAGAACTGCATCTCTCCTTGTCTCTGCCTTGCAGGGCAGTGTAAGTGGAGACATCTGCAGTGCAGAGGGTGAGGGCAGATCAACTCCTCTTACCATGACCTGCCTTGGGATCCAGGATGCAATCCAGTGAACACAATCCTCTCCCGATGTGGCTGGAGCAAGGCCTCCAGAGGCTGCATCCCTCCTTGCTTTTCCAGAGGTATAACTGCACAAATCTCCTTCCTGGCAGGGCCAACCTGGATCTCCTCCTGCAGCAACATCAAGGTTTTGTACCCTTTCCAGATTTGCAGGTGGGTAGGAAAACCAGCCACTTGGGGGGACAAGGAATTTCAGACATCACCTGCTACCCCAGGGAAGTTCCACTGAGCTGTGTCAGAGAAGATAGAGTGGGAAGGGTAGCAGGGAGAAGACAACAGCCCAATGGAGATGTGAAAGTTTGGAGGCTGGTGCACTGAGAAGGAGCGGGGCTCCCTCAGGGCTTCCTGCCCTATTTTTTCCATCGGAACAAGAGGGCCCCTGCAGCCCTCACAGAGGTGTCCCAGCTGGTATATGAAGCACGGTGAAGTGGGCGGCACAAAACAGATGTTCTGATATTATTGTGACCTGTCTGACTTTAAAGCAGCTGCTGCATCTTACAAACCAGGGCTGTAAACAGTGAGCACAACAAATGGGACCAACAGCCAGGAAAAGGATAATTACTGTGTGAACTTAATTTATTTACCGGAAGGAGTGTTTGCTGTGTTGCAAGTGTGCATGCTGACTGCAGGGAGGTCAGACTTGTAAGGAGAGAACAGGAGAGCCTAGGTCCTTGTCCTTGCAGAAAGGACACAAATCTAGTTTTATTAAAGCAATAATAAGGGTCTTTAAATGCTTTTTTTGCACTGGTGGTTCTTTGGGTGAGTTGCCCATACTTGCTGTCCTGAGGAGGGACGAGACACATGGTTTCACATCCTCAGGGAAGGAGGGAAGTCACTCCCCAAATGGCTGAACAATGAACTTGGGTTGCACAAGGCTTAGACCGAAACCCAGAGCTGCTTTGAAACCAGAGGTAGGACATAAAAAAAAAAACCCAAACAGTTGAAACCTATCCAAACCCAGGACAATTCAAGGCAGAGTGTTTTCTGGAAGATGGCCATAAGGAGAATGGACGTGGGACCCTGAGCTGTCCTGGCAGTTGTGTGGGCCGTGAAGCATTTCAGCAGAGGAATGGGAGAAAGGTGAGAGATCAGTGCAGTGCTAGAAAATACCACAATATTTGATCATGAGAGAAACATGGCCTGCACTTGGGATGGGTGGGAGGGAAGAATTATCAAAAGATGGTGGGGAAGATGGTGGTGGTGGCCTCACTGGGTGACTACAGTCTCTAGGATGGATGCTCTCTCAACTTATTCTTGGTTGTCCATGGAAGTGACTTGCAAGGAAAAATGTCTTTGTTTCTCCTGTGGTTTGGGGTTCATGGCAGTCATTCTCTTCTTAGGGTTGTCTCCCCTTCGCCTCTCATCAGGGTCATGCCAGCTCTCCCATCTCCCTGCAAAAGGGCTTTCACCCTCTGCCATATAACTTGAGCAAAAGGCTTTTGGCTTAGGAAGGAGGTTGCCATGGAAACAGAAGAGTAGGTTATCTTTAGAGAATATTTTGTCTCTCTCTTTTAATTATTTACTAACTGTTTGAAGAAGGAGGAGGAAACATCTATCCTTTCTGAAGAGGAAGCAGAATACTAAACCCCAGCAAACACTTTTGGTTTTTGCTGGGGATTTCTGTCACGGGGCAGGTTGCACAGTTTCTCCTGGCAAGAGCTGCCTTTCCCAGCTATGCCTGGCTGTTGGCACACACAGAAACCTCTGTCATCACCCACCCACCTCCCAGACAACACCTGAGGGTAGCCCAGGATTTGCCCAGGCATCTTTTCAGCTTCCTGTACTCCCCACATCCTACTGGGGACTATTGCAGGCAGTTCCTGCCAGGACGCTCTTTGCTGTCACCAGCCTGATATCACGCTGTTTTGTCCAGCTGCCACACTCCCCTTGTGCCCAGCTCTCCCCCACGTCTGCCACTGAAAGCAGTCCTTCTCCCTGCTCGATGCTGAGCTCCTCCTTGAGCTCGCACATTGCTGCCATGTCCTGCTCTCGCTGCTGCTGCTCTTTTCATCTTGGCTCACCAGGTGGTTTTCTGAATCTTTTTTTCTAAACCCTCCCTGTAAATTTTCCTCCCCCACCATTACCTCTGGGCCTGTTAGTGCTGTTTATTGCAGCTGCAGAGCAGAGCCCATCCCTAGTGCTTCCCACCTTCTCTTGCACATGGAATCCACAACTGTTCCAACCTGCCCATGGAAAACACACCAGTATCTAGTATTTCTTCTGCACCCAGGGACTCTGACTCAGCACAGCCAAATGAGTGAAGTATACCACGATGTGTGCTTCTCATGGCTTCTCAATCTTCATCTGTCTTCCTTACTATTACCAAAAGTTCCTTATGAAATTAGGTATACAGGAATCAGTTGCCACTGTGACCACTGTTTTCTTTCATGGAAATTTGGCAGTGTGGTGCATTTGGGTTTCTGGGGGTTTTTTGGGGGGTTGGGTTTTTTGTTTCATTTTGGGGATTTTTTTGAGGCCAGGTCCTGTAAAGGACTGAATACCACCAACCCTCTGTGAAATTAATGAGTTGAGCAGGACTGTGGGAGGGCAGAATTCGAAAATCTTACAGACCAGGAAAATAATTTTTCAGACAAAAGAAACATAAAGCAGAAATCCTTGAAGCGTTCAAGGAATTGAATTTTTTACTTTTCCTTTTTGCTGAGAATGAAAGGATTCCCACCAAAATGGTTCTCCTGTCCAAAATGCTCCCACAGGGCATCACAGAGGTATTGTATTCTGGTTGGGCCGTGATGACTGAATCCTTGAGACACCAGGCCTTGTACCCACAGGGCACAGAAGATTGGTCCTCAGGCAGTGAGGTGTCCACAGGAGATGTGCCCTGCACACACACCGTGCAATGAGGGCAAAAGTCTTTGTAACACCAGCTCAGGAGCAGAGACTTAATTTTAGCCAATGTAACTAAAAACTCAACATTTATTATGGAAGACAAGGAGGTAAGCAGCTTTGGTTCACTTGTTTTTATCACAAGAATTTCACAGAGAAGAGAAAAACTAAATCCTGCTGATTTTTTAACTAGCCAAGATACAAAACCCTTGTAGGAAGAGCTTGGTACTTTGCAAAGTATGGGACCTGGATGTGTGCCACCCAGTTTGACCTGACTTCCAAATATCCCCTTCCCTGGTCTTCATGAATACTTTATTTTATGAGATCTGCCTTACTTCTCTCTTTTTTTTTTTTCCATGTTATTTTTGTTCCTTGCTAGGAACTGGTTTCCAGTAGGAACTCACTACCTCCATATCTTTGAGTTACCACTCATTTTTTCCATCTCATTTAAACATATATATTTCCTCTCTAGGACTTTTTCCTTCTTCTGCATATTTCCAAGCCCCGTTTGCATCCACTAAGATCCTGCCACACTTTGAGCAGGAGCTGGCAATCTGCTATTCAATATTTATGCCTCCCGGCCACTTCTAGAGCAGATGTGCTCAATTTGCAAGTAAGGAGCGCTGAGCCCCACCAGAACCAGCATACCAGACTCTGTTTTGCAGCATGCCTCTGCTTTTGCTCCAACATCAGCTGCGGCAATAAGGGCTCTGCCCTTCCCCTTACGCCAGCAATGGGATTGCACAGATGAACCTTATGATGGGATCATTCTCACTTTGCATGTCAGCACAGCTGCTGAGCATCTTTCATGCTCATGACATTAGTAAGAGCAGAGGGGACTCAGCACTTCATGAAGTTGCTCCAGTGAGCAGCTGGGCTGTTGCCATGTAAAGCACAGCAGGCTCCAGCTCGCACTCCCTCTTTGCTGTGCAGCACTGTGGGCACAGAGGAATACAAATCTTTTTTCTTAGCAGTGTTGTCTATAGTCACCAAAGTCAGAAGATACAGCTCTCCCTTCATCTCATGGTCCACGGAGCAGAATGGTAGGAGTGAGAGAGGCACTGTTTTTCCAAGACGTTTTCCTGGAGACCAGAGCACTTTATCCCTCTGTCTTATGCTGCTTTAATTATCTGTATTAGCTTGAAAAACTTTGAAAGGTGCTGTAGCTTTTTTGGGGGGTTTTGAGTTTGGTTTTTTTTTGCTTCTGGTTGCTGCAGCGGTGTTGCTGCACACAGTGCACCATGCTAAACAAATAAGCTCCTCCTGCAGCTCTTCCCCTCTCTTTCCTCCAGCTTACTCATCCTGGATGAAATTTTTGCACTGCAAGCTACCTGCTTGTGCTGACCACAGTGCAGTGGGATTTGTCATTGCCCTGCTGCCACCCCTTTCTTTCTCTCCTTCACTTTCTTATGACTGCTGCTAAGGGAATAGCACTGAATGTTCTTTCACTGGAGTCTGTCAGAGACTGTCAGAGTATCTCCAAAAAGAGGGCTAGCAAGCATCCAGCACAAGCAAGCAGGGCAGCCATTCCTCCTTCAGTCAGAAACACACATATAGGCTAAGATACTGCTTCAGTTGAGGATGGCAATCTGAAGAGAAAATATTTTTCAGTGAAACATCTTTAATCCAAGCTTTTGTTCTTACATTGAAAAGTGCCTTCTTAGGGAGAGAGCCACCCACACACAAGCAGGAGAAGTGTCATTCAAGAACCCAAGGTATGTGGTCCATGCACAGGCAGGTATTTCTATTACCCTGCAAGTTCTTGGCATAAGCCTTGCTATCAAACTATCACAGCTTTAGACATGAAGTGTCAGAGGGGTCCCCCAGATGCTCCTCATCTCCAAAAAAAGGGACAAATCGGGTAGGCTGTATCAGGTAAGCTTTCCTCTAAAACTACCACTGTTACCCTTAGCTGCATCTAATAATTGCTGGGCTGATAACAGTGAAAGCAGATGACCCCGTTTCTTCTTTCAATTACAATTTCACCAACACAGTTAATTTATGTTCTCACACACTTCTCCCACCTCCTTATCTGTACTGTATTAAGGGTTTGTTTCAAGATTTGTTCTACGCACAGAAATACTACACACGTTTTAGATAAAAATAGATATTTCTAAGAAAAAAGCTGAGTTCAATGTAAATGGGGTGATGTGGATAAAATATCTGCTTTTGTGTGTGTAGTCCCTCTATATACGTGCAACTGCCCCCTCCCCCTTTATGTTTATATTTCTTGGCACAAATTTTTGAGATTACCTTCCGTTGAATGTAGAGTTAATAACACATGAGAGACTGTTAATCATCATTGGCCACTGATTAGTTTCTGCTGTTATTGTAAACCCAGGCATAGGAAATAAATCAGGAAGAGAAAAAAAAAGAAAGGGGAAAACAACAAAACTTACAGCAAACAACATGGCATTAAATTAAAAAAAAAAAAAAAAAGAGAGACTATTCTGAAAATCCCTCAGTGTCTGCTCAATATTTATTCTTGTGCTTCCATAGTCACTGATGATTTCTCTGTGTGTGTGGGTGTAGGCATATACCTGTTTCAGGGTGCCTGTGGCTTATAACCAGACGTCCCACTGGTCTCTTTTTTCAAGAATATGTTAAAGCAGTAAACAGCCCAAACTGCTGACATGGGACACTGCTCACCAGCAGTCCCCACAGCATTGATACAAGCAGTGTCTGGCCAACACTGTCTGTAACAAGTTGCAGAGGTTTGTGCTTGCCCCAGGGCGGTAAGCCCGATCCAGCCATGCACCATGGGCCTGGAGCAAGGGGCAACCTCAAAGTGTTGCAGCCTGAGGGTCACAGCTTAGCTGCAACCCATGTAAGTCATCACTCAGGGAGCCAGTGTCCGTGGGCAGGGGCAATAGGGATGTTGGGGCTGGTGGGGAGCTGGAGCAGATCACACAGTGGGGCACGCAGGGACCTGGGGCTGTTGGAACCACCACAAGTGTGCATGTGCGCATGTTCTTGCATTGTTGGGGACTGCCAGGACCCTCCTCGCAGCGTGTAAATTGCTACTCCATCTGCATTTCAGAATTCTAACTGTGGCAACTTCAGCACCAGTGATGTGCTCAGGAACCCAAAGAGGTCATAGGTCCATATCAAAACATGTTGAAACACTCTCCCTTTTGGGCAAGAATGTTCTGGCACCTACACGAGGGAGGCCAGGGAAACACTCATCTCTCTCTGCAGTAGAAATCACCAGCACACAGGGCCCTGGCTGAGGTGGGCCAGCATGGCAGTCACCCTTGCACTGATCACATTTTTGCAAGGTTAGTTATCACCTACCTGAACATTACTTGTACATGGGGTTTGCACATGAAATGGAGACAGTGCTGGCAGCCAGAAGGAACAGGAGTCCCAACATCCTGGAGCCTGTTTAAAGTCTGACTTGGAATTTTGCTTTCAACTCTGGGCACCTCTGATGTGGGCACATCTGAACAGACCAAAATCTCGTAACAAAACAAGGGTGCCTGTGCAACTGCTGGTTCTGTGACTGGAGACAAGCCCAGGGCTTTGGATCCTGCTCCAGAGTGATCCTTTTGGGCCTCATCCATACTCCTACTCAGTAACCACTACAGAGGCAGAGCCGTTCACCTCCATCCCAGCTAACTCCAACACCCTAATCTGGTGGGATCAGTGGCAGGCTAAGGTCTGGGCCTGGGGGCACTGACTTCTTCCCAACCTGACTGGTAAACCAACAGCCTTTCCTTTTGGGCTTGTATGGACACAGTATTTTAATGTTTATTTGTGTCTAAGTACCCAAATCTTCGTTCGCGAAGCCTAGCCATGATGATGTGTCTAAGCAGCCTAGGTAACAAAGAGGTAAGAAGGCCAGAAAGGAACTTGCCCTAATGATGGAGAAAGATAGTTAAGGGTACCTGGAGGAGGAGAAAATCTGACTGCTGGCTTGAAACTTGAGACAGATGATTCACCTTGAGGGACACCCTGAGGGTGCACATTTCTTCCCTCCAGCCTTACCCTCACTTGCTGCTGCATTCTTCTGCTCTGTAAATACCTCAGGAATCAATGCAGTAGATAATGTGGCACTTTTGACATTTGAGGGAGGATTATCTTAGAAGTGAGTGTATAAATCTGCTTCATCAAAAGACCAGAGTTGAAAAGCAGATGCCAGCTTGCAGACCCTGCCTGTCTGGGATCTCCTAGTGGCAGCCTCAAAGGGACAGGCCCCACGTGTGCAGGGAGCTATGGGGCTGTTGCAGCACTGGACAAGTCCAAGCGTGTACGTAGGGAGGAAAAGAGGCAGCCTGGCTGGTTGTGTTGTTTGCTTTGCACTGGTGATGATGCAGTGGTATCATTTTCACACTAAATGCTAATTTTCTGCTTTGCTGGCCTCAGAATCGCCTACATTCATATCCTTCATTGCAGCAATTAAAGAGCTGGGTGCTTGAGCTGATGCTTTTGTCATGAGCATGATTTTAATCGGTGTGCACAGGAGAGGAGGAATGTGATTGCCTTTCTGTTGCTGTGGGAACATGTGAGAGCCCGTGACAGGTAGGAGAGACCCTTCCCTGGTATGTGGGTACATCGGCTCCAGCCCAGCACTGGACTGGGGAGTGCAAGTTTGCCACATCTTCCACTTCTCCATTTGGTCAGGAATTGCTGTATGACTTCAGCAAAACATTGGAACAAATCACGTGCTCCCCTGCCTCATGTTTATACCCAGTCATACCACCCTCAAAGGTGCCACGCACGGCACTGAGATCTCCAGCTGATTGCGAGACAGGCTGAACATCACTTGCCTGTCCCCTCCAGTGGGAAGGCAGG